>JAVGVS010000188.1:270000-387500 GCA_032718565.1 Distichodus sexfasciatus
ACTGAAGCCATGTTACTTGTAACATTTTTTCTCGTCAGCTTAAGAACACAACCAGGAAATAGTAGAAGATGTTTGGCAACTTACCGCCGGATCATTGACTAGTACGAGAACTAGGCCACAGTATACAGTCTTATGCAAAAGTTTGGGCACCCCTGATAAAAATAACTGTATTAATTCCTAACTTGCTAAGCTTGAGAGGCAACAGATTTTAATATGTTTGATAACTTATGGAAACAACAACAATTCAGCTGTGGATTATTTTTATTAGACCTTAGAAACAATGTATTATATTTAAACAAAATAGGCAGGGCATAAATTTTGGGTAGCTTTATGTGATATTGAAAATATTTTAAATTACAAATCAGTTTATTAAATATTTTTCTTCCATTCTTTTCTAAACAAAAATTTTCTGTCAGCAGCTGCTATGCTGTATGGTTGAAAACTGTGAGTTCCATACATTAGAGAATTTAATTATTTATTTTTTGCTGAATGCAACTGTAAATCCTAGTTGTATAGGGGCTTTGTTAAAAGCGTTACCTAACTGTGGTAGAAAAAAAAAACATTCAAGAACATTGTACTTGTGCCTCTGCATAAATTCCTTAGTAGATTTTTGGCGGTGCTTTGGATCATTAATAGTGCTGAAGCATCCAACCCCAGTAATGGTACAACTTTGTGACTAACTCTAGAGCGTTCTTTTCAAGAATCTGCTGAAGTATTGGGTGCTGGAATCTGGCCCTCAACTTTAACAAGGTTCCAGTACCATTTAGCCACACAGCCCCCATAACATGATGGACCTCCACCAAATTTGTTGGCAGCAAGTTCTTCTCCTGGAGCAGCTGTGTATTTTCACCATGCATAAGCGCCTCTGGTTATGACCAAATGACTCTATCTTAGTCTCATCTGTCCACAGTATTTTTTTCCAGAATATTTCTGGCTTGTCCAGATGCTCTTTGTCCTCATGCGGCTCTTCCTTTTCAGCATCACCCTTCCACTGAGCTGTTCTGGTGCTAAGTGAGCCTGCGGACTGTGGAGGCGGCGTGCAATGACACCATCAACAGCCAGATGTTGTTGTAGCTCTCTGGAGGTGGTCTGTGGTTTGTCTGTGACAATTCTAACCAGTCTTCACCTGTGCCTTTGAGATCTTTTTGTGGCCTACAACATCTTTTCTCCACGAGACTGTTCCTGTGACCTTCCATTTCTAACTACATTTCTGACTGTTGAGACAGACAGTCCAAACCTTTAATGATAATCTTTGCGTACCCTTCTCCTAATTCATAAAAAATGCATTATCTTAGTTTTTAAGTCAGTAGAGAGTTCTTCAAAGGTTCCCATGTCGCCACGCTCTAAGAGGAAACCAAGGACAAACATCACTAGAAATTTATATATGTTAAACCATTTTTTGGTTGAATTTTACGCTGTCTTTATGGATTTAAGGTCTAATAGGCTAATCAAAAGCAATGTAGTGCTACCAAATTGTCAGTATTAAATGACTGCAGGTCTTCAAAAGTAATGCAAGTGAGAGGGTGCTAAACTTTTGCACATCATTTTTTCAAACTTTATTTTATTTCATACGCTCAATAATACCATTGAGGTGCAGTCAGATAAACATCCCCTTGTCTATATATCTCTAGAAAACCACATCTCGCTGTGATCTCTTATGAAGACAGAACTAATCATGCAACAATGGAGGGGTGCCCAAACTTCTGCATAAGACGGTAGCTCTAAAATCATGACGCGCACACGGTAACAGGTTTTGATAATTGTGCTGTAAAGTTTATTGCATGGGTTGTCATGAATACAATGAATTCAAACCAGTACCAAAAGGATTTAACTGAGGTGGCATGTGGGTTTCCCGACGATCCTGCTCCTTCTCTGCATTAGATACCTCAACGTCAAACCGTAAACAATTGGGCGTCCTCATGCTGAAGTCAGGACTAACTACAGACAATCGGAGAGTGAAAGGTGAACATCGCGATAATTGTTTGCGGATGAAGAGATCTGCAAAAGAAATAATAATATTAATGAGAAGAAGAAAGAAGAAGAAGAATTAGGGGTTACACTGCCACCTGCTGGTCATGCTGATGAACTGCAGTGCAGAATTTACGGGTTGAATTTTTGGAGCACTGAATAAAATAAAATAAAATCGTGGGGGGGTGGGTGGGTGATGGTGAGTAAGTAGACCAGCCACGACATCTTAAACAAGTGTTAAAATGGTCTCTCCTTTCGGTAAACTTGGTCACTCAATGTTCTTTGAACAAAGGAAGTGGAAAAAAATAGCATTGATTTGACTTGCCAAACAGTATGGAGCAGCATGATCGCCTAATCCGTCAAGATGGGCTCTACGTATCCGTTAGATTTATATTTATATATATATTTATCTCATCTCAGCTTAAGTCTTTCATTAAAAATAAATATATGGAAACTGGAAAATGATTTTGAGAAGCATCCACATCTCGTTTAGGAGTACATGAAAGGCTTTCCTAAAACACGCTCGCTGTAGCTGCTGCTGGAGGTCAGAAGCCTGTTGTCAATAGCCAGTGAATAAAATGGCACCGTGCGTGTGTGTGTGAGAGAGAGAGAGAATCTGAGTGACCTTGTTGCACTGGCTACAGCTGAAGCAGGCCTCCATCGCTGCTCGCTCTTACACACACACACTACCTAGTCAACATAACATTCATATTTTTCTGAACCGACTAAATACACACCCATTTCAAACTGAGAGCACACACACACACCACTGCAGCTGATGATGACGTGGTGTAAAACCCTAAAAAAAACCCCAGTTTGGCTGTGTGAGTGAATTCTTTTCATAAAAATTCACATATGAAAGTTGCCGTTAAACCTTTTTTTTTTTTTTTTTTAAACAGGTGTTTTTTAACTCTTTTATGCTTTTTTGCTTGGTAACATTGTTTCGTTTTCTTACACAAATCCATTTAACACAAATTTGAGTCCTCGAAAAACCAAAAAGGAAAAAGAAACCTTCATGTAATTCCTGTCCCGAATCTCACCGTTGTATTTTTTTTGTTGTTTTTTTTTTTTTAAGTAGAACCTTTTTTAAAATGTTTCTTTAATAGAACTTTGTTGTTTTTTCGTTAAAAGTCTGCATATTTTCCCTCCCCTCGTTCAGGGCCGTAGTCCCAATGTCGCTCCTCAAAAATCCGCCTCCCATCTTAAGTCTTTGGTCCTCGGGTACGGGCCAGCGGTCCCCGGAGCTCCCCTCGTTCCTTCGTTGATTTTTTAACCCTTTTTTCAACAAAAAAAAAGCACACCACCCGGAGTGCGATCTGTTGTCGCCCCTCGAGAAGAGGAAGGAGGAAGCGGGTCGATGTTTGAAAGAAGACCCTCTTCCTATCTGCAGTCCTTGTGCGCGCGTCCGCTGATCGCTTCTTCCGCTTGCACGCGCTGTGAGTGGGCTTGCCTGCTGCTGCTGTTTGGTGTCTTGTTGCTGGAGGCGATTGGGCTGGCACGAGAGCCCTTGTTGCTGAGATAAACACTGCCGGTTCGGCTGTAAAACTGTTCAGCGGCGTTAATTCTCTTGCAGATTTCCACGATGGGTTGCAAAGTGTGTGGCGGGACTCTGCTTGCCTTTGTGGCTGAGTGGCTGTGGCGTTGGTGGTGAGGGTGGGCGTGGCGTGGCGTGATTCTGCACTCTGTGATTGAACCAGATTCCTCTCGGGGTTGTCCCGGTGAGCGCTGGAGCCCCGGCCGGCCAGCTGTTTAACCGTCTTGCAAGGTGTACCGTCAGAATCCTGCACAAAGACATTTTTACTTTCGGGGAGGGGGTTTGGGAGAATGCTATGAAGTGTCCTTTACTCACCGCGTCGCTGGGCGCGTGGAGAAAGGCGAGGCGGGGAGGCAGGAGGAGGCAGCGAGGAGGCTGAGGAGGGCGAGTTGGAGGAGCTTTGCTTTCTTGTTGCCCGGAGCACACTTCTTCGGCAAGGTTGTTGTTGCACTCGTCCAGCTCCTCGGGCTCGGCTAGAAGAGTGACGTCGTTTCCTGCGTGGACGCGACGAGCTGATGTCGCGTAAACGTCGGATCAAAGTCACCTAAATTTGGAAAAATGCGGCGATTCAATATTTCAGGGAGGGTCGTACCGTTACAGTTGAGAGAGGGCTCGCTGAGACACTGGCCGCCCCACTGTTTGCTGATCCAGTCGCGGTACTCGGCTACTTCCTGAGTGACGCGGATTATTCGAGCGAGAATGCTGTGGGGAAGGAAATAAACAGGTTTGCCGTGATTGTTAGAGAGCGCCGCATTACAATATTGCCGATTCGAGGGTCTGATGACATCACAAAGTCTGTTTGCCGTTAAGCGGAACCATCAAAGCTGAGGCTTGGTTTCAACCAATCTTTGAAATCAAACAGGAGCTCAATATGGCATCACATCACAAGTAGGCTATGCGATATGATTTGAATACCCTGCCTATGATAACCCAGCTAAAGTCATTTTTTGGCAGCTCTCTGTTTTATATAAATAATTCTACATAATTTAAGAACACGAAAATTTCACCTTGATATCTTTAATACTGACCGAGTAAAGGCCATATACAAAAGATTTGGCAAATCACAGGCTCAAAACAGGTTTTGAGACATTTCAATGTAATGACACACACATTTTCAACACTGATGCAGACCATAGTATCCTGACTGTATGTCGCTATACCGTCAAAAGCTTACATTCTTTCCATTTCAAATTGATATATGACACATTATGGAAAAATTCTGACACTTTTGGAAAATGGGTCTATTTAATATGATGCATGAGGGAAAGCATGTTAAACACTCGGCTACCTTCTGTTCCTTACATGCGTATTGGCGCCGCCATGGGGGATGGAAAAAAAATTACCTCAGAGTTAGCGTCTAAGTTTTTTTTTTTTGAGAGATACCAAGCATAAAATGGTAGTAGCCTGGTTAGATTGACCGGCGTTCATCTACGAAAAACAAAGCCGTGTTTCTGATGTGTACACAGTGACACAAAACAACACACACAACGGCACCACCGGCTTCAAGTGCGGTGCCTACCTCCTCTTTACCTGGCGTGACTGCACGGATCGCGTGATCTTAATGTCTGTATGCACTTTAGAATGATAGAACAGTAGTTCCTAAGCGAATAACACCCAAATCACCTGTTGTTTTTGCACATAAGTAATCCCAGGCGTTAAGAACAGCAATGTTTACGAAGCCAACCTCCGGTACTTTCCGTGGAAAATGGGCGTAAGGTGAATAAAATCCGCAATTTCGCTATTTATCCTGTAAAATTACATTTCAAACATTACATCCGACTACCTCAGTACATAATCTATCATTTACTCAATAAACTCATATGGCATATTTGACATTTTTCTCCTCTGAAAGCTACTTTACTTCATAATTAGATTTGGTGATTTTAGCCGGGTTTTCACAGGCGGGGTGACATATAATATACCGGACTCTTATATTCGTATTTCAAGGCAGAATGTGCTTCAATAAATAATTTTGTCCTGTTATGTGTTTTAATACTTTAGTGGTCAGTCCTTTACTTGTCACTGACATATCAGCCCAATTCATTTGTTGAATTTGTTATCAGCATTTGAGATTTTGGTCCTTCGTCAGACCCTCCCCGGAGTTTCGCGATCACAACTATTAACACAAATTCAATAATCACCATTCATTACTACCCGTGCAAGTTTCACTAATCATTAATATTCCATGGCGGTGAGCCATACGTCCCAGCGAACTGCGCCCTTGTTGGGTTTAGAAAGGCGCAGGAAAGCGTGTGATAAAAACGCCTCATTTACCTTCAAAAATAACAAAATGATTAATGGTTAATAAAAGTAATAGTGGTTTTGTCCCCGGCATTTTAAGTTGTACGAAATCCGTATAAAGGGAAACAAAATGCGCTTTAATCACGTGACTCGCTCTCGCAACTTTATTGCAAATAAACTTTCACCGCTATTTTTTTTTAGGAACGCTGCCGCAAAAACAAGGCAACAATCTCCAAAAAAAAAGGCCCGCGAAATCCCGGAGGGACTGTCACATGCTTGCTCTTACCTCTCACACTTGTTGTTGGGGTAGTACTTGGCGATGGGGGAGACGGCGTGGGTCAGGACCACGTACGCATAATCAAACGCCTGCTTGACCTGCATGGCTCCGTACGAACTCCGACCCACATCGTTACCTGCCGGGCGGAAACACAATTTCACATGTGCACCTACACGTACAGCCAAGATGAGCTTTAACCAAAAAACAGCCGAAAAAAAGCCACTCCGTGAGGCTCTTCTCGTACTTAATCCCAAAAACGTTTTTAGTTGATCACTTCCTGGAACCTTGACCAAAGTTTCCACTTAGTGTCATTCTTGCAGCTTCTTTACTTTTTTTGAAGTGACTAGAACACAGCACACCGTGCGCTTGGGGGCGGTACCTTGCTCATGAATACCTCAGTGGTATCTTTCAGTGGCATAAAGGGTTATTACGGATTAATAATCCCGACTGTAAATTAAAATCATTAATAAGCAGACAAGCTGTAACACTGATGCAGGATCACTATTTGGCGAGATCTCAGATCTTGTTCGTTGCTCAGCTCGTCTTGTCTCCTCGTCTCAGGCGGAACGTTACACTGTGGAACAGTGCTCTTCCTTATTTTACTAGATATTATCTAGTAAAATATCGGGGGCCGATATTAGGCGTTTTGCTGATTATCAGTATCTGTGTTTCATTTTGACCACCACCGCTATTGAGTAACTACAAGGTACACTACTGTCTCCACTGCCGTCTCCTCTCTCTGCGCCGTTTGCTCTCGACCCGCTGCTGAATTCAGTGTCCCGATCACAATACTCTCTGACTGGCTGTACGTATGTCACACGAGTAGTAGCCAATCAACGCCGAAGCCTTGTTGTCACTCACGCCACACCCACACACGAGCGCAGCGTGAAGCTCCGAGAAGGAGGAGAGTTTCGGCTGAGCATATCGGCCTCGTTAACTAGCAATAATCGGCCCTGAAAAAAATCAATATCCGTCGACCTCTAATCTATATCTGGCAAAAACTGCCCTTTGCGATCTTGCAAACCAGTGAGCCTGCATTAGGGTAAGTTGTTTCGCAAAAAACACACACAGGTAGGGGTGTGTGTGTGTGTGTGTGTGTGTGCGCGCGTTTACCGGGCTGCAGTGGGTCCTCGATGTACAGCATGGACGGCCTGTAGCCGTCCAGCATGCCTTTCAGCACCTCGTCCTTTGCCACGTACGAGCCGCCGTCTTTGATCCGGATGCCCGTCTTCAGGTAGTTGAAGTTGCGTCCGTAGAGCTCGAAGAACTCGATCAGCAGCACGCCCATGTTGGAGTTGGGACTGCAGGTGGCTTCTGTGTAGTGCAGCTACGCAACAGGCGCAAACACACAGGTTTTTAAGACTTTAACGTCCCTTGCGACTTTATTCCAGCCCAAAAACACCAGCCCAGAAAGCAGAATTAGACTATTAAGGAAAAAGTAGGGACGCGCGATGTGGGAATTCTCAGCCGATGCCAATATCCGATATTTTTCACACTTGTGTCTGCCGCTGCTGATAAATGTGGAAAGCAGAGTCGAGGGCGTAAAGACGAGATATTTTGCCTGCCAAAGTTGTACTGCTCGCTCAGAATTTTGCCACGAAAATAACGCCATCTGATATTTCTAACACAGCGCCAAGGCGAGTGGAGCGAGGGCGTAGCGCACAACATTTGATGAAAAAGTCACTTCCCGCCCTATGTAGTGTACCGAGTCAAATAGGATGCGTGTGACACTTCATGTGCCCTACCCAGCGTGTTGCGAGCTCTTAAGCTACAACCCCGGCTATTTCCTGAGATGCATACTACCGCATAGAAAAGTACGATAAGAGCGCCTTACCTACCATACTATTAAGTGTGGCAGTACGTGGCTTGGGACAGGGCCCATGTGCGAGCTCACATTCGCTAAGTGAGGCGAACGCGCCCAAAAAAAAAAAAAAATTCACGTTTTTGCTCGCGAACGTTCCACTGCTGCCACAAAACAGTGGCATACATTTTAAGGTAGAAGGCACGGACCGTATAAATTCCCACCACGGACTTTGGACGTTCCCGGCACAAGCGCTACCTTAGCCACGTACAATAAACGCGTACTCAAATATCGGCTGAAAATATCGGGTTGATGTAAGCGTCGATCCGATTCCGATATCATCGTGCATCCCTAATATATAGCGATGAATATCGTCAGCGCGATACGAGGTTTTAGGTCATATCGCACTGCCCCACTATATATGACGTGGAACTGGTGAATCTGATGTAGCACTCATGAGGCAGCACCCACAATTCACTTGTTCAGACAGAGACAGAGAGAGAGAGAGACAGAGAGACCATACAGACCTGTAAGAAGCTGACAGCCATGAGAAACAGGCTGTAGGAGCCGATGCCGCCGGTGAAGACCTCGTTCAGCTCTCGTTGCAGCAGGAACTGCTTCAGCACCAGCACCAGGTAAGGCAGCACGGGGAATTTCTGGAACGCCCAAATAAGACACGCAAAGCAGCTATAACGCTATAAGCAGAGTTCTCCCGGACGAGGAAGCAGCAAACAGACGGCGTTGTGCGGAAATACGGGCGACTCGTACCTTTTTGAAGTCTTTGATCAGGTTGGCTGCCTTCACCCCGCTCTGCACGTTGAAGCTGATGTCCACTTTGACTTCGGTGTGCGAGTCCGTCAGTTTGATTATGGGAACCTGCGTCGGTAAAAACCCACCCTGAGCTTCTCACAAACACACTCCAGACGCACGCAGACACTCACACGCAAACAAGGTTAAAGACACGTACCGTTGCCTTGTCCAGCACTTTGACCGAGTTCTCGTCGGCTACGTTCCACTTTCGCAGCGCCTCCTCCAGCGTCCACAGGGGAAGGGTCTCCCAGTTGCCGAACACGACCAGGTCGATGTCGCTGAGGCACAGGCGGAGAGGATTAAACGCGCGCGCACACACACGCACGCACACTTTCAGTTCCCTTCAAAAACGAGGTCTGGACTGATTTTTCTCCTCTGCTGCCACCTAGTGGTCTTATCGCGCACTGCATCGTGCTACAATGAATTATTTCCTGCTCACGTCTGCTCCACAGGATTACCGCTGGCTCTTTAAATCAGCTTTCCCGGTCTCATCGGTGTCGTCATCTTATTGTCTGGCGTTACATAACGCTCACAAATCTGAGAAAGTCTTAACGGTGTAAAAATATCCCGTTTTCAGATTAAGTCTGAGTGCGGCTTGTGAAACGGTGGTCCGCTAGACCGAAACAGCATCTGATAAGCGAGTTAAGTTCCCAAAATAGTTGCGTTCCCCGAAGCGCGGTAACAATTCGCGAGTGTTGGTCCCGTTTATGGCGGCACATTAATGCAGCCAGCGCTTTATTCCACTAATCCAGATTTAGCAATCCCGTAGCAACGGCGGCGACGTAAAAGAGACCGCCTGCTACAGCATCGCGCTCTATCTCGCGCACGAAGACACACACGCGGCTAAAATAATTTTAATCCCTGACGGACGGACGCATTACGCACTACGTCCCATATAGATCACACACACACACACACAAGTCTGCGCAGGCCGCAGTGGAACCGAACTCTGGCAGAAAAACACTCTTATCAACAGCAAACGGAAAACCTTCGGAAGATACCCAGATTAGAGTGTGTTTAGAGGAAAATAAGGCTACTCTTACCTTGTAGGCAAATACAGGCCGGTGCTGAAACTGCCGAACACCTGGACCTGTCCGGAGCAACAACGTGTGAACGGTTAACATCACGAACACAGTTTAAACGCAATATGAACAGCACAACATTTATAGAACAGACGTGGGCGAGCGTAAACGTTTCTCTTCCCTAATTTAAACAATGTTCTCTTGTTACTTATTTCTAAGGGTGTGCAAAAGAAAACGAATCACAAATCTTTCTGTCAATTCATTCTTTCAAAAAAAAAAAAAAGTCATTCGCGTTTTTCTAACGTAATGGCACTAGTTTCCTTTCCCACACGACACGAGGTCAGCTCTCCAAGCCTACAGATGGCGCAATGTGGAAATCTGGCCAGATAGACGTCCATCCCGTCCGTGAGCATTAAAGAAATGCATTTTAGTAAACGACATTTGATTAATACCTGTATTGTCTATGTATTGAATCGTGAATTGTTAATGAATCGCTTATGAATTGCGAATCGATTTTGAATCGAATCGTGAGCACAAGGATTGGAATCGAATCGTGAGATTTTCTGGATCGTGCACCCCTACTAATTTCCTGCTACGTCGAAGCAGCGTCCGTGACGTAATGACGAGTTGGAGTGCGAAGGCGGAGCGGAGTCGAGAGCGAGCGCAAAGGCCGACTCGAGCGCAAAATCGAGGACGAGCAGAAATCTACATTTGATTGATACATTCAGCTATGTGTTAAATCATGAATTGTTTATGAATCGTGAGCCCAAGAATCGGAATCGGTGATATTTCCTGAATCGTGCAGTCCTACTAATTTCCTGCTACGTCGAAGCAGCGTCTTAAGGGGCCTCCGTAACGCAATGGCGAGGTAGCACGAGATGGAAATAGCAGTTAAAGCCCTTATTTGCTCTCTTCTCGTCTGACAGTGGGTTAAACCCACAATCTGCTTATGCACATGAATGCAAACACACACACACACAAGCTCACTAAGAGGGCCCGGAGTAGGGCTGGGCAATTCAACAACTATCATTCAGAAATCACATTCAGAACAGAGTCTGCGGTTGCCGATGTTTATCAAGGCTTGTCTTAAAAACAGACGACACGTATGAGAGCTGAAGTGCAAGAAGCTTCTCAGTTGTCGTTCTGTCGCAAACGTTACCACACCAGAACGGACTGATGGCATAATGACTTTTCTCCATTAGGGATATTGATGGGACTCCTTTAACACAGGCCAAAAATGGACCAAAAGTCCTTGATGACTCTATATAACGTGTGAGTAAGAGTGTGTGTGACAGACAGAGTGTGTGTGTGTGTGAGAGAGAGAGAGAGAGAGAGAGAGAGAGAAAGACGTACGTCAGCGCTGGGCCACAGGTCTTTAATCACTCTCTGGATTCGGTCGACGACCTCCAGCCTCATGCGCTCCTCCTCTGGACGCGGAGACATGTACTCGTAGAAGTCTTTGATTTCCTCGTGGAGCCTACACACACACACACATGGAGAGAAGAGCACAATGCAAGACTTAAGGGTGTGTTCAGAGCATCAGAAAGGAAAGTTATATCAACACTGGGGCAAGAAGAGGCAAAGCGCTGGGGAAAAAAAAAACTGCGATGCGGCATTCGGACGATTCCCGCATCCGTGCACTGTAAATGGGTTCATCGTAGTTATAATTATAGTTTGAATCTGAATTTTTCATAGTGTTTGTGCAAGATTTATCAAGATGCATCGATAATTGTTTATTAATCGCGTCGCAGCTCTCTGAATCGCAAACGAACCGAATCGTGAGGTGCCTAGAGATTCCCACCCCTAATATATACATATTCATATATATATATTGTTTATTTTCTTGTAACACAACTTCATGTCTTAGGAATGATCAGGGTACACTTCGTGACATGTTACACTTGTATGTGACAAATATAAATACAAATGCCAACGATAAATCATCAGAAATGTTCACACACCTAACACACCCTGACCTGAAGGGGAACCACCTCACAATAACTGTGTGTGAGTGTGTGTGTGTGTGTGTGCGCATGTGGGTGAGTCAGGCTGGCTAAATGTAGCTGCACTTCAAACATCTGAAATGCAAACCCCGTTCCGATCCCGACGATGCGAAATTCCACGGTGGTCAAGAATTCCAGCTTTCATTTGCATAAAACAATTGCTGTTGTTCCTTTCAAAGAAAACTCGGGGAAATAAGGAAAGCTCCCCAATCCGGCAAAGAATTTCAGACCTGACCGTGCTTGCTCCAAGATACGCAAGCATGTACATGTAAGAAAAAGTCACACTCTGACACATACACACACACAGGTAGCAACGCCTAAAGAAAACTGATGTAAATGAAACAGCTTTTTAACAAGAGAAACCACAGCGTAAGCATCAATTGTCCGAGTTGATCTTTTCTCCGTTTAAAGACACGGTTGCACGCCAACGGGTTCAGGGAAGACGGAGCTTATACTTTGAATTCATTCTCCATGATGGAAGAGGAAACAAGGGGTGAAGGATCGTAGATTTGGTAGGAATCTGATGCCAAGTGGTGGTTTCAGCACAGCGATCAGACACACTGGGTGAATCCCATTTCACCCCTTGGCCCTACCCCTCAGTTTTGCACATTGACGTGTAGGGGTAAGGTGTCCCATTTCCCGTTTTGACCGAGGCGTAGGGGGACGGGGAAGGGCTAACTATACACCTTCAAACAGAGATTTTTCAGAGGCTCACTCCAAAGAAAGAAGTAGGAAAATATTTCCCAGAATGCCCGGCGAAAAACGATCAGCAACACGACGGCGTCAAATTCACTGGAGACTAATGACGTCGTGTCACGTTCATTGACGGAGGAGCGGCTGCGACGCGAGTCACGAGACGGAATGAACCCAAGCGTAAAGTCGAGAGTATATTTGGGGTCAAAGACCGCTTTTTAACTAGCTACGAAAGATCTACGTGCAAAATATTTCAGCCGCGGCTCGCACGTGGCGTCTTTTCAGACGCGGTGGAGCGGGGGGTGGTGGAAGCGATTTGCTCTGCTTGCATGCTGTAATACACCTGTCATCATCGCTGGGCTTCAGACTGAAGCAGGCCCAAGCGCCAGGCTTCAGCCCAAACGCCCAGAAAAGTACCAGCGTGAGGTGTGTGTTTTTGCAAATATGAATACACTTTGTGCTAATAAACCTAACTGCTGATAAGAGTGTGTGTGGTCAAGCCAAGGTGACTTGTCCCACTTGTGATGAGGCTGTTTGCGTGCATACCTGCACACACTCACACTCTCTCTCTCTCTCTCACACACACACACACACACACACACACTTTTCCTGGGCAACGATCCAAAGTCTGAACCTTCTGCCCCAGTTTTCAGCCCTAGAGAGAAGGAGGAGGAGCAGGAGGAGGAGGAGGAGGAGGAAGGCAGTGTGACATGAGATGTGTTGATCGATCTTGCAATCTGAGCATCACTACCAATAATCTGAAGGTCACTGCTATTCCCGCGCCGCACACACATTCACGGTCTCACCAGGTGTTCACTCAGACGGCAACGGAAAAGCCTAATGACTAGCTCGTCCCACTTCCCAAAAGCCACAATTTACATGTTTCTTTTGATGTGAACACTGCAAAACTGTGTGCATTTTGATCCGAATTCAGCATGCAAAGCTACACAAACTTCAACACACCTGTACGCCGGCTTATGTGCCAACAACAGCAAATCTTACATCGATACATATCACAATATGGTACAATTCAGGTAAATTCAGTGGAACTTTCGCAAGCAAAATCTCGTATCGCAAAACGCGCTCATACGGAACGCCAAAGGTGCCACAACTTGCCTAGGTTTTTCTGCAATTCACAGCAAAACACCAGCTTTAACGTCGTTTTCCCCGTTTTTGGAGGCCATCATTTAAGCCAATAACTTTCCAACTGTGTCTATGCGTGTGAGAAAGAGAGAGAGAAAAAAAATGTCTTTCGTTCTTTTTGGAACATGTGCCCCACATGTGTTTCTCGCTACGCGCGCACCAATATTGCCAACAATCCATACTGGCAGTTAACCTTCGAAAGATTTGCAGCCTGTAACAGCAGCTGTCCTTATCTGCCACGGGTCAGCGGCTTCAAAACAATCTGTGGAAGCGATTAAATCCTTCTGATATAAAAAGGTGGAATTTCAGAAGCACGCTTAAACTTCAAGCTTCCGACATTGAATGGAAAAGACAAAGAAGCACACCTTGATGCATCAAGTACGCAAATATTTTCAAAATCATAATCAAGGATTAATATTAGGGACGTAGGATAATATTGGAATCATCAGAATCGGTCGATAATTGCTGTCGGTTAAGTCATCGACATCGGACCAATGCTTAGATTTGCCCGATAGTTTTGGACGATATTTGACCGCCCATGTATTGTACGTCGGAAAGGCAGCACTTGTGCCAGGCATGTCCAAAATCCGAGTTGGGATTTTACACGGCACGCGCTATCCGTCTTAAACTGTACCGCGTCATTTTGTGCCAAAATTCTGAGCACTCTGAGTGAAATGTTGGCGAGTAAAATCTCGTCTTTACGCACGCAACACGCTTAAGTACTGTCGCACTTAATAGTATGGTACATAAGGCGCTCTTATCGTACTTTTCTATGCGGTAGTATGCATCTCAGGAAATAGCCGGGGTTGTAGCTTAACGGCTCTCTACGCACTAGGTAGTGCACACGGAGCGTCACACGCGTCCTATTTGACTTGGTACACCATATAGGGCGGGATGTGACCTTTTCTTTAAATGTTGTGCACTACGCTGGAAATACTCCGCCCTCGCTCCCTTGACTTGGTGCAGTGTTAGAAATGTCAGTTACGGTGTTATTTTTCTGCCAAAATTCCGAGCTCGAAGTGGAGCAAAACATCGTCTTTATGCGCTCAACTCTGACTTTATCGCTAACGGCAACGGCCAATAATTCCCATATCGTCCATCCCTAATCGTGCTGTTGATTTGAGGCCATATCGCCCAGGCCTAACTACAGTCCGAAGCTGGCATTAAAACACACAAACACACGAATGTCACAGAAGAAAAACACAGCCATCAGAAATGCGTTTGTAAGGCAAAAGCTCCTAAAACAAGGACAGGATGAGTTGTACGGGAAGCCGGTGGCTTTGGCAGGACTGAGCGGTTCTGCATATTAAGGCCGTCGGGTTTCGTTTCATGATGTTACTCTGCCAGTGAGTTTCATTTCCTCAGAAGAGTCTGTTCTAATCAGACGAGGGCCGGAGCGTTTTTCCTCACAACCTCTGATCGCTACGAATCTGCAGCCATGTGACAACACAAACATGCTGATCACGATCTTACAACACACATACATACACTTTATGATGTAATCTGGTTTACGAAACAGGCTCGCCTTTGGACGCAGACTCACACACACGTCTTGTTTACTATGTTTGTCAGCAGGGCTGGCCAATTCATCGAAAAATATTTGAAAGCCCCTAATATGTGTTTGATCCTTTCTTTAACATTTTGAATTTGTGCCTACAAAGCTAGGCTATCTGCTTGATGATGGATTGACAAATCAAGATGCTTTAAATGTCGAGGATCGGAACAAAGCCAGACGCCTCGCTCAGTGACAGTTTGGTCTCTGGTGTTTGTTCGATGGCAATTTTAATCAGTGCCAGTAAATTATTTTTAAGTTCCAAACTATAAGGTGGTGAATGGTACTTCTTTTTGCCAGCTTAAAGGTGAGGTTAAGGTACCTCGCTCACCCTTATCTACATCAAAGCGCCCGGCGTAATCAAATGTTGCAATCGTTTTATTGAGACATTATATCAACACATTACTCAAACACGAAGGGAAAAAAAAGTCGAAAAGATGAAAACAAATAAACGTGGAAAGTTGTTTTTAACCCTAGACCTTTTGCCAACTACATTCAGAAAATTGCTGCAGTAACCTGCCAAGGGAGCCAGCCCCCCCCCCCCCCCCAAAAAATGGAACAAATCATCTCAACCGCATATTAAAGAACGACGACTGCGGCTTTCTGCAGACACTAAATGGACTAAGCGGAACCCGAGACGTCCCCGTCGATGCCAATATTGTTTGGGGGAACCCTCGTTCTTCAATCCCTGTCCTTCTGCATCTCCTTCTCTTACTCTCGATCATGTCCAGGCGAAGATGCAAGCCACATCTTATAAAGATTTTTTTAAAAGGTAGAGGGGGTTCGCACGCCTATCCCTGTGGCATTCCCTGCCCTTTTTTCCCCTTCTTCGCAACAGCGGCGATAACGTAAGCTGGAACTCCCTTGTTCCGTCACGAGCGAATGGCCAAAAGGGGTGTGTGACATCAGCGAGGCTGGAGTCAGGTGTCAGGCATGTGGAGGCGGGGACCAGGCTCGGCTTCAGGGCGGGCGGACGGACGGGACTCGCTCAACGTGCTGCGAATATAAACAATGGCAAATTCTCCAAACCGCCCAACCCCACGGGCCATGCCGCGCATGCGCCGGTCATCGAAGAAACCCCCTCCCTTTTCTTTACTTCGGTCACGACAATGTTATTCTCGGAACCGAACCGTAGTGGCAACAGCCTGAGTTAAGACGCAGACTTGCAAGAGAAAACTGCATTTAATCTCAACATGCACTTCACACGCCTATTGTCAAGTTGGGGTAGGGAGTTCAATTCTTATGCTTTAGTTTCAGTTTCTCGTAAGGTCGCTGTAACTTCATTTTTAGAAGACCAGAGTACATTTCACTTCATGTTGTGCTTGTATAACCGTGACAAATAAAGAATCTTGAAGGTGTTCCACAAACTGAACTACACACAAACCGAGACATTTTTACAGCTAGAGGAATGCTCTACCTCAAACACTTAGTATTACTCAAACTTTCTGTAGCACACTTTGCTCTAGGCTTTGCAAACTCTTGCAATTTCGTCTCACTGGAGTGGAGAGAGCGAGAGCAAAGTCATCTACACTTTTAAAACCGTCCAGTCCAATGCCGCACCCACTTAACAATGCGGCCTCATAGATCCCAGATACTACAACCGTAACATAGTAAAGACAGAGCTTAACGAATCCTCAGTGTGGCCAAACAGAATTTACAGCTCCTCTCACATGAACTATTAATGCAAATTCACAGCCCTGCGGCAGCAATAAGACAGCCCCGAGCTCCTTATGGATTTACGTTCTCCTCGTAAACTCAGTCTTCCCAACACATAAATAATTTTTGATGTTATAAAAAGTTAACAGGCAAAGAAAGTACGCCTGGTCAAGTCAGGTGAAGTCAGTCAGAGAATAATACATTCCTTATGACAAGTGCAGACATTATTATCTTCTTTATTTACATTATAAGAGCAATTTAGCAGTCCCTTAATACTATTGCTATAAATAATCCAGACTAAGCAGGATAGCTTTAGTATTAAACCCGGCAAATTAACGCCATATTTTTAAGCAAGTTCAGTGTTTGACTTAAAATCTTTAGTCGAAAGTCTGCTTGCTTTTGGATTCTTTTAAGTCAAGAATGGAACAAGCTGCTGTCAGGACGAGGAGCACAGCCTAAAATGAGTGTACCTTCTCCTCAACAATGTCTGGAATACTCAAGACAATTTTGCTGAGTTATCCCCCCCCACCCAAATGTTATTAGTCACCAACTTGTCCAGAACAGCTCTGCACCCTTAAGTAGCTGAAACTAACTATGGATTTGACAACCAAGAACAGCAATGTCATTAGCTAGGCAGCCTCCTACTCTCACACACACACACACACACACACACACTAGAGTCAGGTCATTTAAAAGGAACGATTAGGACGACAGGAGTAAGCAAGCCAAATATGGTTAAGAAGCGTCCAGGAACTCTAGTGACAAAAAGTGAGAAGTTAGAGAAACAGTGACTTAATCGTGAATTGTTTCGGCAAGTAGCAATGCTGTAAACTTGTAGAAAAATAACATGCCGTGTCTAGGGTGGGTAGATGTGAGCAAAGGAGAGAAAAGTCAAAAATGATTTTAGTTTCAGTTTATTAGTGAGGCAGCTGAATTAAGTCCTGGAGTAGCTGTGTTCCTCAACACTTCATTTAGAAACAACATGTCTATTTTTTTTATTATTATTGCAATACAAAACCACGTATCTTTAGCGTGCTTTTAGGGGATTCGACGTAAAGTAAACTGATCTTCCCAGCCTCGAAGTGCAATTTGTAGTCACTAACCATGTAACGACATTACAAATCTGTATTTCACGTACAGAGTTCCATCTGAAATGTACCATGTGTTAATTACAACCCCCCCACGAAACTTACCCCATGACCCCCTCGGGGTAGTTTCTCCTTTTCCACGGCGTGCCCGCGTACGCGTCCTCCTCCGGCCCGCTGCCGTTCAGCAGGAGGCTCCGGTTGAAGCCGACCGTGCTCGCCTTGTTCTCCCGTTTCCTCTTGTTACACTGACCCTCGGCGACCCTCCAGGCCGGGGCGACCCCGACACTCCGAAGCCCCACTCCGTCAACGCCCCTGGCCGCCCTGCCCAGCCTTCCCGCAGCGACGGCAGCACCAGCAGCAGCGCTAGCATTCCGGTTGTTATTGGTCTCCAGCGGAATGAAGTCCCGCTGCCGCTCCGCGATCTCTCCGTCGGCGGCCATCCCGCCGGACATCGCCCGGTTCTTGGGCTCTCCTCCGGTGTTCACAACCGCTCCGACGGTAGAAGAAGAAGAAGCTGAGGATGAGGAGGAGGAAGAAGAAGAAGCAGCAGCAGAAGCAGACCCGTGTTCGGCCGCGATCACGTTATTCGACGCGCTGTCGCCAATCGCGGTGTCGGGGCTCGACGTGTTCGTGTAGCCGCTACTGCCGCTGTTGTTGCTGTTTAAATACAAAGTGCCGATGCCTTGTGTCGTTTCCCAAATCTGCATCCACAAACTGTTAGCAGGTCCGCGCTGTTCTGGCTGAAACCATGCGATTCGAGGATCCATCAAACGGTGAGC
This sequence comes from Distichodus sexfasciatus, assembly GCA_032718565.1. Taxonomy (NCBI): domain Eukaryota; kingdom Metazoa; phylum Chordata; class Actinopteri; order Characiformes; family Distichodontidae; genus Distichodus; species Distichodus sexfasciatus. Next base: position 288,568 of record JAVGVS010000188.1, read on the forward strand.
TGCAACCCCCCTTTCCCCCCTCCTCCTTCTCCTCCTCTCGCTTCGTGCTCCGGTTAGCCGCTAGCTACTAGCGTTACAGCTAACGCACGGGCTTCGGCGCTTAGCTTAGCCTAGCCTAGCCTAGCCTAGCCAGCTAGCCGCTAGCTAGGGTAACTTTTGCCCACTAGCCCTCTCTCTCTCTCGCTCTCTCTCTTTTCCTCGCCTTGCTAAACGTTGACAACGTTGTCGTCAGATTCCATTAACGTATCCGATGAGAAAGACGTGTCGGCACGTCGGTGAAGAAGAAAAAGAAGGAGTGTGTTTGAGAGGGGGGGGAAATAAATAAACGTGCAGTCAAAAGTTGCTGGAAACGTGAGGCGAGTAACACTCAAGCGTCGCCCGTGTCTGAGTGAATCTGACCCTCTTTCCCTGCGCTCTTGCGCCTCCCCCCCAATGGCGGACGTCACATTTGCGCAAGCGCAGACCCATCCAGGACTTTCGCGTCTCCACCACATATCTACGTCCTACATAGGTCGTGAGTTGGCCGCGAGAGTCTGTGGTGGAATGAAGCGTCTTTTCGCGCCCTACAAAGTGAACTAGGCGACTCCGGCCGAATAAGAACGGCTCCCACGCCACCTACATGGAGCGCACTACGTAGGGAGAAGGAAGCCATTTGGAACAGCCCGAGCTTAAAGGCTTGAAGCTGTTATGCAAGAAGCGTACACCGTATTTTAGTTTACGTAACCGTGGACGATTAATGCTGGAATTTGAACGCGTGTGTCGTAAAAAGAATAAAATCGTATTCCACTCTCGTTATATTGTATATCAATACATTAACTTACATCATAATAGCATTGTGATTTCGCCACACAAAATTATGGCAAATGTCAATTATAGCCAGAAAGCTTCACCCGTTTATTTAAGACGTTTAAACGTTCCAGAGGGAAAACACCTGTTGTGTTCCAAAATGTATTTTTGGAGTCTTTTCCAAACGTGTCACCTGCTATCTAGATGGCCTCGTTTCTTGTTGACAGAGCATATATTTAACTATTCCAGAAAGCTGGATTTCTCAGACTGATAAGCGAAAGTCTAGTCTGTCCTTTTAGGCACCTTTTCAACTTCTTAATGGCTGAAGTGTGGATTTCTAAGCTTGTCTTGCTGATAAATTACTGACAGGCTGAAAGAAGTATGACATGCATATGAAAATTGTATTTCACTCCCAAAATTTGCTCTCAAAGTTGTGAAATATGCACTGTGGAAGAACCCCCATCAAAATGTTAATATGGAATATTTTAATCATTAACTGATTAACTGTTTCCTGAAGGTTAACTGATTTCTTGAAGGTTTGGCCTGTCAAAATGTAACATAACCTTGCACATTTCTGAGTTGGAATAACTATTTTTTTTTTTAGCCATTATTCACTTTAAAGTTGTCAGTCACAAATTCAGATAGCACAAATTATGCAATAATGCTGTTTCTCAACACCACACCTTAGAAAGTTGTTCACCGTGTTAAAACAGGCACGAGGCAGGGAGAATTACTCGAGCGGTCATTAGGGTTGTCTTCAAGTTACCCAATGACTGAAAAAATATTCAAGAAATGTGTTTAAAGACTGACATGTACAATTTCAACTTAGCTAATGCTGATTACACTCAAGACAACTGGAGGTGCCTTTGAGGCAAAGTTTACGAACATTTTCAAGAAGCCGAACATAAACTGAACTTTGACAAGCAGTCAAAACACAGGTAGAAATATGAATATGCAATTTCTACAGTTTCTTAAACCATACTTACAATAATAAAGTTAATCACAAGAAGAACTTGTATCAAAAGCACTCAAGTATATTTTTGGAAAGATTTAGATCAGTTCAAACACTCAAATGTTCTCAAAACGTAAGCTTTATTCTTTTAAAATATCACTTCACAAAAAATCCTCACACCATATGTATTTTCCAACATATCTCTCAAAACAATATAGCGTAAAAATATATTTATAGAGAAAATTAGTCAAACTGCATACATTGAATCTTTAGTTTTGACGTTTTGAACCCTCATCCTTGTCAAGAATTTCTGACAATCATCTCTGTGAGGACAGAATAATTTCAGTGTTGAAAGATGTCCTATAACTGTTAATAAGAAATAAGAGAAGGTTATTTATATTTTTAACAAATCTTTCATAGTTTAACCCTTCCCCTTTTCTAATGCTTCCCTAGTTCAGAAAACTGAGTGTGAAAGTTGGCACCAACAGGTGGGATGTGGTGCAGAATTGCAGCTGGTTTTAAGTAACAATTTGGATTTACAACTTTTAATCATAGGTTTTATAACCTTTGGAAAAAATACAAAAACAACAGTTTCTGAAATTAAATTTTAAAGCCTTCAATCACAACCGTTTCTGTGAGCACTACTGGAAAACAGAAGGAGCCTCTCATAACGGCATCAACAAAATTGTGCCCCCTGCGCTCGTAAACCTGTCAACAAGTACTGAACAAGGTCTGGTTTGAACAACACAAAACCTGTCATTTAATGGACATTTTGAGCCAAAACTTGTATTGAGAGTAAAAAAATTTTAATAAATAGATTCTTGAAATAGCAGGCGTTAATTCTTAGCCACAACTGCTAACACACTTGGCACTCCAAAAACATTCTTTCATGTGAGCATATTCGGAGTTAAATAAACAGAAGACAGGACAGAATTTCTCAGCATCCACGTCTTGTCCACATCTTTAGTCTCAAGACATATTTATTTTAAAACTGAACACACAAATCAAACTGTATTTTTTAAAAACCACCCTCTGAGGTAACATATCACCATAGATCCTCGCTCTGATCTACATTGTCGGCTCCTTTGATGGCAAAGCAAAAAAGGTTTTCTAACTGGTATTGGGGTCAGACCATTATGCTCCAATCAGGAATTACAAAAACATGATCACAACCACTGCTGGTCTCAACATTTCCATAATAAAAAAGTTCCAGAGGCCAGAAACGAAACTCTAATAGTAAAGAAGAAAAATTTGGATCACCGGCCCCTAAAAGAACAAACATTTAAATAAAGCAGTAATCTACTTTTCTCAAATGACTTCACAATTATCAAAAATATGGTTATTTTTAGCATTTGTCACCTATTCTTTTTCCCAGCCGTCAGCTTCACCCATCTCTCTACTGCCCTCTGATGATCAGTCTAACCAGGTCTCTACTGATACAAACTGATGTATACAGTCGGCCCTCGTTTATCGCGGTTAATCAGTTCCAGACTCTACCGCGATAAGTGAAATTCCGCGAAGTAGGATTTTTTTATTTCTAAATTGAATATTTTCGTAGTTAGAGCATAGAAAAATATGGGTTTTAACATTATTAGAGCCTTCTAGACACGATTTAACATCCTTTAGCACCATTACACTCGTATCACCCAATACATTAGACAAAATAAGAGAAAATAAGCAGCACGTTTAGGAGCCGTCGTGGGGCTTAGATAAAAGTTCTCAGAAATCGCAAACACTTACAAGAGCAAAGATGCTTCCGATGCGTAGCGATGTAGAAGTGTGTATGAGAGAAACGAACTTGCGTGAGGCTGAGCCAAGGAGTGGTCGAGCGCCTGCACCTGGCGTTGAAGGATTTACGGGGGTGCTCGAATACATAGGCCTACAGTCCATATGTACAGTAATTTTAATTTTAATTGTAATACAGGGGTGTATAATTGACTCAGACAACCGAGCGCGCGCTGTATCATTTTCACTGTCTCAATCAACTTTTTAATGAATATATTTGGAAAAACCGTGATAGAGTGAAGCGCGAAGTGGCGAGAGACTACTGTAATATTAAAAATATTCAGCTGTCTAAAGTAAATGCTGACATATAGTAGTGCACCTGTATCAATACATAACAGAAAATTATATGTACCGCACTGAGTGCAAACCCTGGACTGTAAAGATGTTAATTACACATGGACACAGCAAACGAAACAGGCCTGCCAGTTTCAGCAATTCCTGATTGGAGCTTTAACTAATTTATTTTAAAAATTATAATAAAAAAAATAAGTCCTGTTAAGAGAAGTCAGTTACTTTTTCTTCAGCGTCTCCAGGTAGCCGATGAACCGTCGCAGGTTCGTTTTGACATTGTCCAGAACGCAGAGCTGGTCCGGGCTGTACTTCCCTCGTCCTTCCTTACGGATCTGTTGCAAAAAAATAGGAAGTACGAAGATTGGAAAAAGTGTGTAGGAGCAGATTTTAATGAGAGTGTGATTATGTTGGTACCTTGGCCTTAAATGCAGGCTGCAGGGCTTTGAGAGCAGCATGGAGGTTGACGCCCTGCGCCGCTCGTTCCGCCTCTTCGCCGTCGGCAAACACGTCAAACAGAGCGTCCAGCGCCTCTCCGCACACCACCAGGTTCGGGTCCTTAGAGGCCACAGTCAGTAAGGCGTGTCCTATCATCTGAAGGACGTAGACAAAACCTGATCATCTGTGTAATACACTGCTGCTACTTCAGTTTACTTCTTAAGATTAAATCTATGATGCATTTTTGCTACTCCCAATCCAGAAGAGATTATGACGCCCATCTCTAGTCCTAAAGTATCTGATACCGGGAGGTTACCAGCAAAACCTTTAAAACCCACAAGTTGACTCCTGAAACTCCCTTAACACCCTACAGACTGTAATATGTAAAGGTGTAACAAGGCAAGAGGTTAATTAAGGCCATTCTATCTGTGAGCAAATGAAAACAAATCATTTCACGGACGCTGACGAAAGTGGCACTGTACATTTCCCTGGGGAAGAGATGACCACTATGCAGTCTCGACTCGTAAACTAACAGCAGAGTTTACTTCTGCTGCCATCATTAAACTAACGTGCAACTACCATAGCGCACGTTAGCAACTAACATAGCGCACGTTAGCAACTAACATAGCGCACGTTAGCAACTAACATAGCGCACGTTAGCAACTACCATAGCGCACGTTAGTAAGTAACATAGTGCACGTTAGCAACTAACATAATGCACGTTAGCAACTAACATAGCGCACGTTAGCAACTAACATAGCGCACGTTAGCAACTAACATAGCGCACGTTAGCAACTACCATAGTGCACGTTAGCAACTAACATAGTGCACGTTAGCAACTAACATAGTGCACGTTAGCTTGTAACATAGTGCACGTTAGCTTGTAACATAGTGCACGTTAGCAACTAACATAGTGCACGTTAGCAACTAACACAGTGCACGTTAGCAACTAACACAGTGCATGTTAGCAACTAACACAGTGCACGTTAGCAACTAACACAGTGCACGTTAGCAACTACCATAGTGCACGTTAGCAACTACCATAGTGCACGTTAGCAAGTAACATAGCGCACGTTAGCAACTAACATAGTGTACGTTAGCAACTAACGTAGTGTCGCTAACATAATTAGCAATATGTTAGGAACTGTGCTTTTGGGAAGCATCCTCCTGATTGACCCTCTTTGACCTCTTGCACCAATAAGCCTGGAACGCTCAACACCCTCTTGAGCGGATCCTTGATCCTTGAACCCCTTTTGGTTGGAGCCGGCCTCCGAATTCCTCAGAGTCCAATAAAAATCGAACAGCTGCGGGATGCGGCGGAACGGCAAATCCGGTCAGCAGCAGCAGCTGCGCCTCACAATTTACAGGATTTAAAGGATATGCTGGTAACACTCTGGTACCACACATTACTGGACACTGTGTAAGGGTTGGTATGGAGTCTAGAGATGTAAGGGATACGACGATCAGCCTGCGGGTGCTTTTTACCTGCAGCGTCTCTCCGCTCCCCTTCTCTTTGGCCAGAGTGCTGCCTGTGATGCCCAAGATGGCCAAAGCGTTGACTCTAACGCTGACCAGATCGCACCGCGTCGCCGCCTCACACATGCTCATCAGCTGCTGGGGGCTCATACACTGTAACGTAAAAATGACACGTGTTAGTAAAGCGCATAATGAAATAACACAAACGTTAAAACCCAAACCGTTCAAACCTGCGGGATGTCTTTGGAAGCCATAATTTGGAGCAGGGAGCGCATGGCACTGGTCACAGCCTCCAAGAACTCCTCGTCTTTCAAGACGTCTGAAACGTCAAAGGACATCTTTAAAAACATGGCACCGATAAACACGCGACATTGGGCTTGAAAATGAAGAAACCAGGCTCTAACCCGCAGAGCTGAAGACCAGCGTGGAGAGGTGCTGAGCGACCGCCTGCAGCCCCGCGGCCCCGCCCAAACACTCCGTGTCCATGGCAGCCAGGATGTTATGAAGACACGTCAACGCCCGACACTGCACCCGCTGCATTCTTGCAATGAGAAGTGGAAGGTATTTTCCGAATATTATATAACATAACAAAACAAAGGACGTCTTGTAGTGAGTGAAAGGAACACTGGGAGTTTTAAGACTTTTTCTTCAATTTGCAACAGCTGTAGAACTGAAGTGAGTTTTAAGAAGAAATTTCTTGTCAAGAACAGCTGGTGAATGAGGCCCAACGGTCAACCAACAGCACTCCTGTATACCCAAACTGAAACTTTACAGAACTAAAGGTACTTTTGGTGCTAGTTCTTGTTGATTTGGGAAACTGGAAGGAGTAAGCTGCACTAAAATGTCCCGGTTTAAAATGCACACTAGAAAAGATTTGCTTCAGCACCATCAGCTAAATGCATGTGTTGTATTATCAGATTTGATATATTTGGGCCATTTGGTTGGGGCGTAACGGTTAGGGAACTGGCCCCATAATAAAAAGGTCACTGGTTCAAGTCCCAGACCGGTAAAGGTACCACTGAGGTACTCACGAGCAAGGTACCGTCCCCAAGCACTGTCCTCTGCTTGCTGCTGGACGCTGTTCACTCCTGATTCACGGATGGGTTAAACGGGTACCAAACTGTGACCTCCATATCATGGTTTGGAACCAAACTGTGACCTTTCTGTAGCGTGACACTTTTAACAGGAATCATACCAAAAGACAGAATGAAGGTATTAGTTCTGGTCGAACTCTAAAAGTGTTCTAAGAAAGACGTTTTGATCAATGATGTGACAGGACTTGCGAGCATTTTTTGCTGCAGTGCCCGGGGACGGGACCTTGCTCATGAGTACCTCAGTGGTACCTTTTACCAGTCCAGGACTTGAACTGGTGACCTTCCGAGCACGGGGCCAACTCTCTGACCGTTATGCTACCACCTTTTTAAAATGCTAAGCATATACATAATTCATTATCACTTTTTGATGAGGCAGCGCCAGGCCGGGTCCTTCCTGCAGAGCTCCAGAGCAACAGGGCTGGGAAACTCGGCCTTCTTCAGCACCTGAACACCAATTGAGTAGTGATTATGATCACAGCACTGATGAATGAAACTTTACAGGGTCGACCGATATTTCGAGACTGATATTAGGCATTTTGCCTTGTCGTCACCCACACCACACTCACACACGAGCGCAGCGTGAAGCTCCGAGAAGGAGAAGAGGAGAGTTTCAGCTGAACTTGGTGTTTGTAAAATTCGAAATTTTGACAGATTTTCTTTCAGTTTTGCATATCGGTTCCAAATATCGGTTCTCGGCCCCGTTAACTAGCGGTAATCGGTATCGATATCGGCCCTGAAAAACCAATATCGCTCGACCTCTAGAAAAAAGCGTGTGTAAAGTGTGTTACCTGCTGGGGTACGTTATGGTTAAGCAGCGTCGTGTGCAGCTCGGCAGAAAGGCAGAGCGGAGACAAGAGGCTGGCGTTTCCCTCGGCCGCGCAGGCATCGGAGCACATTTCGCTCTCGTCGCTGCTGGACATCTCTTCCCACTCATCATCCGAGGGCTCTACACACACACACACGCGCGCACACACACACCCCCCACAATCAACTCATCGTTCTCATTTTTAAAAAACATAGCCCTCAAATAACCCCAGTAGCGCCACACACACTCACCGTCTGAACAGCACATGTTGACGATGATCTCCAGTGAAGTCTGCTGTGCTGTCAGGAGGGCCGTGGCCTCCCTCAACTCCAGCATGTCCCTCTGGACACAAACACACACCAAGAATCAGTAACATTAACCGACAGTCTCGCCTGTACGTCAGCGGTTTCAACTACTGTTCAGACAAACACTGGAGATCAGACACCGCACGGCAACAGGGGTTTGGCTTTTTTTTGGGTCACATCTAATACAGCAGACGCTCTCCCAAACTAATCTTTACCGTCTGCTAACGGAGCCGCTATTCTGGTGCCAAAATTTGGAGTGTGCAGTGAAACGTTCGCAAGCAAAATGTGGTGGTTTTACGCGCTTTCCTATGCCTTCACGCTCGACTTTTTGCTTTTGCGCTCGACGTCTGCCCTCACGCTTGTGCTCACCTCTCCATTCACACTCGTGCTCAGCTCTCCCGTCGTGCTCGTGCTCAAGCGTCTTTGCTCTCGCGCCTGCTTTTGCGTGTGACTCTGCCTTCACGCTTAAGCCTGCTTTCGTGCTCGTCTCTGCCTTCGCGTTCTCGCCTGCTTTCGCGCCCACGCCTGCCGCGCAGAGACACAGCCGCATCCATTCACTATATTAGACCGTTTTGAAAAAGCGACGGTGAATCACGAAGCCTCTCGGTAGTTTCCGGAAGTAAGTAAATACTGTTGGCAAAGTAACTGCAGCAAAGCAGTTGATTTGGGATGCACTTTAAATTACAAGGCGGTGCAAGTACTTCGGCGTAGAAGTTAATTAAACCACGTAAGTGTACTTGAAAACCGGCCGATCGCAGACCTGGAAAAAGCTGATTTACTTTGCTTTCCGGCTTCTGCTTTCCGTCAACAGTACGAACAAGACAATTTTAGAATATCAATGTTTCCGAACTGAATAGCTGGCAGACTAGTTATAGCCGCAAGTCGGGCTTTAAAACATAAACCTAGCGCCCAGTTCTCAGTCTGGTCAATGGGCAGGACCCAGTGTGTCACAGTGAATTAAACGCAGACTGGAGTGGGCTGCGCCTGAGGGCGGAGATTCTGTGAAAAAAGGGCACAGAGGCTATATGAGGACACAGCAAGTCGGGGCGACGCCAGGATTTAGTTGTGAGGCGATGAACAAACATGGATGTGGTTTAAAATTCACAACTGACGTCAAAACATAAACCTCACCGGCAGAAAATCAGACATGTCCTTATCCTTCTTGCCATCTTTTTTCGTCCTCTTTCCTCCGTTCTCCATCTTCAGCGCCCCATCTCCCTCCTCCTCCTCCATCTCTTCCTCACCCTCATGCTGCTCCTTCTCCACCACCACGTGGGCCGAGGTGTTGCCGTTGGCCAGGCGAGCCCCCTGAGCGTGGAACAGGTCCTGGATCAGCTGTCCGGCCTCCAGACTAAGGCAGTGGGCCAGACCGGACACCACGGCGGACAGAGCCTCAGCCTGACGCGCGGACGAGAGGCAGCTCCTCAAGTTCCACACCGACCCTGAGGAGAACGAGGTGAGAAAAACAAAGTTCGTTCAGGTAATGTTCCCATGGTAACAATGTTTCTAGTACCGTACTACTGACGGCAAGCGATCAGACGGACGATTAATAAAGGCGGTCAGTTACGTCGACACAAGCTCTGCCACTTATCTATGGTGTTATTTTTGTTCTGAAAATTCTGAGAGCGTAGTCAAACTTTCACAAGGAAAATCTCATCTTTACACGCTCAACCCGACTGCCTTCGTGCTTGCGCTTGCGCTTGACTTCGCCCTCCCGCTCCACCTAGCTTTTGCCCTTGCGGGCAACACGGCATTCGCAGTCTCGACGACACATTCGCAGACACAACTCGAGATGCGAGACGGACCTGCTGCCAGCGTGCGAAGGAGAACATACTCCATGCTGGCGTGTTTGGACAGCAGCACGTTCTCCAGAGCGGCCAAAACTGCCCCGTTCACACTTCCGGCAAGGTCCTGGTTGTCCTCGGTCACCGTGTGCAGGCAGTGGGCTACACACACACACACGAGGGGAGAGAGAGTCAATCACGTTAGACATAGAACAACAATTCCACATGGTTACTGAGTGACTGAACAACGAGTGAGTGAGGGAATGTGTGTGTGTGTGTGTCACCTGCTGATATAGCCAGCTGGATGTTTTGGGGATGTCTCTCTAGACACGGCAGAAGAGTATCGAGAAGTCCGGCTCGGTTAAACACCGACAGTGCTGTACAGCTGCTCTCACTAAACACACACACCACAAATATCACACCACTGGTCTTTACCTTTACAAGACGACAAGCACCGTAAAACGAGCTGCAGTGGTCGGGAGCAGATAGAAATACATAAAAATCCTTCATAGCAAACTGTTGCAAATCACAAATCAATTTCCTGACAATAAAAGTGTCCGACGAGGTGTGTGTGTATACCAGAGATTCCAGAGTAAGTTCACTGCCTCATTTGCGACGTCGTCCACCGTGTGTTTCGGGTCCTTCACCGCGGCGGGACTCGCATTGAACCCCACGCAACACTGCACACAAAGCCTTCTTTCAAAAACACGGATCTGAACGTCGATTAATAAAGACGATTCTTCTACATTTTATTTCACGAGTTGCATCAACGCAAGCGCTGATACTTTTCTGCGGCACTGCCCATATGCCCCAAGAACCCACGTGGATGCACTGCTCCCTGAGAGAATAAAACTACGGCCCGGACATTTGGTCGACTTGACGTTGATGTGAGCAGCGTGTGCGCTCACCTCCTTCAGGAGAGCCGTTAGAGGAGTGAGGATGTCCTGCCGCACCATGTCCTCACACACCTCCGGTCCTCCGCACACACTCAGGTTCCTGTTCAACACAAGGTTCATCGTCAGTACAGGAGCCCCGGAGGCGCGAAGGCCGTGTTGGGTGCGAGTGATGAAGGAGGTGTGCGTTACCGGAGCGCTCCTGTTGCGGTCTCTCGGACCACCAGGCTGTGGTCGAGCAGCAGCGGTCCCAGCCGTCTCACTGCGTCTCTCTGCAGGAAGCCGGGGATGCACTGCGTTTGCTGCACCACGCGCGAGATGCTGGCACACGCAAACTCACGCATGTCTGCACACGGACTCTGGAGCTGGAGGAGAGAGAGAGACACACGAGACGGTCAGAGAGAGAGAGAGAGAGAGAGAAGGAGTGAGGAAGGAGCAGAGGAAGAGAAACACAGACACACATTGTGAGAGAGAGAGAGAGAGAGAGAGAGAGACATAGGGGAGTGAGAAAGAGACAAAGAGAGGGAGAGAGAGAAAGAGAGAGAGTTAGGGAGAAGAAGAGAAGAAAACAGAGAGAAGAAGGGGGGGAGCGTTGGACGGAGGGAGTGAAAAAGAAAAAAAAAAAGAAAAACAGAAGAAGGAGAGAAGGAAAAAAGAGAAAAGAAATAAAGAGAAAAGAGAAATAAAAAGACAAACTGAAAAAACAAGACAGAAGGAGAAATAGAGATAAAAGAGACACAGGGAGGCGAGATGAGAGAGGAGAGAAAAGAAAGAAAAAAGACAGGAGAGAATGAGAGAAAGATTCAAAAAAAAGAGACAGATACGGAAAAGAGTGAGAAGAAAGAAAAAATTCAAAAGAGAAAAAAAGAAAGGGGAAGAAGAGAGGGAGTAGAAATAAAGACAGAGAATATTCACTTCATACAGTAGTGTATAAGAAACTACAGACTCGACAGCGTGTTCAGTGGCGTTCTCTCTCTCTCTCACACACACACACACACACACACACACACACCTCACACACACACTCACACACACACCTCCCACACACACACCTCCCCTCCCCACACCTCACACCTCCACACTCACACACCTCCACACTCACATACACTCACACACACACACACACTCACTCACACACACACTCACTCACACACATACACTCACTCACACACACACACACACACACACTCCTCACACACACACTCTCACACACACACACTCCTCACACACACACACACACACTCACAAAGCACACACACACACACAAACCTCCACTCACACACACACACACACAAACACACACACACACACACACACACACTCACTCACTCACACACACACACACACACAAACACTCACTCACTCACTCACACACACACACACACACACACACACACACACACACACACACACACACACACACACACGTTGACACCGACAACCGCACGAGCGCCTGTTACCCTGTCATTACCGCGCGACGCGGTTTTATTACTGCTTTTATAATGACGATGATGATGATGATGAGGAACATTTCGCACCTTCTCCAGGAACTCCAGCGCGGGTGAGTCGAGCTCCTCCTGCTCCTCCCCCTTCACGGCGGCTACCGACAGTCCGTCCGGGGTGAACTGCGGCCGTTTAAAGCGGTTGCTCCTGGTTTTACCCATCGCCTTACTGCTGCAACAGAAACAACGCACTCACAGCGCCGTCCGAGCCGCTGCCATGTGGAGCCGCCGCGCTGCCGCAAACCAACACCGCGGCCGGCGACAAGCAACCCGTAACGTCGCGAAACGTCGCAAAACTACACCTCACACGGCCTCGGGCGCCTCTAGCGGAGATTTAATGCAGCGTCTATAACTATACAGTAGATATGCATATACTGTACATACAGCTCCGGAAAAAATAAGAGACACCTTAATTCTGATATTTTACACTCTGTGTCTGTGTAAAATATACAATTAATGTTCTTTTATAACTTTACCATCCTCATTTAAAAAATTGAGACATTTTGGAGTAAATTATCATATCTATTATTTTATTATCTTACGGAATAAATGATCTTAGTCTAACCTGGAAGTTGCTACACATATATTACTTTACAATTATGTCATTAAAAGAATATGGTCCACGGTATCCTCATTTGCTTTCCTCCAATCAGCAAACTCAATCAGGTGTGTAGGTGTTGAATTAGGTGTTGGAATATAACACATGCTATAAAACCAGAATTGCAGTTATATATTAAAATATGAACTACTTTCTTATTTTTCACAGACCTGCAACCTCAATAGTTCATAAAAGAATAGCAACCTGTATATTTTACACTCACAGCCACATACTGCAAAGAACAGAAAAAAGTGATGTGGTCTACCCTATATATTTATACACATATATAATACATATATATAATACAACACAACAACAAAGCTCCTTAAGGAGGTGGGAGTCAGAGGACAGACTCATCGACAGGCCATCAAAGAACTGTCCAGCACCAGCCATTGGACGTGGCTGAAGAGAAGTGACACCATTTGGGCAGCTAAGGCGTACAGCTAAGACACACACCCAGGCTTGATCAACCTGTGGTGGGCCTGTCTCAGCAGAGGGTGTCTTGTGATAAATGGCCGAAACACCCTGTGAGGCGCACAACTGACGATGTATATATATATATATGGACTCATTAAGGGAGAGATAGATAAGAAGGGAGAGAAAAAGGATATACGAAATAAGGGAGTGAGGGGGAGAAAGAGGGATATGGGGGACAGAAAGAGAGAGAGGGAGGGAGGAGGGAGGAAGACAGAGACTCGGTTACCCTATAAAAATAACTTGCTTGCTGTCTTTGCCCTGTGTAAATTGTGCACATTCAATACAACGTTGCGTTTACTGCTAACTGCAGATCAGCAGATCAGCAGAGTTTTACTTTTTCTAAAACTCCAACACGTTTTGTAAAGTTGGTGACTTAATGAATAACCATTTACTAAAATTATGTGAGCTGGCCACTGGATTAAAAGCCCATTAAATCCCTCTTTTCAATCTTTCAAATGTTACAGTAGCCAGTTTAATAATCACAACAGACAGACTACATGTGTATAATAAAAATAATAATAACTTGCAACAATTTCTGGCTATTGTGCTTTCCTTTACATTAACCTCGACATCTATTAAAGAACGTTTTAATAAAATTTAAGTGGGTCCAGTAAAAATCAAGTCACAAAAACTGGCCCGGATTGTTTGATGCGCCTCAAGGGTAGACACTGCCATTCTTCTCGGAAACAGTGGGTAGGGTAGGGAGCTTTAAATGATCAAACAGGAAAGCGAGGCAGCAATAGTGAATCTGTTTTCTCAATCTAAGAAGCTATGGGCATACTTTTGTATCATAAAACAAAAAGCCAGAGACATTTGATCTCATTGCAGGAAAACAAGTCGAGTGTCCATGTCTAATCCCTAACAACGTTGACGTGAATCCTCCTCCAGGTTGGAAAGGTTGAGTCTCTCCTTGAAAACTTCCACAAGGACTAACAGACCTTAGAAAATGTGAGCGAAGAGTTTTTTTAAAATATTATCCTTATTTTTCCCGTTTTTATCCTTAAATATGTCTAGAATCAGACCAAATAAAAAGTAAATCAGGAATATGAATCCTCCTGTATTTTGACTGTCGTTGTTGGATACTTCAATCATTAAAACTTTGCAATTTAGCATTTCCCTTTTACTTTCTGCTATAGATATGAAGGAGTAAGTGAGCGTATGACCCTTGATCCCCTCTGTGCACATGGCAGCCCGCCCCAGCAAAAAAACCTGACAGCAGTTAAGGGCCCAGAGTGCACTGCAAAGCTGTGTTTCAAAATCACACACAACGCATAAGCGCCACAGACAGTGAGGGAGTCTCATGGGGAATGTGATGTAAACTGTGAGATTATATCGGTGGAGGATTTCAACATTAGACACATCTTAAAACATTTTGAAGGACTAATACAGAGTGGGCTGAATGACCCGTGTGCACACACACGCACTCACACCAACTTCATGCACACACACGTGCGCACCCACAGTCTTAAATCCATACAGACACCTCAAAAGCTGATCTATGTATCTTGTCAAAGATGTCAATTTTAATGATATAAAATAATACAAAAAGTATATATGTTTCTAGGGAAATTATATTTTAACTGATATATTTTAAAACATACAAACATACTTGTGAACTCTTCCGGTCCGTCACCCACCTTTATGACCACCTTTATGTGTCCGTTAAAAAAACAATAAAGCAACAATGCACCTTCATATATGTAGTTGTTCTATAATTTGTATATGCAAAGTTACTGTGTATAGAAATCTGTATTTTAAGAGACAGTTTTGTTCTGAATAACTGGGCATTCTTGTAAGATTTCTTTAACTTAATCTGTTTTTTCGTTCCTATTTTAATGTGCACTATGAGGTACATTTCACTGTGTTATACTTGTATTACTATATATGATCCACACCACCACCACTTTATTTTTCTTTACTTTTACTTTACTTTTTATGTCATTCTTTCATGCTTAATTATTAAAAAATACAAGAAAACAAAAATATTTTGACATTTATTACATTTATTTTAAGACGCTAGATGGCACCGTCGTTTCACGCAGGAGGCGAGCACAACGACTTTAAAACTTTGCCGAACAATTTCACACTAATTCAGAGAATGTTTTGTCGATCAAAATATATAAATATATATAGAGAGATATATATTTTTTTTTTCCTGGGTGATGAAATACACACCCGGCTTCAAATATTCATCAGCGGCGGGCCGAGTAGAGACTTGGAGTTTAAAGCAGTTCTCAAACTCTGTTGGCCTCCAAACGCGCCCCCAAAACCCAGCGCCCGTCAACTTGAACACACTTATAAGATCACAAACTTTCCAAATCAACAAGGAATTCTGTAAAGAAGTCAAAACCTTTTGTTGTACAGATTGTTCCATTTACACCTGATGCTAATTCCTCGTTTCCAAATGCTAATTTCCGTTTCAGAGCACGACGCGAACTTGACATCCGCCCCAGACCGGAAGTTAGCGTCGTCTAGCTATAATTAGCGTCACAGGCAATATTTTAAACGGTTAAAAAGATTAATTTTAACGTGTCACATGTCTAATCATACTTAAGCCTCCTGACGCACCGAACACAAATATATTAATGTGCAGGAGTAAAAATCTGAATTTTTAAAGCAATACTATTAACTACAATCTATTTTTAGTGATTAAAAGTTAAATATGTGCAAATGTTGTGGTTGTAAATGTAGACGATGGATTTTTAGACATTTTTAGCAGCATTTTGCGGCTTCATATGAATGGAAGTGACTGTGTTAAATCACCACACGAAATCGCCAAATTTGAAATCGTATCATAACACACTTTGTGACGTCAAACCCTCCATAGAGATGATAATTCTCCATAGAATCGATATAATGTTGTACTGCGATGAAACTTACAAAATAAAATATTTTAAACTTGTATAAATAAAGACGGTAAAGATTGCCCCTCCATTGTCCTTTTTTGACCGGACCGCACAAAACTCTGTGTATGGATCACACCCTGTTGTTTACATCGCGGCCCGGGATAACTGATCGCTCTGCAGCATAACCGTGAGTCTTCACTTTTCCTGTTGGCCCCAGCCGACCTGTTCGACGTGCCGCGTTTGCAGCGAAGTGAAATGAAAGAGAGACACGCTGCTTGTGTTGCTTGGCAGAAGGCCTGGGCATTCTTGAGGTGCTCAACCGCAGTGCCTTGCTAGAGACAGAGAGCAAAGGGCAAGAGAAGGCATTCCTACTTTTTAAAACCCCCTTCCCAATTTCTGTGGTTATTCATAAACGGGGACAGGGGTCACTGTCTTCAGCTACTGAAATTCCTGGGTCAAATCTGTAAAAACTTGTACGTGGAACTCGGTAATGAAACTCTATGCTACCTGTTTTACTCATTAATGCTTCTGGAACATTTATACGCTTCGATTCTGGTAGTCCTGGGTCCATAAAGGCATAAAGGGTTCGGCTCTCGGGCCCACGAAACTCGTCGCTAGGGTCCGAATCGGTGTTTCTCAATCTGACCCCCTTCGCCGCCAAACTCCGAGTCCATTTTCCCTCATCAAGAACCCTTAAAAGTGCGTTCCAAGTGTTTACGCCCCTTCAGATCTCTCTCACTCTATTTCTCTCTCTCTCTTTTGGCAGTCCTTACGTACCTGTGGGAGCGCTGCTCCTCCCCGAACGACGGCTCGTTTTTCATTTATTCACCGTTTGATTTTTTTTATTTGCTTTTTAAAGTTTATGTGATTAACAGCCATTCCGATGGTATCTTTCCTGCACTGGAGGGCTTTTTAACTCAGAGAAAATGAGAGCGCGGGAGAGAGAGAGGGAGGGAGACAGTGAGGGGGAGACAAGGAGGTGGGCGTGAAAGGAAGGCTCCATAAACTCAGTAGGAGTTTTCCCCTAAGGGACTCGGGACTCATGGCCAAAGTGAAATCTGCTGGCCGCTGTAACACAGCGATTTTGGACGTGCACTCGCGCCTCGTCCTCCTTCCCGGCTATGCCGATTTTAACGGGCCGTGACGAGGGCCGTCCCCGTCCCTGCTGTGCCCACACATGAACAAAAAAAAACAAAAAAACACAGAGGCCAAACACACACAGGGACCCCCTGCAGAACTACGGCCGCCCCGTCCAAAAATGACTAAGTAAAGAGAGTGAAAGAGGACTGACTGACAAAAGTGGGGGGGAGAAAAAAGAAGAGGGGGAGAGCACGCAAGCAGGCCGATTGCTGACTCAGTGTATGGGCGTCTGTCAGTGATAATGGTTAAGTACTGCTAATGGACCAGCGCTAACTCAAACGTGGCTGATTTACGGGCGCAAGGCGAATGGCGGTCCCCTTGCACGAAAACGGCTAAAAGCTAGAAAAAAGAAGGAAGAAGGCAGTAATGTTTTTACAGCAGAAGAAAGGGCGACCCACACATCATCCAGCGTCGTTATGTAAGAGCGGGGAGTTAGCACACTGCAGGTCAGAACGCACAACTAATATTTGTCCCCGGTGTCATGGTAACCATGGAATGACACCTAATGAAAAGGGACAGGACCCGTCCTGTGAATGAGGCGAACGGACGAGGCACTCCTTAATCTAGTGACAACACTAATGCGCAAAATGAACAAAAATGCATGCATTTTTTTTGCACATTAATGCATGTAGAAGAAAACTGCACAAGCCACGACACTAATGCATGCAGTATCATCCATGCATTAGTGTCGTTGCTAGATAACCGACACTACTGCATGCATTTTTCTTGTGCATGCATTAATGTACGCTTCTGTGCATGCATTAATATCATTGCAAGAAAAGTGAGAGCACTGCATTTTTGTCCATGCATTAGTGGCATCACAAGATAACAACCACACCAGTGCATGCACATAAACAAGTTTTCTGGTGCATGCTTTAGTGTCACTAGACAAACAACTCTAATGCTAAAGATTGCAACACACATTTACGCATGCGTTAATGTTGCCGCTGGATTGCTGCATGCAATTGTTGCTGTTTATCTAGCAACAACACTAATGCATGTATTGTTGTACACAAATCCTGGACTGTGTCAAATTTCCTGGACGGTTCCTGTCCCTTTTCATTTCATGGACTTGTTCATTTTATGCATGTGCATATGCTGGCACGCATAAAGAATTTCTCACTGTCACACACACACACGCACGCACGCACACACGTACAAATGCACGTGCACACAAGTACATGCACACACTCGTACTCCTCGAAGAATGGGAGATATTTCCAAAATGTGTTTGAGCCTGATTCAGTGCAGGAAGTCAAGCGTGCCAGGTTGTTTGAAAGAGAGCGAGAGAGAGAGTTTGCTATTGTTAGGGAGGAAAGCAGGCTGAAACTGCTGAATGAATAAATAAAAGAGATGCAAAAAAGGCTCAGCTGTTGGTGAACAAACAGAGGAAGGGAAAGGAAAGGGAAAAGGGGGAAGGTGGAAAAGGTACAGAGCGAATGAAGGTTAATTGCCTTTAATTTGCGCAGCAATCTTTATGCATCAGCTGGAATCCCGAAGGGTCAACACAAACACGCAAAGAGAGAGAGAGAGAAAGAAGGAAGGAGAGAGGGAAGAAGCGTGCAAGCGCGCGTGCACGCACGCTCACACACACACACACACACACACGCTTGTCGGTTGTGTTGTAAAAGTGTGCCCGTTAGCATGTCTTAATGCCAATTTCCTTCCTGTTGACAGTTCTGGAAAAGACAAAATCTAAAAATCACTCATTTCCTTTACTCTGAGAGAATGCAAACTACGACTGAAAACCTCAGAGAAACTCGAGGTTTCTGCTACATCAAGACCAAATTGGCAAGGAATGGTGGCATTTTTGGGAAATGTTTGCTGGGGGGTCCCTTAATAGATGATCTAATTTCAATCTAATCTGGAAAAAGGCCTAAATCTGCATACAAATGGAACTGTGATCTAAGTTGGTTTTTAATCAGACTCAGCGTTTTGGCACTACCCTTTGAGCATGGCTTAAGGACTGTACCTTGCTCACGAGTACCTCAGTGGTACCTTTTACTAGTCCGGTACTTCCGGTGATCTGATCACAGAGTCAACTCCCTAACCATTACACCACCAACTGACTTACATCTGGAGATTCAAAAAGTGAACATTTGGTAAAACGATTATTATATTTTAAGATGACTTATTTAAGGACCTTGAAGTTGAAGGACAGAAGCCGAAATTATGCCAATTTCAGATTTGCTAAACCATTTTCCAAGCGCTGGTATGGTACAGTTGTTCTGGTACTCTTTTAAGCCGTGGTTCCACTTCTTTCATCAAGAAGACCAAGGAGACTGCCGATTGGTCAGACACAGAAGTCTCTAAGTTGCATTGCTTGCTTCAGTCTTTGCTGGAATGGATCGTTTGCTGGAAGATATGGGCAAAGATCTACCATGTATCATCTGTGATCTAGTAAGAGGTTCTACAGTAGGTCCGAATCCTACCTCCATCACCACCACCATTCCTGAGCAACACCTTTAATCCCAAGAAGCTCCAGGAACACTGTCCCTCTCATTAGGAAATGGAAGTGGCTCTGGACAAGAGAGGTTTCCCAACTCTTGTAATACAACTTGACCGTCGAGATGTCAAACAGGCTTGATTTTTGTCAAAACACAGTAATGAAACTCCTCTGGGCTGGTGGTAAGCAACCGGTTAGGTTAAAACCGTTCTTGAGCAAACTCAAAGTCCCTTTTTTAAAGGGAAATGACTCCCAAAAAGTGTTTCATTCTTACTCTTGCACACGTTTAATTTAAATAGGCGCTCTTACACCCACACTCACATGATCAGAAGACTCCCGTTCCCAGCCACATGACGGTCATGGTGACGGCCAGATTAGCTAGCGTTAGTCGTGTTTTTCACGGGAGGTGGGATTTGAAAAACACAAATCCTGTAGAATTAGCGGTGGGGGCAAGGTCTGTACGTTATGAAGCAGCGCCTTCACGACGATCGCACGTAAAGCTGGTGAGGAGTGGAATTACCGACACTTGCGGCAAGGGGTTAAGGGGAAAATTTAACCAAACATTATATTGCTCTTTATTGCAGATGCAAAGCTGACCACCTCCCTCGGAGATTTAGCATAGTATGGCCAATGGAAAATAAGAGGATATAGCGTGTGCATGGGGGGTGT
Organism: Distichodus sexfasciatus; assembly: GCA_032718565.1. NCBI lineage: Eukaryota > Metazoa > Chordata > Actinopteri > Characiformes > Distichodontidae > Distichodus > Distichodus sexfasciatus. The sequence goes on from JAVGVS010000188.1 coordinate 308,852, forward strand.
GTGTTTCTGCATATTTTCAACAAAAGGCATTCGTCCTTTCGCTGCTCTCTGAGTTCTCAGATCTCTGAGTCAAATGTAAGAGTAATTGGTGTGTCTAAAGTGATTCAAAGTTGGCAAACTGAAGAACCGTATTTAAAAACCGGGACCCAATCCAAGCAGTTGAGGAGTTTCGTTCATGCTAACGTAGCAAACTGGGAGCAGCGATTAAGTAACTACATTAGCGTCAATAAAACAAACAAGCTGTTTATCTTCTCAGTCTGAGTGAAGACACGTAACTGCTTCTATGGCCGGGGAAATGCACTGAAATATCCAGACATGCTTGTTTTTGGGCCATATTTTCAGTTATGTGGTTATGTAGCAGTTTGACATAATTTGGTGGAAATCATCAGTGTTAACTGGACCAGCACCACGTCTAGGTACACACCAATTTGCGGCTTTATTTTAACATCATGTTTATGAAAGACATGTTTATCTCCCGAGGCTCTGAAACACCCATGGCCGGGCTTGCCTACACGTCATGGTTTCCTGTGCCAAACAGCATGGGAAAAATTCTCAATGTTTGGTTTTGCCGTCACGGTTACAGAGAGTTCGTCTCCGCTTCAGTGAAAGTGAGCTATGGTACACTGATAAATGTCAGTTATGACGGTACGTCCCAATAATAGCAACGACAGGCATCATCGTTCGGGAATGACTGGGTTAAAATAAGAAGCGACTCGTACTTCAAGTACAACAATACAACAACTTATTCTAAATTTTGAAATATTTTCGGTAGAGCTATGTCGCTTACCGCTATGACGTTTCGCTAGCGCGAAAGTGAAGCACAAATGAAGAACATAAGCAATAAGGTGATAATTAAGTGTTCAAATCAGAGTTAAATGGAATGCAATTTGTTATTAGCATGCATTTGCTTTGCAGGAAATAATAAAAGCATAGGAAGGAGAGAACAACATTTTAACCATCATTACAAAAGAGATTTTCCACATACGAAAAACTCCGACCCAAATCGTCCAGAATCAATAATCTTGTGCAGGAGGCAGCGGTTGTGTTTCCACTTTGCGAGTCATGGTTCATGGACTAAACAATTGCAGTGCCATTGTGCTCTGCCAAATCAAATCCGAGCAGTTCACGTTAACGCGTACGAACAACGCGGAGCGGTAAACTTTGGTGTGCAAATGCCGCGAGCATTGCGAGCGTCTGTCTTCTTGACCTTCCTGCTGTTTCTGGATTCGAACCCTCGGAAATTTCTGGCCAAAGTATCCAGTGGTCCAAGAAGAATGTTGTGTAAGGCTTTATTCTTGCAGTCTATTGTGTGCTGTTATAAATATAGAAGGTAAATTGCCTATAAGCATTCAATACGTTTTCTTACTTTATTGATAGCGGTAAAAATACAAAATGAAGCAATGGCCCCAAACCTGTCAACATGATCTTTTTTTCTTTTTTGGTTAACAAACCAAATGCTCACAAGGTCACGCTGCCGTGAAAACATTTTATTATCTTTTATTATCGTTTCTGGTGAAAGTGGGCCGAAAACGGAACGCACGTCTTTTTTGTGTTTACAGAAATATGGTGTGATCAACAACAGGATTAGCTACCGGTTTTCACATTATTTTGTCTTCCTGCCAACTTTCGTCTTCGTTAACATTGCTTAACTTTGCATCCAACATGTGTTTTTTTTTTCTTCTAGAATCCCTTTTTTATTCCAACTCTGCAAGTCTTAAACAAACAGAGCAGTGTACTGTCAGGGCCTTGACCGTGCTAGCGAGGGGCCACAAGGGCAGGAAGCAAACACCGTCTGATCGGCCGTTATCAGCTGTGGGTCGGTGGGTGTGTCACGCATGTCACAGGGAATGTTTGAATTGGCCAAGTGTGTGTGTGTGTGTGTGTGTGTAAGAGGTTTGCAGGTGGTTGTGAAGCCCTGGCTGTTCCTATAAAAGATTTGTCCATTTTTTATGGTTTTGTGGGGACCTTTTTGCATGTGAGGACCAGTCACAATGTCTTAGATGATTTATTTCGGGAAGAAAAAAGGTGAACGTTTTGCTTTTGGCTACTGAGGTTGGGGTTAGGATTTAGGTGTAGCTGTAGTATTATTTACATGTGGTCATTATGTGAGACAATTGAAGTGTGTGTGTGTTTTAGGTAGTTGTGAGGACCTGATTGTCTTCTAAGTTTCCAGTCCTGGTCCTCACAGGGCCCTAAATAATAGAAACAAAACTCAAATGAAACTCATATAAAATACTGTTTGTGGTTTTATGAGGTTATTTTACTTCCAGGTTTTAGTTGAAAAAGTAAAGGAGTCTTTCTTACTGAGGGTGAGTTTAGTTTAGGGTTTGTAGCTGTAGAATTAACATGTCTGTCAGTTGAAGGACTTGACAAAATGAGTGTGTGTGATTATTTGTCATTGTCATTGTCATAGAAATGAGCATTTAATCAGAACTAGGGAGTCACACGTATTTTGTTGCATGTGTGTTTGTGCAAAACATTACATTGTTGGGTTTTATTCAATTTTACAGGTGTGAACCGTTGTACTCTTAATATATTTAATAATATGAAATATTGACACATTTTCACAGACAAAAATCCATTTCGTGTTGTTTTGGAAATCAGCTTTTTCTCAACAAAAAAGCCAACATGGCTCATCACCTGATCTTTTCCAAATGTAAATGACATGAACTTTCGACTGTCTTTGGGTCTTTAAAAAACATCTAAAAGGTGTGACTTCACACAACCATAATGTCAAATTGACGTAACAGCGTTTTGGTAGGAATGTAGTGAAATTAGACTTTTTTTTTCCCAGTAGAACTCTGAATCAGACTTTTACATAGCAATCAGACAGGTCTAATTTTAATATCCCTTCTTCTAGTCTATTAATTCCACCATGGAATGAATCCCTCAGATTAAAATTCTATTCTCTAAATATTGCCTTGCAATTTATTATAAATTATGCAATGTTGCAACATTCCTCTAACAACTGCCTTAGGCCCTGGAAACTATGTTTATTTTATCCTCTCTTGAACTCTTCCAACGTGATAATAATCCATTTACACTGGCAAGAGAGAGGGAGAGAGAGAGAGAGAGAGAGAGGGATACTCCTGGAAAAAAGAACATTTAAAATTCGTCTGTGTGGTCGAGGAGTGCCAGGTTCTGAGCACCAAAACCAGAGTGCCAACCCAGATCGAACGGCTTACTCAAACAGACCACTCATGACTATGTACACCCGTTCTGGGTCTCGAGGGGAGGGTCAGTGGTCAAGGTCTCGGACTGGATGTTGGCCCCTCGTGTTTGCTCATTGGCTGAAAGGTCTCGGTCAGCTCACTTATCGCGTGTGCTCTTGGAGTCAGCTTCCAGCTCGGGTCTCCAGAGACATCACTGATGTTGTCCGGCTTGTGAATGGTCAGCGCTGGCTACACACTTCCTAACCATAATTTATTAAGGAGCAGTGGGCAGTGCCCGGGCAGCAGTTCTTGTGGATGGCACCTTGGTCATGAGTACCTCAGTGGTACCTTTACCAGTCCGGGACTTGAACCGGTGACCCTCCATCTCCCTAACCATTACTCTGCCAACTGCCCCATCTGATCTGTGTGTATAAACCAGACCGATTACCGCAACTTTTCCACAATTTTTGACCAATCATTGTTGTTTACTACAATGCCATACATCTGCAAACTCATTTCCTGTTTACGTTTGCAAACCGCAGGAAACATGTGATAAAAAGGCCTCACATTTACCTTCAAGAATAACTTAACTTGTTAATGTTTAACAAAAATAATCGTGCTGTTGTTCCTTTGTTGTTCATTTTAATTAATTGTTTATGAAAAATTATAATTTTTTTCATCCACTTTAGTGCAACAAAATGCCAAAAAATACTGCAACTTTTATCTCAATTTTTCAGTTGAGTGTTTTAGTTATAGTTTAGTTATTATTACATGTCTGACGCAGTTGGTAGTGTAACGATTTAGGAGTTGGGCCCCCGTGATTGGAGGGTCACTGGTTTAAGTCCCGGACCAGTAACGGTACCACCGAGGTACTGAGCACGGTACCGTCCCCAAGAACTGTTCCCCGGGCACTGCCCAAAAACGCTGCCCACTGCTCCTTCGGGGATGGGTCAAACGCAGATCTTAATCTCAATCTCTTATTAAAAACCTCTCTGTTTGGATCAGCTGATGTACACACTCATAGAGTCGACAGAGTGACCGTCATGTTGATAACATTATCGATAAGATTACCGAGATATATAAAAAAGGCGTTCCGAATGTTCACGTTTCAGAGGACAAAGGGCAGTGGTGAAACAACTACAGATGGGGTTCATTCATTATCCGAACCGTTTAATCCCAACTGGGGTCGTGGGGGGACCGGAGATTATTCCGGGAACTCACCGGCGCAAGGCGGGGACCAACCCTGGCCGGGCGCTAACACACCGCAGGCCACGCATTCACACACTCACACTCTCACTCATACCTTACGGGTCCAATTTGGAGTCGCCAGTTAACCTGTATTGCATGCTTTCGGACTGTGGGAGGAGACCGCAGCACCCAGAGGAAACCCACGTGAACCCGGGAAGAGCATGCAAACTCCACAAAGACAGGCCTTATGACCAACCCGGGAATCGAACCCAGGACCTCACTGCTGTGCAGCCACCACCTGCTGTGCAGCTAACCACTGCGACCACCATGCCGCCCAACTGAGATGGAGTTTATAGTGATTTTCCATCAGGTTGCCGAGGATCAACTCCCCTCCCGCCAACTTACAGTGCTTAAACTCCCTCTTTCAGCTGTCTGTAATCCCAAGATCATTCCTCCTCGTCCGTACGTTAGCACCTACTTAACTCTTGTCACACTGACATTTTGGTTTCTGTGGCTTTCTTTCAGGTTTTTTATAAGCGCATCAGTGTAAAATCTCTCAACCCCCAGACCCCTAAATCATGCAGTGGTTTAAGGAGAGACAGTTTTTGAAAAGGCTAGTTTCTCAGCCGTGGTTGTTCTTAGTTGTTAGTCGGAGGAATATTCCAGCAGCTGTCCTCTAAGTCAGGCAAACTCGCGTCCCTTATTTACATGGGCAAAAGCTGCGAGTTCATTGACCTTTTTTAGCATAAGTATGCGCTCAGTGATTGTTGTTCTGGAAAGGCCACGCATTCATCAAAACGCTGTGTAATATGCCGATTACAATTTTTTTATTTGCTGTTTCTCGATTTATGTACGTCGAGGCTCTGATTTTTACCATCTGTCATCAGAAAGCAATAGAGACACGGGACTTTAAAGCTCCCAGATCTGGACATGGCGAATTCATCACTGTAATTAGCACCGTTCTCTGCAGCGATCCCCTTGTTAAAGCTTCAAAAGGCGGCCTGTTTAAACGTGAAACAAACGGATCCAGATGACCCAGGTCAGCCTGTGATGGCTGTTTTGGCTTGTGCGGTCAGGAGATAAAACGCCGCGTTGATCAGAGGATTTCAAAGAAATCCTTCTTCAATCTGACAAACGCGTCGCAAATACTGATCCTAAACGCAAATACTGATGCTAAACTGCTGCTGTCAACGTTGACACTGCGACTTACTTAAAGGGAACACTTGTGCTTCCAAAACCGAAAACTGGAAAAACGCGTTGACCCTCTGTGAGTCTGAAACTGAGTCAGCAAATTTTTAAGTTTGCCCCCCCACTCGTTTTGCTCTCTCTACCGGAGCCTCTGCTCACATGGTCTTGATCATGAGTCTGTGTCCCAGCGATCGTCCCATGCAGGGCCTCATTTTAGGAAAACCTCCCATCACTCCCTAATGCAGCTTATCACAGGCACGACGGGGGGACGGGAGGCGTTCCAATCCTCCCCAAGTTGCTGTCACTGTAACAGAGTTGCAGCTGGTGGTGGCGGCGGTGGCGTGTGTATCTGTGCGTGTGTGCGCGTGTGGGTTTGCGCTTCCAAGAGGCCTTTCGTAGGGTAACGACACACAAAAGGCATGTTACCGTGCCAAAGCCTATTTGTCAAAACGTGTACTCTTAACTCTTAATGTGCACCGAGAGGACAAAAGGAAATTGTATAGCGACATTACGACGTTGCTTTAATGCCAATCTCTGCGGGATGAAATGCTCGGGTTTCTCAGAGGCTCCGCAGTGCAAAGACCACGGTAACCGCTTGAGGAGAGAGAGCATTATGTCGTGTTGCTGTGGTCGTCTTTTTCTATGGCGCATTTGGGGAAACTCTTTTCTTTATTGGATCATACGATTCCTTTCTCAAGCCGCCCAGAGGTGCGTTTCCCAAAAGCATAGTTGCTAACGTATTGCTAACTATGTTAGCAACACTATGTTAGTTGCTAATGTACACGGTTAGTTGCTAACTCTATGCCACAACCTCCTAGCCAGGGGAGCGTTTCCCAAAAGCTAATTTGCTAACATATTGCTAACTATGTTAGCAACACTATGTTAGTTACTAATGTGCACCATGTTAGTTGGTAATATTAGTTGCTAATGTACATTATGTTAGTTGCTAATGTTAGCAACTATGCTTTTGGGAAACACACCCCTGGCTACGGTGTTGTGGCACAGAGTACGGCTAATCTTGGAGCTTGGCTTTCGCAGTCAAGAATTTTGGCTGGTGACTTGTGTTATGCTGCTGTGTCAATACCCACAGCTTTATGAGGTGTCGTCAATCATTCAAGAGAGCGCCGATCCAGAGAAAACTCTCTCTCTCTCTCTTGCTCTCTCTCTCTCAAAATACCTCATATTACGGGAGATTTTCGGCTAATCTGCACATAAAGAGTTGCTTCAGTTTCGGACTGTCGGAAATCACAAAAAATGGTATTCACAGGGTATGAAACTCAATCTGGGCAAATTAAATAGTAAACTGGGAAATGTCTATTTTTACATTGTGGGGCTTAAGCTTTTTCGCTAGATTCGACGAACAGTGAGAAATGTGGCCCCTTTATTAGACCTTCTTTGAACATCCAAAAACGGTTGTTGATTAATGTGCGAGGGACGACAAACCAGTCACGTTAACAGAACTTCCTTGACTTTCGTGCGCTTTTGCGTTCATGACAAGCAAACGGGCTGTTCAAATTCCACTCTTTCAGAGGCCCGCCTCCTTAAGCAGGAACGGCTTGACCTTTGCGCGTCGTTTCACGTCTCCTTGCTTTGACCTGCAGCCTGCAAACGCTAAGCCGCCATTCGAGGCTCTAGCGTGAATCTGACGGAAAAAAGAAAACAATTCTGCTTTTAAAAAGCTTGCCGAGCGATTAGAGATCGTTAGCAGGATCAGACTCCGGGCCAATCCTTTTTTATGTAACAGCGATCATAAGAAAGTAAAGAGTTACTGTATGTGATGATGCAAAGGCACATGAGCTGTAAGAGGATATACAACCACACACACACGCGGACACACACATACACACGCGCACACATGCACACACACAAGAACATGAAGCTGTTTTGTGTTTTGATAGACTGTGTATCTACAGACGGGAGACAGCAGGGACTCTACACTCTGTCCTACATGCACCACTCCGATCATGAGACTGACCGCTTTCTCTCTCTCTCTCGCTCTCTTTCTTTCACTCCCTTCTGCAGTAGCTATGAAAGAGGAACTGGTGACCACTTCCCAGTTAAGGCAGGCAGTGTTGTGCTGATTCACATGTGTTCAGCACACACACACACACACACACACACACACACGCACACTAGAAAACTTTCCACCCACGAACTTTGCGTGACTTAGATAAGAGAAACATCAACACGATCTACAATGAGAAAAATACTGTGAGAGTAAATAGTCTCTAAAGCCGAAACACGACCAATAGACTCGGGGCATGCAAGAAAACTCACAACGCTGATCGATTGGCAGGTTTCTGATTGGCCAATTTTACAACCCATACGTGGACCTGAGGGGACCATCCACATGCTTTCGGCAATACACAGTTACAATAGCAATATGAAATGCAATAAAATATCGTACCATACCGTACCATACAATGCAATGCACTGCAATACAAAACGATGCAATGAAATGCACTGCAGTATAATGCGATGTGAAACTATACAATATGATATAATACGATACAATACAGTACAACACAATACAATACAAAACAATGCAATGCAATGGAAAACAATGCAAAACAATACAATGCAATGCAGTACGATACAATACGATATGATGTGATATGACGTGATGTGACAAAACGATGCAATGCAGTACGATACAATACAATACGATATGATGTGATATGATGTGATGTGACAAAACGATGCAATGCAGTACGATACAATACAATACGATATGATGTGATATGATGTGACAAAACGATGCAATGCAGTACGATACAATACAATACAATACGATATGATACAATACAATACAATACAATACAATACAATACGATATGATGTGATATGATATGATATGATGTGAAACAATACAATATAATACAATATGATACAATATGACACAATGTGATACAAAACAATGCAATACAGTAGAAAACAATGTAAGGTAATATGGGGAGTTTGCTCTAAAAAAGTAACTAGTTACACATTACTAGTTACTTTTTTGGACTGTAACTGGATTATCTCCAAATTCACTATGTAGAAATGCATGCACAAACAAGATAGGCGTTCATTTATTTTATTTTGAAATTTGAACTGTAATGCGTGACGTTACCGACAAAAGTAATGAAATTATAGTAACAGCATCATCCCCAGCACTGAAGCTAAACAGTACCATGCAATCCAGTATTACCCACAACAACATGAATTAGATGAGAGTGTAAACGACACACAATCCTCTTCTCACCTATGCCACACTTATATTAAAAGTATAGGACTCAGCAACAAAGCAATTACCAGGATCCTCACGGCTGAAATGAATGGTATTAACGCAATGAACATCCACAGGCTATTTTAAACTATTCGCTCAAGAACAACATGCGCATGCAGCACACCTACATATAAAAAAGGCCATAAAAAAGCTCCCATTGAACAAAAGCAAGCGCCGACCTGCTGGTAACATATAGGCACAATACATGCATTCCATGTTGAGAAAAGACAAGACATGGGAGAAAGAATTGTCTGGACGTGTTTGTCATAAAGCCAGGGGGCCCTGCACCTGCAAAGCTGATAAGATTATTCCTTCCTGACTATAAAGTGGGTGAGATCTGATTATATATTTTTTAATCGTATCTCCACAAGCCATCCTGCTGTCCAGGACCTTGTCCTCAGCGCTCATTAATCCATCATTAAATGGAACGAGACACGAGAGATGTCATCTGGTCTATGGTGGATGAAATGTAAATGTATTATATAGTGCTGTAGTACTCGAGACTGGTTTTTAAAAGTGTCTTGTCTTGGACTCAGTCATATTTGTAATCGGTCTTGTCATGGACTCGGACAAAGAGGACTCAGGGATTTTATTTCGAGACCTGCCGTGACCACAACTCTGAGAATATTACTGTTGAAACTCTTTGAGACCGACGCAGGTGTTTTGCGTTGTTTGTTAGTGTTTCCCTTTAACTTAGAAAAACCATACACATACACTTGCGTTAGCGCTCGCAACTCTTATAGGGTTAGGGTTAGGGTTAGGGTCTTGGTCTCCAACTCCAAGTATTATAATTGTGAACTAAGTTATACTTCCATTTCATATACCATCTCATACATGCCTTGTGAGTTAAAATGCATGACTTAACATGCATGAAGCAGCCTTATAAAGTTATCTATTACAGCACTATTACTATGTTATAACTGATCTAGTGTGTGTTCCCTAACGAACGAGTTCAAATAGTGTTTGAGGATTTAACAACCCTAAAAAAGTCATATTTCTTCTAAAGCGGACATTTAGAATCTTGTCAATCTTGTTCATCTCAGTTCCCATCAGATGAGATCAACAGCAACGAATCAAACGTCAAACCTTTCACCAACTTGGCTCTGGTTGAGAGGTCAGCAGCCTCTCCCAGTCTTGTGAATCTCTCTCTCTCTCTAGTGACGTAGAACATTCTTATTGTTCATGGTCTGGAAAAAATAAATAATCCTTGGACTCTGTCACCAGCCGCCCAGCATCACAGAGCACAAGATTAACTGGGTTTAAAATGAACAGGGATTATTTTCAGATTATCACACATTTTAGCCTCAGGCGTATGTGAGAGGGAACTGAAGGGCGTCCAGCCACTGGTTTTTGGTCCCAAAAGAACCTAGTAAGGACTCATAAATGATAACAGGTATCAGTCTACACCCGAAATGTGCTGTTAAAACATAGGTGTGGTATCAATTTGGCCTTTACAGGGTGCTATAAAGAGTGATAGCTCCACCAATGACACATTGAGGTTTAGCGGTAGATCTTTATGGAAAAAATGACCTCAGTGGCTATCTGCTGTGTACCTGGCTGCTCTTAAACTGACCTAAAACCTTTTACATGCACTTAATGGACACTTTATTGGAAGCAAGTTTTTCCTAATTGTACTAATTTGTCATAACATTTATTGGGGACAGCTGTTAGCGTAAAAGCGAGTTGGTCCCATGATCGGAGGGTCGCCAGTTCAAGTCCTGAACCTATAAATAGGGCTGCCAACTTTACCAAAAACCTTGGAGTGAGATTTAGGGGTGTGTGTGGCTGATATCGGGAGCGGTGAGTGGCGACCGGTGGGTGGGGGTGGGGGGCTGCCGACGAGTGCAGCATCATTAGTTGCACCAGAGGAGTGTGGAAGGAACACCTCTCTGCCTGTTCAGCCGTGCGTAAGGCATAATTGATCGAGCGTAAGTGGTGTTTGGCCCGACGCAATGGGCAGCCTAGCTGAGATAGATAAAATAGATTTTCAGTGTGAGAAATCAGATGCATGTGTCTCACTCATTGCGTGAGAGTTGGCAACACTGTGTAAAGGTACCCCTGAGGTACTTATTAGCATGGTTCTGTCCCCAAGCACCACTCTCCCCGAGTGCTGCCACATAATAACATCTTACAAACCAGTCATAGAATATTATCTGCCTTTTAGTGAAGCCAAATTAAATCCGTGGCTTCTAACAATTTTTTGGAAAGCATTTTCAAATCCTTGCGGTTCAACCACAATTGATGACCACTTTTGGTTCATTCAAATAGTAAGCAACCCAGATGTTCAGATGTTGGATCGAGGCCTTCAACCCCCAATCTGAACAAATATGTCATACAGTGTGACAACAACAACAACAACCACCAAACTACATTATATGGGCCACTACAGTTACGCAGTAAGTAGCAACACAGTGATGTCAAGACACCAGAAGCAGTGTCTTGTTATTATGCTGTCAAACATGAAGATAAATGTCGGCTTCATGCGTTAGACCCAACGTTTTAATTAAAAGGTGGGAGTTGGCAGATTGGCAGACGTATCTGAGATTAAACGCCAGGCACCTGTGTTATCAGAATTGTCATGGTGTGAAAGATCAGAAAGAAATGCAACACCACATAATGTATATGGAGTGCTTTGTATAGTATTTGATTTAGACAAAGTTGGCTAACTTATATCATCACTAGACGTAGGGATGAATATTTCAAAGATTTTCAACAGCTGAATAACGTTATTCGTGTTGGATCATAGATTACAGCCCATGTGCAGGTGGGTCAAACCGACTGAATTGTTTGAGAAACAAAAACGGCGACTTGTGATGGCTAACATCAGCATTTTGTTACGCTGAGACAGTAACAGAGAACAGTGCAAACATTAGCACGCTAATTATAGCAATACCAAACATAACATTAGACACTGGATTGGCCAAATATGAGGATCTGGCAACCTCGAGTATGGGGAGGAGTGGGGAAGGGAAACAATTAAAAAAAATTTAACTGCAGTACCAGTTTTGGCCACAATCTTACATATTGCTCCTTTAAAGCTAAAATATGGCAGATGTAGGTATTCGAAGGCCTGGAGGAAGAATGGAAAAATTGAGGTCAGATACCTCAAGGATAAAAATGAACGTTTTCAAGTTTTACACACTTGTGCAGTCTCAAAATGAACAAGCAAAATTTTCTTTTTGTCCGTTTCCACTGTTAGTTTATAACGTGTTAAAGATATTAGTGGAGTTTTCATTCAGTTTAAGAATGATGGTTAGCTTGAGAAATTGGATTTAGAGTGAGAACGTTGTGCCTTTTTGATCAATATTTTTAAAAATTTGTTTGTTAGGAATGTATGAAATTTTAACAGTATAATATTAAACAACTAGAAGCTCTATAAGTCAAAGTTCTGCACAAACAGGCATGCAATAACATTTCCGTAAACAGACACTCCAGCAGTTCTTCAGAATCAGTTCTTATCTGGGAACCTCAGTCTCAATTAAGAAAACAAAGGTGAATGTCGATGAAGTCGGCGTAAGTAGTTTTAAGAAGAAATTTTGTCTTAAGAACGGTTGGTGAAGGAGGCACCCATGTCTTTAAAAACCATCCATTTGCTCGTCAGTATAAGATGTACATGTCATCAAAACAGTTTCTAAGGAAGATGATTCAGTCGTTCATTTACCAGTTTTGACCGGGATTCGTTGCTGTTGGGCATGACTCTTTCACCCACTCACATTTTTTCCCCACCCACAACTAAATTCTGGTGGACTGCGTATGATAACTCTTTGCTTTACTGCCGTTTTTGTCTTCTGGTTGCCTCATGAAAGCGAATTTCCAACCCCGAAAAATCAACGTGTGCCACAAAGCATGAAGGTCCAACGCGATATGGGAAGCGACTAATACCTCTGTGATTGATTGCAACACGACCAATGACAACTGTCTTGGAGTTTTGAAATCCTGACATGTTGCCACTCTCTGCATTAGGCGATTTTGAAACCCCGGCTCAGTTGTAAACTGACGCTCAGTTATTGATGTTTGCGGTTTTCCAAGTTCTGCAAAAGCGAGGTGCCGTTTACGGGACAATGGGAGGAGACGAACTCATAGACAACAGAAACTACGCATGGGGGGGGCACGTTGCCACAGCATTTTACTGACCAGCTCGTTGGTGAGAAACAATCGTGCTAACGACGTCCCAGCTGAGAATTAAGGTAACCGAAATTGCCACACCTCGAAACTCTGCAGGACACCTGTTTAGGGAGATAATTGAGGTGTGTTCGCAGGAAAATTCAATTATCGTCTTGCAAAACAACTTGTGCTTTCTGGTATTCCCTAGAGATCACCGGGTTAAAACTCCACACTCTTTCAAAATAAGATTTTTTTAGCAGGTGTTTGCTTTTAAACCCGTTTAATAGAGTTAAATTCCATTTCGCATGCTGATGAATGAGCAGGTCGAGACATGAACCACTGTGGGGGCCATTAAATGCTCCACAAAACATATTTCTGCGTGATGATGTTTTGTTGTGATTGTTCTCCCTGAATCTGCATTTTTACAATTACTACATTTATTTAACAATTTGAAGATGGTCCAAACACTTTTCTCAGTGCAGAGTTCAATAGCACTCAGTATGACTTTGACGAGGTTTATTCGTGATTCTGCTCGAAACAGACGCCTGAAAAATTGTGCTGATTTTGTGCCCAATTCTGCAACAACAAAGTGGCTCGGTTACATCATTAAGGTGTACTGTACCGAAATGCCCTATAAATCCCCCGCCGAGGAGCTGTAATGCTCTTAGCCTCCAATGTTTGCTGGCCGAGGCGAACGCAGCACCACGTTCCAGGAATTTGGAAGAGTGGCCAGTTGCTGAGGCTGAGTTTGGGGGGTAAAAATTGTTGGGTAAAATGTTGGCAAGACAAACAAGATGAACTTTGGTCACTCCTTTTTGGTCACGTCTTACAAGCAGCCACGGATGAACTGCCTCAAAGTTAGTCCAAATCCATTTGTGACCATCTTGAGTTTGCCATTTGGTCCATCTCCATCTTGCAGTTGCCAACAGCGTACCATAATACAACGAGGTGAACTTCATTGTCCAACTCCATCTCGTAGTTGCCAGCAATGTACCATGATACAATGAGGTGGACTCCATCGTCCGACTCCATCTCGTAGCAAAAAGTCGTTACGCTTGCAGCGCCACTAATTTTAGTTTACTACCTCCTGGGAGTTCGTGCTCATTTTTTTGTATGCTTTATTCACTCGAGTGTTAGCGTATAACGTGGAAAAGAAAATTTACAGCCACGATGCGCCCCGTTACCAGATTCCGCACAACTACGAGCTCCCCAACGTTGGTAACTGTGGTGTTTGAGTTTGTTGTTCTGAACAGGGGAATGATATTTCAGTTTAGATACAACTGTTTGATGGCCCATTACGGGTTTGAGTAATCCAGATTAGCTCAGTCTGCGGAGAGTAACCCTGCTAGAGAGTATCCTTTAATCGTGGGGAGAATCTGCACACACACACACACACACAATTAGATCAGCTTCTATCTCTTTTGGGAGTGATTACTTATAATCCCCTTTGGTCTTTCACTCCGTATCCTTAAGACTCTTCCTCTGCTGGATGTGTGCGTGTGTGTTGTATGAGAGAGTGTGTGTGTTTGTGTGTGTGTTTGTGTGTGTGTGTGTGTATGTGTGTATGTGTGTGGCAAAAGGCCAGCTTTTCTGCATATGTTTCCCATTCAGTGTGAGAGGTTTAGGAGTGCTGGCGAAGTCCGATGCACCACGGAGAGCTCAATAAGTCATTTCCGCCAAGGAGCCTCACTAGCCAAACATACACGGCCCACGATGACCTCTCTCTCTCTCTCTCTCACACTCACACACACACACACACACACACACCATTTGCTTTTATTACTTTCGTGAGTGTGATGAAGTCCGATGCAGGAGTTTTTTTGATAAGTGAATTGCGTCTAAAGTAAATCCTCATGTAATATATACAGTATATATATATATATATATGCACTTTATGTGGTCTCTTGCCTCTCGCTGTCCGAGCTGCTTCGTTCAACCAGTAGTTTGGAGCGAGCGGATGAGCGGAGAGATTTCCAAAAATGCTCTTAACTAGATAAAGTGGCTTCCAGTTCCAAGCGCTAGGAGAGAGAGAGAGAGAGAGAGAGAGAATTTTATGACAAAGAATGATTTGCTCGGTGGGAGAGAACGCAGGGTGGATTGACTGTGAATGGAATATGCTGGACTGAACAATAATAGATACATATACACACACACACACACACACTCACGCACTCGCTTATCCGTGTGAAGAGCAGCCTACACACACACACACACACACACACACCCACATCGTAGGTGCTAGACTCATGACACGATGACACCTCATGCCCCGCTGACATCATGGAGTCATTCCCCCGCTTGCGTTGAGCCTCTCCCTGTGACACACACACTCATAACAAGCACGCGCACACACACGCACACACACGCACACACACGCACACACACTCCATTACTCTGTAGATCAACGCTTCTAAAGGTCACGGGGACGGCAGTTAATTATTCTTTTTATTTCTGACCTGAGAATTGATCAAAATATATGGAGTGTAAGAGGAACGGTTAAAAATAAGACGGTATAAACTGCTTCTGTTAACACACACACACACACACACAATTTTTTGTGGGGAACTCTAGATGTAAGTAATAGGGGTGTAATGATACATCGATCTTGATACTTGAGATCGACGAGAATATAATATTATAAAATGATAAAACTAGTAAATAAGCTACACTTTTGTTTTCAGTGCTCGCGTACAAAAATAGCCCCAAATTTTTGATTATTCACACCTTTTTTTTTGGGACGATAAGATCCTGACAAATACCTAAAACATAACCCCCCCCCATACACAAACACACACACACAGTCCGATATGCACATATCCACATCTGCACACACGCTCACGCACTCAAAGAGGGAGTGAAGATTGTCAGAAGTGGAAGTAATTTATGTGAATTCATTACATTCCTCCACGCCACACTACATAATAACACAAATAACGCTGCCAGAGAGATAGTGAGAGAGAGATTATTTTAAGGAAATGAATGTGTTGCGAGCGCTGTGCAGTTTTCAGACTTTGTCAGACTGATTGCACACAAATTTGTAGGAGCTGTAACGAGTGCTTTGGTTGGATTTCGTATAAATGAACTCATAAGAAATATTACAACCCTATTCTCAACCGAAACCTATTCATTACGCTGTCATGCAAGTTTTAAATCACTGAACCAGACTCAAACATTACACTCTATTCATTTGATTCCGTCCTAATTTTCATTTAACAGTTATTCGTTTACCAGGAATCAATAAGCTGGTTAGTGATCATTCGCTAAACATATAATAAGCAAACGATCCCCAATAACCCATGTGACCATAAAATGTTATAGCACGTATGCTTTACATACACTCACATGACTCCTAATTTTAGTATCGATACCAAAACCTGATCCTGAGATGTAGATCTCGGAGATGAGCCCAAAAAGAATCAGTTGTTCAATTACAGGTAACTAACTATGTATGAAATTCAGAGGTAGGAGTTGATTCCTTAAAGAATTGATTCCTTAATTCCAGTTAACTATTCATGGAATGTAGAGCTGGGAGTCAATTCTATAAAAGGAGTCAGTTCCTAAGTTCCAGGGAAGAGAATCATTTCCCAGCTCTCCATTTCATGAACTGTTACCAGGACTTGAGGAATTGACTCCTTTTTTTTATTGACTCCCAGCTCTACATTCCTAAATTACCTGGAATTCCAGAATTGATTCTTTTAGGAATTGATTCCCAGCTCAACATTTCATGTACAGTTACCTGGATTCCTGTTCCAATGAACAGTTCATGAAGTGTAGAGCTGGGAGTCAGTTCTAAAAAAGAATCAATTCCTCAAATCCAGGTACCTATACATGAAGGGCCTGTTGACCAGACTATGATTAAGCTTAAGGCTAGACTAGCTTTGAGTTTTAGTGGAGAATCTCCATTGGTACTGTAGTTTAGTCCAGGACTAAATTTAATCCATGTTCAAGAAACTAGCATGAAAGTTAAAGCTGAGAGTAAATTCTATTAAGGAATCGATTCCTCACTTCCAGGTAATGATTCATGAACTGTAGCGCTGGGAGTCGATTCTAAAAAAGAATCGATTCCTGAAATCCAGGTAACTGTACACGAAATGTATATTTGAAAGTTGATTCTCAAAAGAATTGATTCCTCAAAATCAGGTAAATATACATGAAATGTAGAGCTGGGAGTTAATTCCAAAAACGAATCGATTCTTTAATTTCAGTTAACTGGAGAATCGACTCCAAAAAGTCATTCAGCAGTTCCAAGTTATGTCACCTAACAAACGTATTGTTTACCACCAGTACTCAGATTAATTTAAGATTAAATCAGTTAGTCAGTGACTTTTGATGAAAGAAAGTGTTGAGAAATACATTTTGTTGCTTTGGTTGCATCTCTACTGCACTTTATTAAATAATAAGGAAACCTCCAGCTTCAGGATTCTTTATGTGTATGTGTGTGTAATTATATTTAAAGGTTATTTAGTGAATCATTTTTATAGATTGTGCCATATAAGTTTGAGGATGTGGGGAGTAACACGTCATCTTGAGATGTTTAGAATAATTATTCATACGATAGTTTATTATCTGTGGTAGTGAGAGTGATGTTGATAGATGATTAGGTTAGTGCCCATCTAATCTGTTAAAGTTGACCTACACAGATCTGACTGGTGTGTGTGTGTGTGTGTGTGTGTGGGTGTGGGAGTGGAGGAAGATCGAACCACATGTGTATTTGTGTCATTTGATATTTTGGTGTCAAATGACTTCAGTCAGTCACATGAGGCTGGTGAATGACACGCACATACACACACACACACACACACAATATTTTGTGTCCCTATTATGTCATTATCCCCCGAGAGTAGTGTGTGCAGTGTTATGCAGTTCAGTGCGAAAATGTGTGTATGTGCATGTGTGTGTTTTGTGCGGTAATTTAGAGCAGATGCCAACACTCAACCTCCAACACACTGCACTACGTGGTCAAATGCTCAATTTGTACTTCATTTGTACTGTATGTCTTATTCAAATAGATTTCAACAAAATTCAGTTGCGGTAAACACGACTATTAGAATGTGTGTGAGCGAACTTGATTTTAAGAGTGTGAGAGATGGACTTTCTTCCGCCTTCCCAAAGTCCACCTCGACTGCAGCTTCTTTTAATCGTGCGTACTTTGTAACTTGGAAAGCTACCGTTTAAAAGGAGCTTCCCCAACACTCCACTTTGACTCTGTAAAGCACACTGGGTGTGTAGATAAGCGCTACATAAATGTTAATCATTCATTCATTCATTCATTCATTCATTTTGTGTTTTCAGAATTCAATCCAAACGTACAGTAGGGGTCAGTTTGTAGCCTGACATGTAGAGAAGGTCGAGGGTTCAAGTCCCGGACCGGTAAAGGTACCAGTGAGGTACTGATGAGCAAGGTACCGCCCCCAAGCCTAAAACTACCCACTTATTCTTCAAGGATGGGTCAAATACAGAAGTCATATTTCGGCTGTGCTGTGCTGTGTTCACAATGACAAATAATCACAAACTTAACTTCACAAACGTTTAAATGAGGTGTTCTGATTTAGACTTTTTCTTAATATGAATATTAAATACCCATCATCCCCGTCCAGGTGTGCGCTTCCCAAAAACATAACTGCTAATGTACTGCTAACTACATTATTACTAGCTATATTACTAGCTATGATTAAGCCTAAGCCCAGACTAGCTTTGACTTTCAGTGGATAATCTCCATTGGTGCTGCAGTTTAGACATGGACTAGAGTTAATCCATGTTCAAGAAACTAGCCCAAAAGGTATAGCTGGGAATCAATTCCTGAAATCCATGGAACTATTCATGAAATGCAGAGCTAGGAGACGATTCCTTAAAGACTTGAATACTCAAATCCCAGTAACTATTCATGAAAGAAACAGCTGGGAGTCAACGCCAACATGCCTGGAGTTGCAGCAGATAAGCGTCGTGAGTTGTGAGTTTCATCATTAAGTTACTTAAAAGTGAACCACCTCTGGGTAAATCTCGCGGAAAATCATAACAAAACTATGACATCTTTGCTTCTCGTGTCTCTGAGCATCTTTGAATTACTATTAAAATACCAGAAAAGGGTTGGCATCTGGAAAATGGGAGATTTCAGAAGTTTAGGAGCCTGAATTCCTGAGAAATTTGTCAGAGTACATAAAAAAGTCACCTATTACTAGTACAAGTCACCTAGTACTAGTAATGTATCAGTAAAGGCAGGAAAACCTTGAATGAAATACTAAAAGTAAAGTTCTTGAATTTTTACTGTTTTCTAAAAATACAATGGCAATTCTTAAATACCTTTTATTCAGAATATGATAAAGAAATAAAGATCATGAGAGCACCTGAAGAAAAGAAGTTACTCAAATGAACCTCAACATCTTTAAATTAGTCTGAAACTACTTTTATACTCTGATGTCATAATATTTAGCTAAAAATGTCTGTTGAGAAACAGGGTTTCAGATGTTCAGAAGAACTGCCTGAGAAATGTGGCACTGTATACAAACCACAAGCGTGGTTCGGAGTGACGTTTTTAGAAAAAAACCCAACATATATGCCAGTCTTGATGACAACTAATACAAATTCTGTCTTTGCTGTTACTTCATGAGTTGAAGCTACCACAGTCCTGGACTTAACAAGTACCTGAACCCCACACTTAACAGCTATACATATTTACACTTGGATTTATTAATAATTTATTAATATACTGCTTGTGCAGTGTTATTAAGTAACTGACGTTGTATTTAAGTAATAAAAGTGTGAATTAGTGAAAGAAAACCTTTATCAAGAAGTGCGTTCATTTCCTTGTCGTCCAAATACGATGCCAATTCTCATATACCTGCAATTCCTAAAAATGATAAGGACCAGACATTGGCACATCGCCATCGCTTTGGCACAGAGTAACTGGAACAGGCTCGGACGTGTTGAACGGATTCAAGGTTTTGGGACTGGGAACCGTCAGGTGACAAAATCACGTTGCAAAACTTAAAATTCATGTCAAAGTTCATTATGGCTATAGTCAAGATAATCAGTTTAAATGAAAAGGAGTACAGTAAAAGAACAAAAACTATATGTCACGCAAATTCAAAGTATAAAGTACTGTTCCCCGTTAAGTGAAAATGAGGGAGTGATTATTTCGTCCACAGCCACAGGACACAGCGCACCACAACGAAATGTCACCTCTGCATTTGACCCATCCGACCTTCTGATCACAGGGCGAACACCCACCCGTTACGCCACCAACTGCTAACCCGCTCGAGATATACATGCGTGTGAGTTCGTTTGCGTGTCCATCTTTGACCCCGAGTGCATTGTGGGACGCCTTGTGTGTGTACGGGTGTGATCAGTGTTAGTTTCGATGCGTATCATCACAATCAGGCACAACATTTAAGCACCATAGCCACTGTGATTAGTAGTTCTGCTTTTACAAATGTAACATGCATAACACGACCGTGGGAGTCTTGATTTTTTTGGGCCGGCTTCCACCAAGTGACGACCGCGGCATCGCACATCTGGGTTAGCGTGCGAGTGACCGCAGGCTAAAAATCACACTCAGATTAATTATGGCTTTACCAATGAGAGCAGCTCTCTGGGGTTTTTAATGCTGAGCGTTGCATTATACAGCCACGATGAGGCTGTAGATACCTTTTATTTTTGGTTTTGTTTTAGCATTGGTGGAAAAGACGGGATTCAAAAGTAGCAAGAGTGATTTACTTAATCCTGAGTAGTATCTGGGTCTCAATATTAGGCCTAGTCCTAACCTGGACTACATATGTATATTTGTGTGTGTGTGTGTGTGTGTGTGTGAACAGAAAGAACAGAACCGGTCAGACTTGCTATGAGTAAGTTGTAAGGTTGATTTTGACAGCTGTGTGTTAAAGTGTGTAGGTGTGGCTTTCGGTGTGAGGTTGATGAGTGACCTGCCACTGTGACGTGCATTTAACTTTTGGCCGTTGTTGGGTTTTCTGAAAGAAAGTTCCAGAACTAAACTTACTAGGATTCTGATTCGGTCCTAGAGACTCAGGCTGTGGGATTTAGGCTTAAAAATGAGTCATGCTCTCCTCCTGCAGCGTTTAAGCTTACATCAGCAAATGCCGTTTTGGGGGGGGGGAGACGTAAATTTTAAGGCGAAGACTTTGCAACCGCCGGCTTTTGTTTTCCTAGCACAAGCCATCTCCACTCGGGCCGGGCCAAAAAGCGTCGGGAGTGAGGAGAGCTCAGCGGGGGGCTAGGTATCCCACACCCGCTCCAAAAGCATCAGAACATTACTCACATCAACACCGCTCACACACTCAAACACGCACACACAAAACCACATGCACGCATGCATGCATTCTTGCATTTTCAGCTTGCACAGAAACAGGCATGCACACGCATTAATAAAAGTGTGTGTATCAATATGCCCACACACAACCAAGGATACACACATGCACGCATGCACTTTTTGCATTTTCTACATGCACAGAAACACATACTAATAAAAGTATGTACGGGAATGTGTAGACACACACACACACACACACAGGCACATTTGTACACAGCCGCAAATACACACATCTGTAAAAACACACACCGCCGAGGCATGTTTGCAAAAACACACACACATGCAATGCTGACTTACATTAACGCATTAACACACACGTGCAACCACATACGCATCAGACATGCGTAAGGAGCTCTGAAAAGACGGTTCATGTCTGTGCTGGGCAAGAACTCACGTAACGATAGGAGAATCACAGCAATCAAACAGGAATCCACTCCACACACACACACACGTTATCTTTTGCCAAAACACACACACACAGCGTGCATCAGACTCCGCGCTCTGCCGTGCCATGACTCTGGATAAATACACTTATCTAGTCCAGAATGCACTGCGTGTCTTTACAAGGAGGGCAGCATAAATCCTGTTTGTTAGCTCACAAACTAGACTGACAGAAATCTGGAGCAGGTGAAAGACGTGTGTGTGTGTGTGTGTGTGTTAAAGCAGAGATATGTGCAGGCAGGATGAGAGAGTGAAGCTACAAATGAAATATTGACGTTGGCCGTGCTAACCACATAACAGCAGGTCTGAACTGTGCCCAGGGCATCTCTAACTCTCCCTCTCTGTGTCACTCTATCTGTCTATCTGTCTGTCTATCTATCTATCTATCTATCTATCTATCTATCTATCTATCTATCTATCTATCTCTGTCTATATCTGTCCCAAAACAAACTATGATATGACTGGTGGCTGCCCAACACCTCCTGACTCAAATCAAACAGCACCATCACTGATGATTAACTGAATCTATTTGATCTATTTTGGGGCAGTTGGCAGTGTAACGGTGAGGGAGTTGCCCTGTGACCAAAGGGTCGCTGCTTCAAGTCCCGGACCGGTAACGGTACCACTGAGGGACCCGTGTGCAAGGTACCGTCCCTCAAGCACTGCCCCTTTCCAGCGTCCTCTTGCTCCCTCACTTGAATTTCTTTTCTGTTTCATTATCCATGTTTTCTCTGCAACATTCTTCTGCAGCTGGACGGCAGTGTGGGGAGGCGGGATGGAAACTGGACCCTCGTCTGTCAATGTGTGCAGAGATTTAAGATCAGAGTTCATTTATCTTAAGCTCGCAACCTTTGGACCCGCTGCCGCAGTGACCTGTGTGTGTGTGTGTGCTTGTGTGTGTGTGTGTGTGCATGCATTGCGGATTGTGAGACTGGTAAAAGCGCAGCTGGTTTGTGAATGAGGTGAATGTTCCTGGAAGATAAAAGGGATCGTCTCTTTGTCGAGAGCGGTTTGCCCGATGTTTTACTCTTCTGCTTTCGTCTTCTAACAGTCAACACTTCAAAACTATTAATAGAGAAGTAGACGAGTGAAAATGAATGGCGCTAAAACCACATAAACACAGACTAACATGCAGAGCATTATGTCAAGCTAAGCACAAATCTGTTGAGACTTACTGTATAATGATGGAGCACAGCGGAGAGGACGAAAGGAAAGAAACACAGAGATGGAGGAGAGAATGAGAGTGGGAGTGAGATGGACAGAGAAGAAGACAGTGAAGCAAGGAAGGAAGGAAGAAAGAAAGAAAGAAAGAGATGGAGAGAGAGAAAGAGAGTATGGGAGCGAGAGGGACAAAGAAAAAAGGAGTAAAGAAAAAGTCAAAGAAAGACGAAAAACAAAGACAGAAAGAAACAGAATAGCTGAGTGGGGAGGAAAGTAACGTGCGGGATGGAGAGAGGGGAGTGAGAGGAAGGAAGGAGGGAAGAAAGAAGTGAGCGAGTGAAAGATGTGGAGAGAGAGATCATGTGTGATGTATTGGAGTGAGAGGGAAAGAGAAAAGGGGATTGAAGGAAGAGAAAAAAGAAAGCATGAGGAGAGGGAAGAAAAAGAGAAGAAGGTAAAATGAGAGAGAGGCTTAAATTCAGCTTTTCTATATTCACCACATTAAAATAATAATTAAAGACACCAATATTGTTGATGAGAAGAAGAGAACGCAGTGTGTGTGTGTGTGTGTGTGTGTGTGTGTGCTGTGTGTGTGTGTGTGTGTCCTCAGACAGTGAGTAGTTTAATGTGACATCTCAGAATTAATATAACTCACACAGCGGCATGACAGAGCATGAACCAGCAGAATGTGTTCACACACACACACACAAACACACACACACACGCACACACACACACTTTCTTTTTCTAGTAATACACCTCCTCTCCATTCCACAGAAAAACACACTGGTCGGCCAGCAACTTCTGTCTCTCATACACATTCCGGGCCCACTACAACCTCAACTCTCATAAACCAGTCCATCAGTCCGGAAGTAAAGCTTTCATCAAGCACAGACTGAACGCCATCCCAAAAATTTTTCCAATCCAATCAAGACATTAGAAAAAATCCCTACATATTTAAATTTCGAGGAAAATGTGCGTGTTAGTAAATTAGTACACGCGAGAACGTTGTAAAATTCCTGAAATGCTCTATACATTTTAGGGTTATAAACTCAGAAATAACCTCAAATTTTTCAAAACGTTTTTGAACATTCTCCAAGATTAAATTGAAGTAAAATTTAGGAAACAAAAAACACAAAAATATTCCCTAACATTGTAGTCAAAAATGAGCTAGAAAACAAATCCATAAATTTGAGAGAAATGTCCAAAATTGCTGAGATTAAATTCACAACTTGACAAGAATAAATCCGGTACATCCTCTGATGTTATTATTATTATTATTATTATTATTATTATTATTATTATTATTATTATTATTATTATTATTATTAATTATAAGTTGTAAACCAGTTATGACAAAAGTGTTTTGAATAACATTTTCAGGTTTTTAACTTGATTAAAAATTATGCTAAAATGAGAATATCCTTGTTTTTTCATTTGAATCTATCTCAGAATCTTGTATGTTTTTTATGTATGAGTTGTACTACCTCACCTCCAATTATAATCTCTTCTCATCTCCAATGGCCCTAATACCTCGCTACTCTTTATTTATTTGAGGTTCATTTCTGGTTTGTCGTGACGATCAGTGGTTGTTCGAGCGTTTTCTGCTCTACCAAGACATAATTTCGAGAAAAACAGAACATACGAGAAGATGAAAAGTTTCTAGCCATGATAGATACCATCCTCACCAATCACGCTGACCAACCACACTGATAAACCAGATACCACCATCTCACACACACACACACACACACACACCCCCTCTCTCTCTCACACACACACATCTCTCACACACACACACATTCTTCTTTCTCTCTCTTCTCTCACACCCCCTCTCTCACACACTCACACACACACACACACTCTCTCTCACACCTCTCACACACACACACACACACACACACAGACACTGGTTCTCCATCTCTCTCTCTCTCACTCTGTTTCCACTGCTTCACCTTCCTTTCCTCATCTCTTTCTCCCTCTCACCCACACACCCCCATTCATCTCTCTGTTTGCTGCTTTTCTTTTCTTTCTTTCTTCTTTCTTTCTTTCTTCTTTCTTTTCTTCTTTTCATCTCCTTCTCACCTCTAATTTCATTAATTCCTTCTTCATTCTCCTCTCTATGTTCCTTCACTCACTCACATATTCTTTCTTTCTTTCGCTTTCGTATTTTCTTTCTTCAGTTTTGGATGATGATTTTGGCGATTAAACTGAAAGACCAAACGCAGACACTGGGCCTGATTCAGCCATGTCCTCTGAACTACTTTACTGATATATTTAGATTGAAATACTACAACATTACACAACTCAGGACCTTACTAAAAGAGTTTTCTATCACCAGAGTTCTTCTGCTGGTGGGGATTACGCTGTTCTTAAGAACAAATCTCAAATCTGAAAACATCGTGGGAATCTGGCTGAGCCCTGTGTAGGATCAAGTTTCTTCTTCTTGAGAACGCTTGGTGAGTGAGGTCTGCTTCTTCTGGAAGCAGCTTCACATTTCTGGACGTAAACGAAAAAGGCAGACAGAACTTGGCCACCACAGAATCTGCAGATTTTTGGGTGTTATGGTTGAACAGCCCGAGTCCTATAAGCTCCTCCAACAATGATTTACTCGGCGAGCTGTTTGCCCAGCGCGAGAGGACGGAAAAATGGAACTATCATTTTTTAAGACCTTTGATCAGGGTCGATGAACCAGTGCCGAGGCCAAAGTTCAGGGCAGTGAAACGGGACGAACGAGGGGTTAGGAGTGGAGAATCACTCAAAAGTGTGCAGGATAGAACAGACAGGTCAGGAGAGAGAGAGAGAGAGAGAAATTTATAGAGAGAGAGAGAGAGAGAGAGAGAGAGAGAGAGGCAGAGAGAGAGAGAGAGGAATATAGAGGAGAGAAAGAGAGAGAGAGAGAGAGAGAGGCAGGAGAGAGAGAGAGAGAGAGAGAGAGAATAGAGAGAGAGAAAGAGAGAAAGAGAGAGAGAGAGAGAGAGAGGCAGAGAGAGAGAGAGGAATATAGAGAGAGAAAGAGAGAGAGGTAGAGAGAGAGGGAGGAAAGAGAGAGAGAGAGAGAGAGAGAGAGAGAGAGAGAGAGAGAGAGGAACATAGAGAGAGAAAGAGAGAGAGAGAGAGGAACATAGAGAGAGAAAGAGAGAGAGGCAGAGAGAGAGAGAGAGAGAGGGAATATAGAGAGAGAAAGAGAGAGAGAGAGAGAGAGAGAGGTAGAGAGAGAGAGAGAGGAACATAGAGAGAGAAAAGAGAGAGAGGCAGAGAGAGAGAGAGAAGGGTTTATAGAGAGAAAGAGAGAGAGAGAGAGAGAGGCAGAGAGAGAGAGAGAAGAACATAGAGAGAAAGAGAGAGAGAGAGAGAGAGAGAGGCAGAGAGAGAGAGAGAGAGAGAGAGAGAGAGAAAATATATAATAATAGAATATGTCCTCATTTAATCTTGAGGTCTAGGTGAGAAACACACACACACCCTAGTCCTGTTAAAAGACTGAAATTTGAAACTGACATCACCTTCACCTGGATGACCCACGGCTGAGTTTGACCATTAAAGCACTCACCACTGATCAACTGCTTGTCTTAAGCGTCAAACAAATCTCCCAGCTTTTATTGTACGTATTAAATTGAGGTTTGGACAGTTCGGGACTAGAAGATCACAGCGTAAAAACCAAAGATCCCAACCCTAGGACGAAAGAGTAACTGTCTTGCAGAAAGAAAGAGTGTGTTATAGAGAAAGAAAGAAAGAAAGAAAGAAATAGAATAAGTGAGTATGTGAAAGAAACATAGAGATGGGGGAGAGGAAGAAAGAAGAAAGAATAAGGGAGGAGTGAAACAAACACAGAGAGGAGAGGAGGAGGAGAAGGAGGAAATAGGGAGCAAAGGAAGAGAAAAAGAAAGAAAACAGGACCCTTGACTGTGCATGTGTTCCACAAGTTTTCAGACGACCTGTGTGCTTCATATGCCCCCGATATTGTTGCGAGTGGGAGCATGACCTCGACGAGTGGAGCAGGTGGCTCACTTGGTTTCTGCCCTGACGCTGGATCTCGAGGTGAGATAACGCTAAATTACAGCAGCACATTTCCTCCCGAGCCACCAGCAGCTTTTTAATGGTATGTCGGCGTGATGAGGTTTACGTCACAGAGCTTCCTTCTTTCTTCTGAACAATGACTCCGGCTCAACGCTGCACCCGAAAAAGCTTGAGACGTATTATCGTGGAGAGTTTTGCCCCTGGAAAGCGCTTCTACATTAAGAATGATATTAGTAAGAGCAACAAGCGGTATATATCCAGTATTTTAGATGTAATGTATTAAACATTTCATCGCATGATATATTAGGTTTATTATTGGTTATTTACACTTTTATGGTATTTTTATTTATAATTTATGGTATTACTTAAATACTACAAGTCTGGAATAAAAGAGTGATTTTTATAGAATTTGATTTTATCTTTATTATTTATAAGCGACGTAACATTGAAAACGATGCAGGTTGAAACTACGCATTTCCGAGCTTTTCCGCTCTGCAGGGTGAACCGCGGAGTTGTATCATTAGAGAGACATATATTACGATTCTAACGTTGAGCTTGGGTCCCGAATAAGACCCTTAAAGCGGGGAAACACGGTCACTTACACGGTTGACTTTATTATTCATTATTTATATGTGATTCCTTTCCTAGGTTTCAGCCGAAAAAGGGACAAAAGCCAGCTACAAATGTTTAGCACCAGCTCCATTGCAAATTTGCTCAAACTTACTTCAGTCGTCTATTGTTCAGCCTGAGTGTTATTCTCTTTAACTTGTGGGAAACTTTAATTGCACCTGTTAGGTCGTGAAATCTAATCCATGCATCCAATGGAAACATTGTTACACATAAAAATCACTCGTAATATCCTTAATTCTACATATATAAAGACTCTGGATTTTTTCTTCTCCTGAATCCTCGAAAATTCAGATTTAGATTTCACACATTCCATCTCATATGCCTTAAGTTCTAGTTTCACTTGGGCTGTCTTGTGGCCTACCGTTACAAAAAACACAACAGAAAGTAATACTGAAATCAGACGAAGGCCTACACTTTCACTCTCTGATGTTAATCCGTCTTACGAAAGAGCGTCGCTGCATTCTGACATAACTTTCGCCTTCTCAAGAACATCATCAAAGCCGGGCGCGGAGCCGAGTACACTTCGATAAGGTTCTGATGTTAAGAACTGATATACTATTGTTGTTGCAAAAATAATAGTTAAGTGGCACAAATCACGTCATAATGGGTTAAATTCATTCTATGCCAGTGACATAAAAAAATCGCTGAAATGTTTTTATGTAGTGTAGTTATTACGTAAAACATTCATTTATGCCTGTAAACCAGATTCCAGGTCTAGAAGTTTGGTTTGTCCTCTCACTTGAAGCTTTATACACATTCTTCCCATGCATTAATGCACGCGAAAAGTCATTTATTTCTTTTTCTCAGGACGGAATAATTTTTACGAAGTAATAATGAAGACAGACACGCACGGTTCCTCTACCCTTTCCGCTAGCCCCCGTCAACCCCGATAAATAATATTGACCTTCACGTACTGACATGCGGTTCTTTAGCGAGTTTTACTGCTTTTTTTCGCCTTCCTGCAAGTCCGGCATCGCACCTCGGAAGCTGATGCAACGTCGTCGGGCGTAAAAATGCGCTCGGTACGCACTTGGGGCGAATACTGACAGCTTTCTAGCAAAAGCCCAGAAAGGGCAGGATCGGCTAAAAGATGCTGACATTTAGTGTGAGGTTTTGGAGGGGGGAGTGGGGGAAGCAGAAAATAAAAGCTAAACAAAACTTACACAGAGAGGCTCTCTGCAGAAAAAAAACAGAAGTTGCCGACGGTGGTTAGGAGCCGCGGAGGGAGGGAGCGCGTGATGTACGTCATGCGGACGGATCTGGACTGCAGGACTGGCGATGAAAGAGGAGGAGGAGGAGAAGAGGAGTTCTCTTTTTGCTTTCTTTTCTCCTAATTTAAACTTAAACAGGAAGGCTGGAGTGAGGTTTGCTGCAGTCGCTGTGCCCTCGCCCCCCTTTCCCCGGTAGGGAGAGCAGCCTGGGCCTCCTCCATCTGCTCTGGTTTCAATCAAAATGACAAATGACCTTCTCCCTTCTCCTCCCTCTCCTCCTCCTCCTCACGCCGCCTTGTTTTCGCGGCTTCTTCACCTCTGTTTTCGCAGGTCTCAATCTGTCTCTGTAGGTCCTCTGTCGCCTTGAGAGCTGAATCGAATCGTCTTTTAGGAACTCCTCACGTCATTTCAGCTTTCGTTCAAACTGAATCCCCACGGACAGCCCAAAGTCATTTACATGTTTAATGCTGTATGTTCAGAGGTGCTGCTTTTGCAGCTTTTCCAATGAAACTTTTAATTAAACGTCTTCAAGAACCTGCAAGACATCTCGATCTGCCTCAAGATCTCTGGGTTCTGTCTTCTTGTCTTTGATTTCTTCCAATGTTTTTTTCTCTTTCGAGGCCTACGCCTAATAAAGCCATCAATCCACTCTTTTATAAACACACTACACCTATCTGGAAACGCATTCAAATTTGTCGGTGTTTCTGTAATCTATTGGTTTCAAGATGACTGAAAACTGCTTACCGTGCAAAACAAAAAAGTTGGTACAAAATTTCACACAACAGAGAGTGCAGTGTCCAGCTGTGCAACTCATATTAAAGTAGCTTGCATCTGATTAATCGTAATGTTTTTGTTTGTTTTTTTTATAGCAGTTGTAAGATCTTATCTGAGGAAAATCTAAACACAAGCATGTTTTTTTTTCAAGAATAAAACATGCTGTGTTTAGTTTAACACAGTTAAGTTCTTGCGCAATTTCAGCAAAGTCAGATTTGTGCTTTTGTTCACAGATGCGCGCTGCAGCTTAGTGCAGTTATGAGTAATATTCCATATTTCAACTCTACAGACAAATTCTGCTTAAAGCTGAAACTCTTTCTGACAAACCATTTATAATGATTTGCTATGTTTCTCACAGTTAGAATTCCTTCCTCTCCTGTGAGGGGATTGTTGTGATGTAACTGAGTGTGTATTTATGCTTATGCTTAGGGTTAAACCCGTGATCATTTCCTTAATTCTAAACCCCGTATTAATTGAAAATATATATGCATTATATATACTATACTATTTAAAGTGTAACAATGTGCCAACAGCACCGGGCGTTTATTTCAATGTAGCGCTCTCTGCTGCAAAGTTCCTTCCTTTTTCTCACAGAAATATTTGTGTTGGGAAAGATGAGTTGAAATCACTTTCAGGACACTGAGTACCGCAGCAGCACTTGAGGTGATGTCAGCACGTGCATGTGTGACAGATAAGGAGTTTCAAAACTTAGTGTCCTTTCCGCTGTCCTGATGGACCAGTGCGGGTACCGCCCAGAACAAAGGAAGAGGAGGAGAAGGCTAATGGGAAAGAGTGGGGTGTAGGTGGTGGTGTGCAGAAAAATTTGGTGACTACAGAATTGTGGTGGTAGACAACATCTGGGATATTCTGATTATCTACAAGACACACACTCACACACACACACATCTCTCTTATTACTATCTTTGTGAGGTCTTTCCATAGGCTCCTATAATGACTAGATGTATATAATTTTACACCTAATCCTAATCCTAACCTTAACCTCAGTAACCAAAAGCACATCTTTTACCTTTTTTAGTTTCTCAAATAAAACACACATTTTCTATAAAGTTTATTTCTCCTCTCAAATGTCCCTACAAAAACCCAAAAAACAGATAAAGTGATTTTAGGGGACAAAAAGGTCCCTACAATGCGATAAATACATGAACACACACACACACAGTATTTGGGTTGGAGGTGAGACACTGTAGGAAGTTTGATAAAAAGAACACACACAGAACTGGTCACTGAGGCCTATGGAGGATTCAAACTTCCAAAGACTAAGCTTAATTGTGTAAAAACGAGGATAGAGTGTAAACTCATTAAATGTTCTACAAAAGTTCTAAATGAAGTTTCGTAGAATTATAAGCATTTAGCGGGACTTTTAAGATTTGTAAGGATATAGAAATGGAAGTCAACACAATTTGGCTACTGTCAGGTTGATAAATTTGTGTACTCTCAGTTTTATAGAATAAAACTGATAAAAAATGCAGACAACGCTATAAATTATACACACTATTTATGTCAACACCACTGGTTTTCTGAATTTTGATAGCTATAGCAGAGTTACTGGCTTAAGACACTTCCTCAGATGTATTATTATCCCTTAAATATTAAAGAAAAATCTTTGCAAGTTATTGACTATTGCATAAATGTATGCCCCCATCAAATATGTCAAGATTAAAAATACCATTTTGAGATGTACCAAGTCATAAAAATTGAAATGATTATTTATGTAGCCAATTTTTCCAAAGTGACAAGAATGGAACATTCCAGAAAAACGGTTTGCATTGTAATTAGTAGTCTTAGTAGGGTGTTATTCTGCAGTTTACGGTATCCTCAACTTGATTTGAAGGCACCACAGCCCTCAAAAACTAAATTTTCAGAGGAGAAATCGTTTGTTAGCTGCAATTTTGTTCATTCGGATTTTTGTGCTTACAGAACTCTCAAGACTCTCGAAGGTGCAGAGAGTCCATTTTCACTTCTCAACAGCAGAAGACTAGCAATAATAATTATAAGACTCAGGCATATAGTAATATACAGTAATACCGTAATCTAGTAATAGTATTTGGCTTTAGATTGCAGCTGCTGTGCAAGGTCTGTCACCATATACCTGTACAAATATTGAAATATTGTTCTTCAGTCAATCTTCCAAAATCAGTGATGTGTAATTGTTTTCTTTTACTTTCATGCCTGTCATACAGATGTTTCCCAAGTTTCCAACAGAAACTTGCAACACTTCACTCAAATGGGCCTTGAATGTTCATGAACCACGATTATTGACTTGGGACTTGATGGCACTGACATAAATTCTTGCTTTAGACAGGACTAAGCATTCTGAACAGGTGACTCTCTATTGCAGGTAATCCATGATGTTTTGTTGTCTGCACAAACTGTTTTGCAAACGTTCAGGATGATGATGTGAGAAACGCACCAAAGCAGCTGAGAAACACTATTGTGACCAGTCCGAGTCAAGGCCCCGGCCGTTCAGGTGCAACGTGTTTAGAATGAAATGCTCCACTTTACACGAGAACCCGACAACTGAGAACAAGTAAGACGTTTACAGGTAAACATGACATGAACCTATGTTTTGGGAGATGATCAACTTCAGAAAATAGATTTTACTGAGGTGAAAATAAGCGCGGTTGACGTGACTGAACTTGACGGATGGCCGTGACGCGGAGAGAAATGTTTTATTAAACTTATCAAAGATAAACGGGTTTTAAAAACATGTTTTAAAGTCTACTCGCCATGTTGTTGTCCTTTGTGATGCTTAAGGTTTGTTGATTAATTTGTCAGCTTGCTAGTATATAATATCTTGTGCTGTAATTTAAGCTGTTATTTTGAGGCTCATATTGACAGTTGGCTTGTTGTGAAACGCATTGTTCTGACGCTTGTGTATATAGTCGCGCCTGTGGTGATTATAATTAATATTGTAATATATATATATATATATAGCATATATATATATATATATATATATATATATATATATATATATATTTGGGATGATAGTAAGCAGTCTAAGCCCGTGTTTACGACGTGTTTAATGTTTTTAATGCTCCATAGACGGCTCAATATGGCGGCGGAGCTAAAAAAAATAAATAAACGCTGCTGTCGAAGTATTCTGGTGTTTGCGTAATTTTGGCGGGTATTTAAAATGGTTTGGAGGTACGTGCTTGTACCAATGCTGGTTAATTTAGCCTTTTTAAACTTGGCGTGCCTGGTTGGCGTAATTTATTAGTACATTTTTGGCAGGTTGAACGCTGCTCATTTCACATACACCGCGTTCCGCGCCCGTGTTTGACGGTAAATAGGGTTGCGCTTGAACACATCAATATTTTCGTCAAGTTAAGTTTATCGAAATACATTTGTTTTCATTTACAGCCTAAAACACCTTTATTCATTCAAATTTTGTTTTACACTGTAAGTACAATATCTCATTAATGCATTTTAATCTGAAACTTAAAAAGTTGGCCTTCACAATTTTACGCAAATGATATGTGTAGTATAGGTTTGAGGTAGCATTTCAAAGTTGGTAGTTTGATAGGCAGGTGAGAATGTTGTAAACAAAGAATGCTTTCAAAATGGCAAGAATCATTTATTTTCATCAATCAACAAATGAATCAATCAATATTTGGTGACTATTTCGTTTCAAAACAGCATCAATTCTTCTAGGTGCACTTGCACACAGTTTTTGAAGGAACTCGGCTGGTAGGTTGTTCCAAACATCTTGGAGAACTAACCACAGATTCATAATCCTATAATCCTACAGAATATAATGACTACAAATAATATAATGACTATAATCCCAAAAATCCCTGACTTTGTGCAAGTGCGTACCTATAAGAATTGATGCTGGTTTGAAGGCAAAAGGTAGTAACACCAAATCTTGATTTGATTTAGATTTCTCTTTTGTTCACTCACTTTTTGTTTTTAAATTGATTTTTTGTAAATTGATAAAAATAAACAATCATTATTTATATTTCTGAAAGCATTCTTTGTTTACAGCATTTTTTCACACCTGCCTAAAACTTTTGCACAGTACTGTATATCAGACCCAAGAAGGGAACTTCTGACGGCCGGAGCAGAAGTAGTGAAGGAACATTTGAAGGACGGATCTCTTCTCTACCACGCCTGTATCCAGTTCTCACAGTTCTACTGATGAGTAACATTACTACGGTTATGCAACAGACTGTCAAAGCTTTGCGATGACCAAACGGCCACTAGATTTTCAGCACGACTACTCTCTAATATTGTGACATCACATTTTTTTGGGTGCCTTGTTTTGATGAGAAACTCTTCACTGCAATCTTGCAGATGAGTCAATGCACCAGTTATTGCTCCAATATTCATATACGAGGTTTGCATTGCTAAGCAAAATTCATCCACATGTATTGGACGTTCACAACTTATGGCATTAGATTGCAAAAGCCACTTAAAAGTACTAAATGTTCCACGTTACACTTTGCATCATCCCAGTTTTCAACATATCCTGTTTGAACTGGTTTCTGCCGGTGTCGCTGCTCTGAATATCTTGGGATAACTGGTTTGATGTTGTCTGTATTCTATGCGTTAAGAAAAGTCTTTCATGAATACTGACTTAACCTTTAAGGTTTAACAAGTTATTCAGTCAAAGAAAATATTTCTTGAATTCTTGCAGAAGACAAGCAACAGTTGTTTAAAACTGTGCAAAGACACAAAAATAAGGTAAAAAGAATTTGCATTTCAAAGAGTAAATAGTAGGGATGCACTGATTGCAATTTTCTTGGCCGATTCCGATTACCGATTTTTTTGTAAGTGTGATCGGCCGATACCGATTTTTCCGATACCGATTTTTTACCCAGATAACAGAAAATTAGAGCTGCTGCAAGTTGTCGACGACATCAACACGAAAAAATGGGTTTCAACTTTTTTAATGTAATGCGGTAGTTACTTTCCCTGTTAACTAGTTACTTTTATAATAGTGACATATAATAGTGGCAGCTCTACAGCAAATACAAACAAAAATCTAATTTTCTTTAACATAATGCTTTTTTTTCATAACAAATTTTCTTTACAAATTTAAATAAATAAAATGTAACGGCTACTTGGCATTGTGTATTTTGGGCAGAGGTGATTTATCAGATTTCTGAAGCCTGTATCCTCAACTATGGAAAACGGCTGATCATCTAGTGATCATCTTGTGATTGACTTGTGCATCTGTGTTTATGTTGAATTGGGGACAGACAAGTGGGTGAGGGGAGCCATTGATTGCGTGCTTATTAAACGTGTAAGACCTAACTATCAAATTATAATTATAAGGTTGATAAACTATAACTTGCGTTTAATCTACCTGTCGTCGTTCCTCTTTCTATGTCATCTTTGGTTTTTTTGTAAAAACTGTCTGTAGTGTGCAGTCAATCACAAGACCAGGAGCCATCGGCCAATAGGATTCGCAGGCAGAAGCTGCCAAAACCCTGCGCCCAAACTGCCAAAACCCCTCCCCCTTTCAAACCGCGCGCAGAAATCTCACTCGAGCAAAAAAGCCGCTTGTCGGTAATTTACTTCGCGCGCAAGAACATTTAACACATCGAGAGGAAAAAAGACATTCGCGAGAGGAAAAATATAGTCCGCGCGCAATATTATCATAACCGTGCACTCGAGTTTTGGCATTGATGTGACGCCATACGCACACACCCAAAATTTATTTCGTCGCCGCACGATGTCACCCCATTCAAAGTGAATGAGAAACGCCTCCGTTGAGCGTACATGTGAACGCTGCCTGAATGCGCGCGTGGCTGTGCTGCAAGTAATGCGCATGCGCAAGACCGGTTTGAAATCAGCAGTACGTGTAAGTGATCGGCCGATCACCGATCAGGCTGATCAGGCCAAAAATCGTCCGATCGCTGGCCGATCGATCGGTGCATCCCTAGTAAATAGT
This sequence comes from Distichodus sexfasciatus, assembly GCA_032718565.1. Taxonomy (NCBI): domain Eukaryota; kingdom Metazoa; phylum Chordata; class Actinopteri; order Characiformes; family Distichodontidae; genus Distichodus; species Distichodus sexfasciatus. The sequence continues at coordinate 344,229 of JAVGVS010000188.1, forward strand.
AAAAAGTGAAATTGATAGTTGAATTGAGTGAGACTGATGGATGGGCAGAAGGGTGGATAGATAGACAGATGCATAGATGAACACATGGATAGATAGATGGATAAATAGGTGGATACATAGATGGACAGATAAATGAATTCATGGAGGGATGATGGATGGATGGATGGATACATAGACACTGACAGATGGATAGTTAGATGGATGCATGGACTTATGCATGTTAGATGGATGCATAAAGTGTACGGATAAATGCTTGGATGGATGGATGGATGGATAGATAGATAGACAGACAGATAGATGCATCGATGGATGCACAAGCAGATGGATGGATAGAAAAGTAGGTAGATGGAAATATACAAACCTGTGCTTTTACTGTGCATAATGTTGACTGTACAAAGCCAGTCATGTGATGTGCAGCCAGATTCAATATGTAGACTCTAGCGTGGGCAAAGCATTGTGGGTAGTCAACATGTTTTCGTCTCGCGCGAAGCGTTTAATACAAACCACAAGCATTTGCTGTTATTGGCTAAATATTTTACAGTTTCATTTGAGCCTGAAAGAACTAGAGCATTGAGTCCTCTCAAGAGCGCCGTCGTTGTTGTTTTGTGCCTCCGCCGGCGACGTGTGCGAGCGCGCGTGCGATTCTTGCAAATTCGCGGCCCGCGTCTCCAATGCGCGCACCAACCCCCTCATCACAGAGCGTGCGATAACATCGCTGACTCTCGCTGGCTAATCACTACTTTTTCATGTATTGTTAATCCAAGAACAACAAAAGGCCTTCGAACTCGCCAGATTCACCCCCCCGTTAGCGATCTGATAAGCCGCCGCTGCACACACACACACACAACAAAAACACACTTTCTCTTACTTGTTAATTGATAAGATTCTTCCAGTAAAATGACCCAAATTGTTTATGAGGAAAAAGAGAAAGAAAATAACTCAAAGCTTCTCAGAAGCAGCTGCGTGCTTTTAGAGAGAAGTGTGTTTTTGACCCCGACCACGTAGAGCGGAGAGTTTTTAAAGGCTAAGGTGACGGCTAAAAGAATGAGGGAAAAAAAGCTTGGAAAGGCGTTTTAAAGTGTGTAGGCAAAACGTTGGCACGCTTGTCGTTTATGAAGTTCAACTTTGCGCAAAAAAACACGAAATGTAGTGTTTTAGACGCTAAGTTTTAGCTACTTTATACTGCTTGGTTTCACTTAGGGATGCACGATATGGAAATTATCAGCCGATGCCGATATCCGATATTTTCACCTTTCACTAGTTTTACTGCTTCATTCTAAACCTGGGAATCCGTCCTCACTGCGTGGCCAGTACACGCTCGCTTTTTATTATGACGAAAGAGAACGCCAGCGTTTTCTCCACTCAGGCCGGGAGAGTTGGCTTTCTTAGCCGCTCAGTTCCGCGTTATATCACGTTTGCGAGAAGAGGAAATTGTGTGAGACGTTTCGTCTTGCGCCCTTTTACAACTTACAACCTTTTTATTTACGCTTTGGCAGACCCATTATTTGCAAGACGCGGGCCAATAAAGCGTCGTTCGGCAACCACACACGTTGTTTAGAGCTTATGTTGTTTTTACATTGTTGAGCCGAAGGGATCGAGAGAGAAAAACGAGTGGTATGTCCAGCCACTGCAGTCCGATCCCGTCAGAATAGCCAGTTTTGTTTATCACTTATCACTGTTGTTTAAAATGTTTAATACATCTCTTTCCTCTTTTTATCCCCCCATCTCTCTCTCTCTCTCTCTCTCTAACCATGAAGCCTCTTTCCTGATGGAAAACAGCTCAACAAGGCCGGCTTTAAATGCTAAGGTGGTTACTTTCTGTGGGAAAGACGGACAGGAGGAGGACGAGGAGGACGAGGAGGAGGAAGAACAGACGTTATAAAGTGAGTGAATTTAAGTGAGTGATTATTTGTCATTGTGAACGCAGCACAGCCACAGTGTTACGCTACCCACTACCCCGCAAACAACAGATCAGATAGCTTCAGTTAACCAGTGATAGTGAGAGATGGAGGGAGTGAAGGAAGGAAGAATAAGTGAGTGAGTGAAAGAAACACAGAGATGGGGGTGAGAGAGAGAGAAGATGTGTCTGAGTGAGAGGGTGAGAAAAAGAGGGAGGCAGGAAAGAAAGAAAAAGAAAGAAGGGAAGAAAGAAAAGAGGAAAGAAAGAATTAGAATAACTGAGTGATAGAGACGGATGGGGGAGAGAGAGGAGGAGTTAGGGAAGGGAGAGAGAAGGAGGGAGTGAAGGAGAAAGAAAGAATGAATGAAAGAAAGTGATTAAATGACAAAAACAGATGGGAAGAGAGAGAAGGAAGTTGGGAGTGAGAGGGAGAAAAAAGAAGGAAAGGAATGAAGGAAAAAGAAAGAAAGATAGAAAACAAGGAAGGAAGGGAGGAAAGAAAGAAAAAAAGGAAGGAAGGAATGAAGGAAAGAAAGAAAGAAAAAGAAAGAAGGGAAGAAAGAAAAGAGGAAAGGAAGAAATAGAATAACTGAGTGACAGAAACAGATGGGGAGAGAGAGAAGGAGTTAGGCAGTGAGAGGGAGAGAGAACGAGGGAGTGAAGGAGAAAGAAAGAATGAATTAAAGTGATTAAGTGACAAAAACAGATGGGAGGAAAGAGAAGGAGAGTGGGGTGAGAGGGAGAAAAAAGAAAGAAAAAAAACAAGAAAAGAAGGAAGGAAAGAGAAGAAAGGAAGAAAGAAAGAACGAAAGATGGAAAACAAGGAAGGAAAGAGAAGAAAGAAAGAAAGAAAGAAAATAAGGAAGGGAGAACGGAAAGAAAGAAAGAAAGAAAGAAAGAAAGAAAGAAAGAAAAGAAGAAAGGAAGGAACAGAGTAATTGAGTGACAGAAACAGCTGGGGAGAGAGAGGAGTTTGGGAGTGAGGCGGAGGGAGAAAGAGGGAGCGAAGCAGAAAGAAGGAATGAATGAAAGAAAGAAAGAAAGAAAGAAAGAAAGAAAGAAAGAAAGATATAAAGAAAGAAGGAAGGAAAGAAACAGAACGAGTGAGTGAAAGAAACAGATGGGGAGAGAAAATGAAGGAGTCAGTGAAGAGAAAAAGAAAGTAGAATAAGTTAAAAGAAAGAAACGGAGATGGGGAGAAAGAGAGAGAGAGGAGGAGTATGGGAGTGAGGGGGGGAGAGAAAGAGGGGATGAAGGAGAGAGAAAGAAAGAAAAAAAGAAGGAAAAAGCTGGTTTTGATGGACCTCAGTCTTCTGCGGGAGGTAAGAGTCTCTGTACTTTGTACGGTAAGAACGAGTGACGACAGAGCTGGAGGCCTGGGATGAGAGTTCAAGTTCTAGAATCATCTGTAGATTTGTATTAGTCTGTAAAACACCAGCGGCGTCATATGGTACAGCAGCGACGTGGACGGCAAAATGTCAGTTTCAACTTCACTCTTCTTAAAACAAGTCGACGCGCATTTGAATAAAACTCTGCATTGCTTTCACATTGACGTGCCATTCCGAACCCGACGCCGTCCGAAATACAAACACCCAGTCCGACCGCCTCAAAGTAAAACCAACACTAATCACATATGCAGCATCTATTTACACATCTGACATCTAATCAGTTACCGTCGGTTACGTCCAGCGCTTGTGCTCCAAACCTCAACGAGCCTCGTTATTCATAATTAATCACCCCCCCACCGCGTCGTACAAATCGGCGCTGGCGCAGGAGGTGAGCTCACACTTGGATAAAAATCTATCCAAATATTGGCGTTGGAGGGAGGGGAGGGGAGGGGAGGGGAGAGGAACGGAGGAGGGGAAAAAATACGGAGAGGAAGAGATGTCTTTTTCCCGGGCTCTTGTTTCCAAAAGTCAAACTGGGAGAACAGCTGGAGAACAGCGCTTTCGCTGCCTGACACCGCGCTGTGTGCGTGTGTGTGTGTGTGGACGTGGAGTGTGTGTGTGTGTGTGTGTGTGCTTGCCTAACACCACTGCGTCTGTTTCTCTTCCTTAACCAAATAAAAAAAGCTTCGCACTTTCAGGAATTTTGGAATGTCAATCGAGCAGCAGTGGAGATAAAAGTCCAAACGATAAAAAAAAAAAAATATATATATATATATATGTAAATATTAGGAATGGACGATAATATCAGAATCATCGATGCTTAAGATTTGCCCAATATTTTCAGACGATATTTGATGACGCATTTATTGTATGTTGACTTGTGCCGGGCATGTCCAACGTCCGAAGTGGGATTTTATACGGCCCACGTATGGCGTTATTTTGCGCCAGCAGTTTAATATTTGTGACCAAATTCTTGTCCGAACACGCGAAAACTAACTAAATTGTGTGTTTGCCTCGCTTAGCGAATGCGAGCTCACACATGGGCTGTGTCTCGATCCGCGTACTGCCGCACTTGATAGTATGGTAGGTACGGCGCTCTTATCATACTTTTCTATGTGGTAGTATGCATCTCAGGAAATAGCCGGGGTTGTAGCTTAACGGCTCTCTACGCACTAGGTAGTGCACACGGAGTGTCACACGTCCCCTATTTGACTTGGTGCACTACATAGGGCGGGAAGTGACTTTTTCTTAAAATGTACGCTGGAAATATTGGATATCAGCATCGGCCAATACTTGCCATATATCTAAAAAATTATACATTTATCATAATCGAAGTAAACTTAATCTTGATATCGTTTCAAGCTCGTATCGTCCAGCCCTAAGACTGCTCACTGTGTATGTCTTTTTGGGCTATTCTATGAATGTAAAACCTGCAGCAACTCTGATGATATTTACACACTCATAGCAGCATAACACACACACACACACCACCGTGGGACAACAACGCCAGAGGCGCTATTGTGTGGAATTTGGTCTACCACCTGTACACCGCCCAGTCAGCAGCGGTCCTGCGGTCACTAACGCACCACCTACGAGCGGTCTGACTAAATTCTACATGACAACAGATCCACACCATGCTTTCTGAACAATATCTACTCGTGAGGCTGCAAGTGTGCGTTGCTGCAGAAAGATTTTGAGCAGTTGTGTGGAGTTTTGGGGAGTTTAAACTAGGGACTAGAATGGTCTTTGGCTGAAAGGACCAGTTTGGCCACTTTGTCAAATGCTTGAATTTCAAGACTGGCTTCAAGACAGAGTCTGCTGGTCTAAAGTCCCTAGTCGTGGAGTTTAAACCCCCCAGACACCAAAATTGAGTCTGGAGTTTTTAAACTGGGGAGTAGGGGACTAGGCTGGTCTGTCCCCAGAATTTCCGGACTAGAAGCGAGATCCTGTCTACTAGTCTAAAATTCCTTAGTCTAAAGTCTAAAGTTCCTTAGTTTAAACTCCGCAGACCCCAAAATGTCTGTGCGGATTCCAGTTCCAATTTTGGTTTCTGTGGAGTTTAAACTAGGCACTACGGAACTAGACCAGCCTTTGACGGAAAACAACCAGTTCTAACAACCAGAATCGAAACGCCATTTGCTAGCCTAAACTCCCTAGTCGTGGAGTTTAAACTCCCCAGACAGCAGACTTAATCCGAGGTTTTAAGCGTCGCAGTTTTAAGCCCAGACCCCCTTCATCGGTCAAGCGCTTAACATGGGAACTTGCCGAGACGGACGCGCAGCAAACACAGACACACACACACAAAAGTGTTATAACCTGCAAAAGTGTTAGATCAGGTGCGAAAGTTCAGCTTCCTGGTGGCTTAGGTGAGAAAAGGCGTCTCTTCGCCGTGTGGATACCGGCGTTTACAACAGCTCATGTACATATGGCACCTAAATATGTTGACTTGCGTGTGTGAGAGTGTGTGTGTGTGGTGGGCCTTGGTGTGTGTGTGTGTGTGTGTGTGTGTGGGAGAACGCTGAGGTGAGAGTTATGTAATTGCAGTCGAGTGAGGAAGCTGATGGTTTTGGTAGTTGGAGCAGAGAAAGAGGAAGTGCCGGCTGTTTATCAGTCACCACACTTCCTGTGGCCAAGGGGGCGGGGCTTGGGCCGGGGGGCTGTGGTTGCCGAGCACCTATCTCCCTCGGCAACGGCACCAGCGAGTGACCAAGCGTCTGTTAGTCAGCGCTGGGAGGCTTATCGGAGTCCAGATCTTCAACACACGCACACACACACACACACACACAGCAGAGGTTAAATAAGACAACTGCAACGGCAGAAGCGCAACACACCTGGGCCTTAACATGTATATTACTCACACTCATATGCCACCCTCTTCCTCTTTGTCGCAGTCCGACACACACACATACACACACACAGATTTTAACCATCATTCTTCAAGGTTACACACCTCATACACTGATACAGTACACACACATTTTGGGGTGTAATGGAAAGGGAGTGAAGGCTGGACGTACAGAAATTTGCTGATTGACGTGTGTATGTGTTTTCCTGGCCATCGTATTAATCTTAAACTAGAGATGCATGATAATATCGGAAACATATCAGAATCGGACGATAATTATCGGCCGTATCGCGCATCCTTATCTTAAAACCTTGTGGCATTAAGACCATGCAGAAAAATACACCTGGAAATATTGTTATTATTATTATTATTATTATTACTTACAAGTGTTCGTATTAATGATAATTAATTACACTAGGGTTGTACGATGATATCAGAATCGTATCAGAATCTGACTAATATTTGAATTTGCCCGATACTTTCAGCCGATATTTTATGTGAAAAACATTGGATATTGGTTGTTAGTCGTTATCGTTAGTCGTGTCTGTCCATAGTTGAGAAAGCAGAGTGTGTTTCCCTGTTGCAGCATCTCGAGTGAGAGTGTGAGAGAGGTTGAGACATTCTCATCTTCCTCCATCTCCCTCACCCCAAACTGACCTTGCACCGAGAAAGGCTTTAAATAATAAGACTCGAAAAATCATTTGTGATCACGCACAAATCTGGACACGAGTCCCGGCATATGGAAAAACGGCATAAATAAATAACCATTCTGCTCAAACATATCGTCTAGTCTAGAACCTCCACCAAGTCTCTTGCTGAAATCGGAATAATTCATTTTATTTATTTATATTGAACAAATTCGCCCATGCCCCGTAAGCCCCGACGACCGGCTCAGGCAAACCGCAGAAATCTCTTTCCGTGGACGGAGGAAAAACAAGTCGGCCCGAACGTAGTAGCAGACGGACCAGTTCGGCGGCAAGTTTACGATTTTTAACAAGCCGATCGAGTTCTCCACGCTGTGAGGCGGATGTGAGCCGAGCCTCTTTTACCTTGATCATGGGAGTGTGTGTGTGTGTGTGTGTTTGCGGAAATGAAGCGCCCAGGGCCTTGCCGTGATGAAGACACGCCGATCAGGAAAAACCTTGTGCCGAAACGTCCGTTATTATTAAGGCTTGTGACACAGATGGGTTTTATTATTTCAAATCCATTAGCTTTAATCCGTCCTGTTAATGCCTGTCACTGGCGGAGATTTTCAAACATCAAGACAATAAGGAGTGAGTCAGCGCACGACAAAGCCACACCTCACTTCTTCCTTGAGATGCTGGAAATGTGGAGGAAAAGAGAGAGGGACAGAGCGAGAGAATAAATGAATGAAAGTGAGAGAGAATAGAGAGAGATTTTTCAACATGTTGCTTTAAAACAACACGTTTAAAAGGCTGAACACACCTTCCTACACACACACACACACACACAGCTCGCTACAGCCCCGCGATGATGCGGATAATTGTGGATAATGTACACAGAGGTAATTGAGGAGTCTAGACGCCGTAAGCCCATCCGACCTGTCTGTCGGCTGCTGTAGTGGCAGACGAGGAGAAGGAGTTGCCGCTCCTAAAGTCGCCGTGTTTATTCTCCATCACGGTCGTCATGGCAAACCTGCACGTTTCCGTAGCGCCGCTGCACATCGCCACAACATCACACTCAGCATCGGACCTGTTACAGCCTGTCCAGTGGCACATCCAGCTACCTGTGGAGGAAGAGAGAGATGGATGAGAGAGAGAGAGAGAGAGAGAGAGGGAATAAATGAACGAGAGAGAGAAAGAGAAAGAGAGAATAAATGAACAGCAGTGAGAGAGGGGAGAGAGAAAGTAAATGAAAGAGAGAAACATAAAGAGAGAGAAAGAGATGGGTGGGGTGAGTGGGTGTGATAGAGAGGATAGAAAAAGAGAGAGAAAGAACGAGAGAGCAAATAGGAGAAAAAGAGAAATATAGAAAGAGAACAAGAGCGTCAGAGAGAGAGGCAATAAATGAACTAGAGAGAGAGAAAGAGAGTGAGAGCGAGGCAAAAAATGCAAGAAAAGACAGATGAAGGGTGTGTGTGTGTGTAAGAGAGATAGAGAGAGAACAGGCATGAAAGAGTGAGAGATGGAAAGAACACAGAGAGAGAGAGAGAGAGAGAGAGAGTAAACACGTAGGATGAAGAGAGGGTGATATAAAGATAAAGAGGCATTTGGGTTGAAATCTGTGTCTCTACATGCATGTTTGTGTATATGTGGGTGAGTACGTGGCGGAGGGTGTGTGTGTGTGTGTTTGTGTCTGTTTTTCTTCCCGATTGTTTTTCGAAGTGGCTAGCTATTGTTACAATTTGCAGCCAATTAAGCGCACCTGTTTGTGCCGTACCCGTCTGGTGACGTCGCATGGCGAGCTTGCGGCTGCGCTCTGGGGTTGAGGAGGCGCGTTCTTCAAAGGCGAGTGTTGTTATGAGACGAAACGTACCGATACGCCAGCAAATTAACCTCCCACTCACTTAAAAACAGTCAAATTATGTAGACACGATCATAAGCTCCCCCAGCACCTGGATCCAACAACCCCAGTAACCCGTCCCACGTGATTTTGTGCGCTCGGTTTGCAAAAACGCTCCCCAAGTAGACAGCAGAAGTAGTAAGGGTGTAAATAGCAAGTTTCAGCACGACATGACATTATACCAATTCAGTGGATGATGATTCGATGTCTGTTGATATCACAAAGTTGCTATGATTCGTTTCGTTTTGATTCGATTCAGTTTGACACGATTCGATATGATATGATACGATATGATTTAACTTAATTGAGTTCAATTTGATTCTGTTTCATTTGATTCATTTCATTTCAGTTTGATTTAATTAAATTTGATTTGATTCAGTTGGATTTGATTCAATTCGAAACAAATCAATACGATATAATTCAATACGATGCGATGCAATATAATTAAAGTCTTTTCAATTCCATTAAATTCATTAAAGTTTGTTTCATTTGGTTCAATTAGATTCGGTTCAGTTCGATACAATTCAGTAGGACACAATAATTCAATTCAAATTCAATTCAAATTTATTTATATAGCGCTCTTAACAACAGTCATTGTCACAAAGCACTTTACATATAACATATAACTTTACAATACGATACAATACAATATGATTCGATTAAATTATTATTATTTCATTTTAATTTCAATTCAACTCAATTTGATTAGGTTTGATTCATTTAGATCCAATTCAATCGTTCATTCATTATCTTTTAATATGATTCAATACAATACCATATGATTTGATTCAATTTGATTTGATTCATTTCATTTCAATTCAGGATCCATATGAGACAGTATCATAACACTGTTTTAACACCATCACTTCCACTCTTATCATTTGATGTCTTATTCCTGATCTCCGTCAAACATTTTATTGAAAAAACAATATTCTCTTTTAACTTTTTTTGGAACTTCACCATTTTCACCATTTTGTCTGATGGAAATGATCTGACTCCTGGAATACAGTCAGATAACTCTTGGAACACTTTGTTGCATATAAACACAAGTTATATGTGCACATCGGGCAAGTTCTCTCAGTGAGGGAGTGATTATTTGTCATTGTGAACACACCATGGCACAGCCCACACTGCACCACGACCAAATGTCACCTCTGCATTCGACTCATATATGAAGGAGCAGCTTTTTGGCAGTGCCCGGGGAGCAGGGCCTGGGCACGGTATCTTGCTTGTGGTACCATTTGCCAGTGGTACTTTTTACCGGGCCGGGACTTAATCTACCTCTCAACACTGTTTACTTTGTTACATAGCTTTAATACTGGTAACTGTTACATAGCTCTAATATTGACAATTTTGTGTGTTTTTCTGTCTTTATTGACTCTTGCGAAACTTTGCGGTGAAAATCCAGCAGAGCATTCTATAGGAAAATCTCCATCTAAAATGAATCACGCTGCTGCTTCTCTTCTTCCTCATCACACAGTGAATTTCTGGAGATGACGTCTGGGCTACTAATCACGTTGCCTTGGAGTTTAACCAAAATGTCATAAATCTCCACTCGACCATCTGATTTGGAAGTTAACAATATATAACACAAAATATGCAGTAGAATATACAAGACAAGATATATGGTCAAATCGCCCAGCGCTACAGTAAAACAATGTACAAAGAATTAGTAATGGCAAAGAAATACAGTGAAAAATACTAATAAAATATTTACAATGCTTTTAACAAAAAAACAAATCTATATGGAAGATTCATTTTGTTGTTTAACAATAAAAAATGATCATAAAAATGTATAAAATTAAATAAAAATAATTTTAGGGCTGTAATTGCATGTTATCTTAAGTTTAAACATACATTTAATAATTATTTTATTAATTATTAATAATTGAATGCAAAATAATTAGGAAAAATATATATTTTTAAATTATTTTATTTAAAACAAAATGTTTTATTTGATCTTTTTGCTTAAGGTTATTATATCTCATAATTAGATATATATATGCTCGTATTGTTATAAGATTTCCATCAGATATACATATAAAAATAAATAAATAAATAAATAAATAAAAACAAAGTACGCTTAAATTACTCATGCTCTGACCCACACTTGTTCAGGCATGAGTAATAAAAAATGCTGACCACAGTAATAGAATTATGGCTTTTATTAAACATTGTATTTAATTATTCCTAACCATCACATACAAACATATGATCTGGTTTGTGGAGGTGGCAGACTGAGTAACCACACACACACACACACACATCTACAAACGATCTCAGCCGTGAGTGAGACTCTGTCGGTTCATTGCTTTCCTGTACATAAAGTATACAGTACATTCTATTCACACACACACACACACCCTCGCTCTGCCTCATCTCACCGTAACCACCTTTCAACTGGACTGTAACATCCTGCAAAATTTCTCCGAGCCCTGTCTCTGCTTCAAAGTGGTTACTCAGAGCAGCCCTGGGGCATGCACGCGCACACACACACACACTCATCTATAGACGTCAGACGTTCTTAGAAAGCTGTTTCTTTGCTTCTGAGCAGAGTCTTGACTCATCTGGCTGCTTAGACACATTCTCACACACATACACATCTAGTTGTTGTTCTCATTCGGTGTCCTCTTTGTACGTCTCAGTTCTAACAAACTAGAGGCCAAATTATGATTATTTTTCCAGTTAATATTAGGGAGCTTAATATTTGTATTGCATGCATTTTAAAGACAATGAATAATGTTGATGCAGAAGTTTTGTACATTAATAGTTGCTATAAATTTTTATTATGACAAAAATATTAGTTATGAACCTGCTGACCGTTACACCACCAACTGCACCTATATGCACCAAGATTAAGTGATCAAATGAAGACTTTATGCTTGATCTGGATAAATAATCTGCTTCTTTTAAGGGATCACTGCCACAATCTGATTAATATTTGCTCATATAAAGCTCATATCATATTTTGTCCGCCGCTTGCTTTAGGAGCTTCCAGCCACCGCTTGATGACACGCTCAAAAACCCGCTTTTCTGCCCGGATAATGGACGGGGAGTGCCGAACAATCAGAGGCTTCTGGTTAAATGATGCAACTCTGGAGACCGAGTTCAGGTGTATCGGGATTTTCTCCTCCCCCTTCCTCCTCCGCACGCCTTTACCGTAATCCTGCATCACCTTTACAGTGAAAAAGTTACCTGGAATCTTGACTTGCCGCTAAATAGCAAACTCAACATGTCATATCTGTGGCAAATCTGGCCTGTTGAAACCAAACCCTGGATAAATTATATTATATTTTTTACTGTTAAAATGTATTGTATTTCCTTCAGTACGTTTTAATCAGTGGCAAAATAAATATGAATGGATTTTTTGGAATGCATGAATCAATTTTGAATGGACAGAGAGGACGGCGATTCGATTTTTTTGCACACCCCTTATAAATAATGACCCTCCTTGTCTCTAAAGTGTACTTACGAATAGATGTCTACATAAATGGACAGCACGAATGAATGAGTTCGTATTTATTTACTTTTTGATTTTTTGGCCATTCCTGCGATAAGAAGCCGATCTGGTTTCCAAGGAAGCGTTCGCTTTCCGGAAAAGTCACTTTCCAGAACGACAACACTACTCGCCTCTATGATGAGTTAACCACTCATACTAGCGGAGCTGTGGCTGATATGGGACAGGTCGGTTTAGAGAGATAAGCAGCAATATTGCTCAGATGATCTGCGCTGGTACTCAAGCTGGTATCTTGGTTTATAACCTGGATGGAATAAGTTTTGTTTTTGGTAATGCAGACTTAAAGCGTCGTCCCACTAATGAAGAAAATACCTAATTACAGCTGCACAGAAACGTAGGAAAACGATGCCATGGAGTGAGTTTGCTCATATACAGTACAGTGCCTTGAACTTTGACGTTTGGTGTGGTCTTTGGGCTAAAACTCTTTTTAGGGGTGAAACGATACATCGGTCTACATGTATATATCGATTCAGTGATCAAGGAGCCCATAGTGTTGATTATGGATGCACGATAATATCGAAATGATATCGGAATCGGCTGATAATTGCTTTGTTAAAGACATCGGACAATATTTTCAGACAATATTTTATGATGCATTTATTGTACGTGGAAAAGGTAGCGCTTGTGCCAGGCATGTCCAAAGTCTGAGGTGGGATTTTATACGACCTCTGCCTTCTGTCTTAAACTGTATGCCGTTTTATTTCTGAGCATGCGGTGCAACGTCCGCGGGCAAAATCTCTTGTCCAGTAATTCCCATATCGTGCATCCCTGGCATGAAAATGTATTCATTTAAATAAAAAAAGAGGCTCATTTTTCATTGAAATGTCTGTTTGAACTGAATAAAAAATGTCAAATAATATTATAGTCATATTTTATGTTCTGATATCATATCGATGTCTGATTTCTGAACTGAATCAAAACGAAGTCGTATAATATCGTCAGACATCAAATCGCTGTCCGTTGAATCCACTATAATATGGTATTGTGATGCACTTTAATCTTAATATTATTACAGAAAAATAATTCTTTCTGCAACATGTTGCAAACATACTTGTCTGACTGCATTTTTACACAGTTTTACGCTGATTTTATCACAATTTTCATCTGCAGTTAGTTTTGACTCGTCCAGTGTTCTCATTTCCTGTCCAAATCAGAGAAATCAGATGCTTGGACCAACTTCTACCGTGTCAGATCTTTTGGCCAGCTGTGTAACACTAGTACAAACAGCAGAAACTCCAGCAAGTTCATTACGTGGTCTGGACCAGAACAACAATGGCAGCAATATGACTCACTTCTTTTATGGAGGAGTGTGTGGCGAGAATCCGGCAGATTTTACCAAAACTTCCTCCACACTCTCTCATGACGGTCAAACACCACACCAGAAACTGCCAAAACACTTGAGTAGCTAAGTTATGTAACGGCAGCTTATGAATTCGGACGGCAAATAAATAACCGGGATAAATACAATCCTGCTGCTAGAGAGAGAGAGAACATGTAGTTAATATGCTAAAACACAACTATATACACTGCAAACACAGCAGTTTTATCGTAATGATTATGAAGTGAAGATTTCACGACTTGTAAGCCATAATATCAGAATTAATTTGAAAGTCCTTAAGTCTTCCTCGTCTACAGGTTTGGCACCGACAGTTGGAAGTGTCCCCTCATTGAGACAAAGTGTGGAGGCTAACCCTAGGTTGTACGAAGCTGTCGTTCTTGAAATGGTTAGCACACAGCATCAGGGCCTGTGTCCACCACACGTTTTTGTGTTTTTTAATAAAAATCTGTGGATCTTCCCGTTTCTACAGAATGCCACACAGGACGTTTGTCAGTATTATCGCGAATGACATTTCTCACGATCTCGTCAAAACAAAAGATGTTTTTCCATGATTTCTCCACATAATGAAAGTTGTTTTCTTGAAATCAAGTTGAAACGACAGTATGTCTGTTTGCAGCTTTAGCGTTGGAGAAGTAAAAAATGACTTGTGATCTCGAGAAAGGGAGTTTTGTTATGTCAAGATCACGAGGAAAACATATTTCAATAAGATATTTTTGACGTTTATCCTGTATGGACTTCCATATTGTAATTCCCCTTGTAATTCCTCCGTCTGGCCTGGAGTGGCCACTGTTGCATGTATTGATGTCTACGGTGGCATGTTTCTGATGAAAGAGTGCATATCTTATCTTCAAGAATAATTCAAGTAAACGACATGGTCAAGATTAGGTCTTAAGGAGGTTCTGAATGCCGTTTTCGTTTAATTGCTCGGCCCTGATATACTTATACCACTTTTTTTGTCTCATTCTTGTTTATCACATTTTTGTTGTCAGCTCGATTGCTCGATCTTTTATCCTGTTTTTAACTTCTTCACATTTTTAATGTTTAACACACTTTATTTTACCTGCACACGAATATTCTTCTCCCCCTTGGCCCTAAACCTGAAATTTTGGTCCGAATGAGAGGGTGTGAGAAAAGGAACTTTTATTTTTTCTTTCTGGGCCTAATCTGTTAGTCTCTGTAAGATTAGAGGTAATTCACGAAATGAATGGCGGGCGAGGACGAATCCATGGCTTTGTGGGCTGCCAGTCTGGCCTGGAGACAAGAAAATATGTTAGTTTGCTGAGTAAAAGGAAAAAAGCATTTTACATTTGTTATTTTACATTTGTTTTTGTGTGTTTGTGAACTTTGCAATGTGGGGACTTTGACTTTATCACACATCAATAAAGTGGGGACATAAAACTTTTGTTCTCCCTTTTAAAATCTCAGTCCCCATAATGCTCATATTCTTAATAAAGTGTGTGTGTGTGTGTGTTTGTGTGTGTGTGTGTGTGTGTGGGTGAGTAACTAAGTATGTGTGTGGGTGTGTGTAGGCTGGGATTCGGGCCATACCCTCAAACCACAAGCACTCATCCTGCCATCACAGCTGCTGCAGGTTAACGCAATAACAAACACTTTAGACTCAGCAGTGTAACACTCTCACTCTCACACACACTCACACACACACACCTATATATGAACACGTCCCAATTAGAACATCATTACCACTAAAATCACTTCTTATCCCAGAGGCGAAATTTGGGAAGATTTTGGGAAGGTGGAGGAAGTTGTCTAGGGGTGCACCGATCCGATACGTGGATATCTGTCCAATAATGACTCAGGTAGCTAGATCGGGTATCGGCAGCATTGGGTAGCATCTATGGAGCCGATCTGGGGTGCGCTTCCCAAAAGCATAGCTGCTAACGGATTGTTAATGTACACCATGTTAGTTGCTAATGTGCACTGTGTTAGTTGCTAATGTGCACTGTGTTAGTTGCTAATGTGCACTGTGTTAGTTGCTAATGTACACTATGTTAGTTGCTAATGTACACTATGTTAGTTGCTAATGTGCACTGTGTTAGTTGCTAATGTACACTATGTTAGTTGCTAATGTGCACTGTGTTAGTTGCTAATGTGCACCATGTTAGTTGCTAATGTACACTATGTTAGTTGCTAATGTGCACTGTGTTAGTTGCTAACGTGCACTGTGTTAGTTGCTAAGTACACTATGTTAGTTGCTAATGTGCACTATGTTAGTTGCTAATGTGCACTGTGTTAGTTGCTAACGTGCACTATGTTAGTTGCTAACGTACACTATGTTAGTTGCTAAGTGCACTATGTTAGTTGCTAAGTGCACTATGTTAGTTGCTAATGTGCACTATGTTAGTTAGTAATGTACACTATGTTAGTTGCTAACGTGCACTATGTTAGTTGCTACCTATTCGTCAAAAACAACAAAGCTTTGGATTGTAGGGCACAGGACAGGACACAGCTTGTGGTCTCGAGGCTACGACCCATGTAAAGCATAATTGTCGCTTCTTTATTTAGAATTTCGTCGTCACGTTCTACCGTGCATGACTTCCATTCTTTTTACCTCTAAGGCCTGTTGCCACCCCACGTCTCTCTCTCTCTCTCTTTTCCTTCCAGCTTTGTGATAAGCGTTGGCCCACAAGCTGCGCTCGCTTAAAAACGATCGCGCGCCGATATTGGATTAAACACATTCCGTGTTTTTCCTGCGTGTTTCCATTTCAAAACAGCCCATTGTTGGGTGATAAATCTAATCAGCAAGGAAAACATCTCCGTCTCTGTCCACGGCTATCGGGTTGCCGGTGATGAGTCCATTTCTATTACTGGAGTGTGTGTGTGTGTGTGTGTGAGTGAGAGAAAGATGTGGATCAGTGTCACTATTTTGGCTGGAAACAATAGGGTTCAGCCTCGAACTCACACCTGGCACGTCTCCTAGGCAAAGAACAAAGGATCATTATGCAGACGACCTGGTGAGATTTACCTGTCTCTTTCTCTCTCTCAACACACACACACACACACACACACCCTGTCACGTCTTGCCATCTTTTATACTCCCATAATTATACTACATCTACACCTAACCTTAATAGGGATGCTCGATATGGGAATTTTTTCACGTGTATATCAGCTAATGCCTATAAATGAGGAAGTCGGAGTCGGGCACGAGCGCAGGAAGAGTTGATAGTGTAAAGACAAGTGATTTCGCTCGCCAAAGTTCAGAAATTTGCCACAAAAAAATATTAAACGCCATAACTCTGACAATTCTAACACAACATTTCCAAGTCAAGCAGAGTGGCGTGCTTTAAGCGTAGTTCACAACATTTTAATAAAAAGTCACTATGTAGTGTACCAAGTCAAATAGGACGTGTGTGGCACTCCATGTGCACTACCTGGTGCGTAGAAAGCCGTTAAGCTACAACCCCAGCTATTTCCTGAGATGCACAGAAAAGTATGATAAGAGCGCCCTACCTACCATACTATCAAGTGCAGTAGTACGCGGCTCGGGACACGGCCCATGTGTGAGCTCACATTCAGTTTAGTTCGAGCGTGCGTGCAGGCAGAGTTAAGCACGTAAAGATGAGAGATTTTGCTCTGGAACGTTCCTCTGCGTGCTCAGAATTTTTAAGACAAAAGACGCGGGCCGTATGAAATCCCACCTCGGACTTTGGACCCACCTGGCACAAGCACTACCTTTCCCACGTACAATAAATGCGTCACCAAGTATCAGCTGAAACTATCGGGCACGTTTATTATTCCGATATTATCGTGCATTAACCTCCGTTTTTGTTTATAAGAAAGCAGGTTCTCACAAAGCCTGCGAAACTTGAAAAATCTCCAAAAATCTCACACACTTTCTGCTACATCAGTGGGTGCAACCCGGTCCCCACACACACTCAAACAGCAGTTGACAGCATTTAAATGGCATCGGGCGTAAACAGGTGCCCTTACCAGACACAGACACACACGCAGACACACACAGATTGAGCTCTCCTCCGCCAAAAAGAGTGAGGGTGGGTGATGGTGAGCGAACACCGCAGAAAGAAGACAAAAGACGACGAAGAAATGATGAAAGGAAAAGTAGAGACATAGAGAGAGTTCCAGAGAAATGCTTTTGTGTTTTTCAGGTGTCACCCTGACGGGAGAGTGACATTCAGCAGAATGTCATGATGGAGAGATAAGCATCAAAAATATGCGTTTTTGTGTCTCGGGGCCTAACAAGTGCATTGTAGTTGAATCTGACACATTAAAGGGGCATAAAGCCCCCCGTTTGAGTAGATTTTGCTCCTTCAGCGAACGCTTGCTGCTTTAAAAAGAGGAATAAAGAGATGAAATAGAGAGATGAAGGAAGCGTTCCAATATCGGACCTTCGAACGAGGGACGTCTTAAAGGGAAAAGGCGAAGGTACGCGTCTACGTCATATTTGGTGACGTTTACCTGCCGCTCATGGCTGCGAAAGCATAAAAGTCCTCATTTTTTATGTGATGGAAAGTAGGCGGGATTGTTTGGTGCACTGTGTTCCTATGGGGGGGAAAGAAAACGGATGAGAAAG
Organism: Distichodus sexfasciatus; assembly: GCA_032718565.1. Classification (NCBI taxonomy): domain Eukaryota; kingdom Metazoa; phylum Chordata; class Actinopteri; order Characiformes; family Distichodontidae; genus Distichodus; species Distichodus sexfasciatus. Next base: position 362,293 of record JAVGVS010000188.1, read on the forward strand.
ACGAGTGCGGGTTGTGACGGTTACGGATATATGATATGTGGCACACGGTCCCGTATAGCGACGCAATCTGAGCTACAAGTTAGACTATGGGGGGGAAAAAAACGGATGAAAAAATGGACAGAACTTACAAACGAGTGTGGGTATTGAAAACGTGTATACAAACATCCCACACCGCACGTTTTAGAGTTGGAACGAAGTTTCTAGCACAAAAACTAAAGATACCACTGCCCACTGCTCGTTCACCGATGGGTCAAATGCAGAGATCTTAATCTTAATCTTAAACTGGACTTTAAACCAGTGACCATCTTAAATGTGAGTGGAATCGATACCCGGCTTGGGCCGGACGTCAACAGGCTTTTTTTCAAGCAGTAAGATTGGTGTGAGCAAAAGTGTCAGCTTGACTAACGCTTCTGAAACGCTAAACACTTTCGGGAGGTTGTGACCTGTAAAAAGCTCGCATCCTCCCAGACGAGTGGGAGATGGTGAGAAAACACAGCGTCACCCCTGCAGTTGCCGTTGCCACACCCTTTTGGGACTGTCCGCAGCAGTGCTTCAGTGTTAGAGCCGGACGATACGATATCGCGGTTAATATCACGATTAGTTGAAATTCTTTTCTCAGTTACAATTGATTATTAAGAATTTTTGGCCGTCATAGTTGACTGACAACGTACTTTAAATATGCTCAACTATAAAAGCTGGGACATTTTATTCAAACCAAATGTGACCTCTGCTAAGATGGGCAGCGTCCAGGGAGCAGTGCTTGGGGGCGGTACCTTACTCACGAGTACCTTAACCGGCGACCTTCTGATCACGACCCCCACAACCTAACCGTTGCGGCCTCTAAATGCGATGAAAGCATTAGGATAATGTCACGGGGCATAAAAACGTGCTTGGAGAAGGTACCTTGCTCACGAGTACCTCAGGGGTACCTTTACCGGTCCGGGACTTGAACCAGTGACCTTGCGATCACGGTCTGGACTCCGCCGTGTCCAGGTAACGTTACGCTACCTACTGCCGCTAATTGGGATGAAAGGGTTAGGATAAAGTCACAGAGCATGAAAACGGGCTTGGAGAAGGTACCTCTCTCATAAGTACCTCAGTGGTACCTTTACCGGTCCGGGACTTTCCGTTTGTGGGCCCGACTCCCTAACCGTTGCACTACTAACTGATGCAGGTGGGTTTTCCATAAGAGCACTTCACGTCAATGAGAGGCACATTTCTCGCCATGAACGCTGCCTCTTCGACCAACCTTGGAAGGAGTTAAGTGCCGAAGGAAGGAGTTAAGAGCCGGACGCTTGAAGGTGTTTTAAAGTGTTCCACATCGCAAACGTTTTGCGTGTGATGCTCTAAATAGCGATTTTGTGCCTTTTGGCTACTTTCGGCGTCGAATATTGAAAATTAAAACTCGGCAAACGTCACAGGACGAGAGGTAGACGTGTAAACGCGGTACATTTTGCGCTTTCCTTTTGAGGCTTCGCTTTCTATGAAGTGTGTGCAGACGGTTATGAACGAGCCCCTTGACGGTTAAAGTGAGCACATTTATTTTTGGAGAAACACCAACTTTCTGCCGTCGACCCTCTTCCGGCAAAGTCCATTTTGGCCGATGGCTGCAAGCAATTTTTACTTTCGGCGCACCTGAGGAGCGGGCAGAAGATCTTAGCTTCCCTCCCGTGCCGTAAGACGAGACGAGAGTGTGTGACGGGGAGATTAAGATCGGCCAACGTGACGAGGTTGACACACGCCACAGGCTCCCAAACAAAAGGAGCAGTCTTAGGAGCTGTAAATCCCGCCACATGGCCCGAAAAGTGATTCTTGGCAGGAAGCGAGCGACATGAAAGACGAAACGAAGGAACGCAGAAGGGAAGGAGAGAACAACAAGCTGAGAGAGAGAGAGAGAGAGAGAGAGAGGGAGAGAGGGATAGAGGGAGAGAATCCGATCGTGGGAAAGTCCAACTCAGATCTCCAACATGACAAGTGTAAAATCCGTTCCAGCTCCTCCGCTGACTGCGGACTGTAAACACAAAACCTCTCGATTCGTGGAGCGGGATTAGTTTTATTTTCGTTCCAGCGAAGAAGAAAGGAGGGAAGAGGGGAGGACGGAGGAGAAGGTGGCCATGCTGGACTCAGTTAATTGCTTTCTCCCGTTGAAAGAGAGCAGGAAGGGAGAGAGGCTAAAGTTTCTTTACTTTGGACGTAAACGTTTCGCGCACTCGTCCAAACTAGTTCTCCTTCTTCTCCGTTCTCCTGTTTTCAGGTCTTATCTGCAAGTAATTGGTCTCATTAGTGGAGGGACTGGACCTCAAGATGTGTTGGTGTGTGTGTGTGTTGGTGTGTGTTTGTGTGTGTGGGGCTGATGTCAAGCTGGCCCGGTGCGGTGAGAGTTGTGTTGTGGGAGTTTGGAGGCTCGGCTCGATTATTGCTGCTTTGTTTTGGCCTGACTGCAGCATTTTTGGAGGTTAGCATGCTATTCCCTTACGACTACACACACACACACACACACACACACACACACACACACACGGAAACACACCCTCACTCTCACTACTCCCTGCTACTCGTGGAAGCAGTGTAGCATAGTAGAGTGTAAAATGACTTATCAGCCAACGTCAAGTCATTTAAGGGATGTGACCGTTATGGGGACTGAGATTTTAAAGGGAGAATAAAATTGGGGTTTTTATGTCCCCACAATGACACACATCCCCACTTTATAGGTATGTGATAAGATCTAAGTCCTCGCTGTGCAGGTATACACACACAGACACACTCACACTTTTAAGGCTACAACCATTATAGGGACTGAGATTGTAACGGGACAGGTTTAAATTGAATAAAAATTGGGTGTGTAATGTCCCCGTTTTATCAGTGTGTGATGAGGGTCAAAGTCCCCACTATGAAGGTTATACAAACACATAAACACACACTTTTAAGCAGGAAGGGGACTTCGGGAGTCGGTTTTAAGTCCCCACACACACACACACAGTTTGTTAAATTTATATATTTTTTTCCAAACCAGCAGAGACAAGCCTGGATATGTGCTCTAACACCCTACACAGCTGGACGATGTGTAATATATCATTTTGAATCATGCAGGTAATATAAAAACATTTTCTGTAATATACAGCAGCGTGTGAACCTTTGAGTATTAATGTTTATTTAAGAGTTCATTCATCACGCACTATCTTAGGGAAAGCGGCCCGCGCCTCGACCTCGTCCCTAAACCGTATAAAACCACATAACGGCCTTCAGAGACCTCGTTTCGTGCATAAATACTTCAACCCTTCATCGCAAACCTGATTTTGAGGAATTATTTCTATGAACGAAGTCATAGTAAAGTTCACACTCCAGCGTCCGCTGTAAATTTCACACAAGAATATAAATTTGCTCTCGCAAGAAATGTTAGACTTGATGTATTATTTTGTGATTTAAAACCTTAAATCTGAAAATCTAAAAATGTAGCAGTTTGCTTAATTACACAGCAAAGACACGACTGGTTATGCTTTATACCTTTAGAGATCTTTCTATCTTTATATATGCCCTACAAGGAGAGAGGGGCGTGTCCAGTCCCCAGCCCGCCCTGACGGACCCCCGCCCCGGCCCGGCCCCGCCCCGCCCCCTCTTCCTCTTCCTCACTTGGCCGTCCTGTCAAGTGTTTTGGGGACAGTTGGTAGCGTAGCGGTTAGGGAGTTGGCCTGTGTCCCGGAGTCACGCTTCAAGTCCCGGACTGGTAAAAGGTACCACTGAGGTACTCATGAGCAAAGGCGCTGTCCCACACACTGTTTGCCTGAGCATTGCTTGGCAACAATAGAAAGTCTCACTGCTCCTTCTGAATGGCTCAAATGCAGAGGTCTTGAGGCTGATCATAAGCATGTAGTTAGGGAGTTGGCACTGTGATTGGAAGTCCTGGACCGGTAGAGGTACCACTGAGGTACCCATGAGCAAGTTACCCTGGCTAAGCACTGTTAATAGGCACATATATATATATATATATATATATATATATATATATATATATATATATATATATATATATATATGTATATATATATAAGATGGCATGTTAGTACTGCATCCCGATTGGTCAGTTCTCGGTCTCGAGTCGTCACTAAACGAAGACAGAGAAAGCGCGTTGATGATGATGATGCAGTGCAGTGTTTACCAGATGATGGAAAGGAATAACGTGACACTCGCCCACCTACTCGCAACAAAACAACAGGGTTAGTTAGGGACAAACATGTATACGTAAGTCATGCAGATGGAAAGAGAGAAAGTGAGCGTGTGTGTGTGTGTGTGTGTGTGTGTGTGTGAGAGAGAGAGAAAGAGCGAGAGGCCCAGTGGAAATGACCTGATCCCCAACATATTAGTATGCATTAGCTTTGTTTGTCTTTGGAGTCTCTTTGTGGCGAGCCGGTTTGACAGTGAGCGATGTTGGATTACAGGAGTTTTCCTTCTAAGCCATTATAAATCTGACAGAAATGAGACATGGCATAGCACTGCCAACCCCAACCCCAAAACCCATAGTCAATTACACACACACACACACACACACACAGGCACACACACACAGGCACACAATGCCGAGGCCGAGTGGGTGCTGACGGATACAATAAGATTCCCACACACACACTTACTCTCACACACACACACACACACACACGGTTCAGTTCTTCTTTTATGGTTATGATGGATAATAGCCGAGAATTTTCGGCCTGACTTATGCTTATGGATGTAGCGATCCGATACATGGCTGGAATATCGGTTTCGACAACGACTCAAACAGCTGGATCGGGTATCGGTGGCATTGGGCTGATCTCTGTTGTACGTTTTTCTATGTTTACGTATGCTGGGAAGCGGCACTGCGGTAAAGCTGGTTTATTGTTAGACATTCGCGCTAATTCCTACATATTGATCGACAACGAGCAGAACAAGCAACGCAAGCGTACGACAAACCCAAAATCAAATCACGCAATTATACCGTTTAACAACATCAGATCCCACTCGGAATCTCTGATGGATTTAGCGCCGCAGCACCGTCACAGAATTACAGAACTGTGTTTAAATGATTAATTTTTGAGATGCTATTTTAATATCATTTAGCATATACATATGGGTGTGTAATTATTTCATTGTTAAACATGATTTAAGTCACGTATTACCTTAAGCGTAACAGAATAATCTCAGTCTCCTCCTCACAGAGAAACACACAACTTATTCATTCAACTGGTATCGGATCGGTACTTGGAATCGGCCGATACCCAAGACCATGAGTATCGGCATCGGTATCAGAACTGAAAGAGTTGGATCGGTGCATCCCTCTTACGATACGACTCAAAATTCTGATCTTTTTAATCTATTTTTAAACTAAAACTTTTAACGATCAATCCATTACTGCAAGAAAGCTGTACAAGCGTTATGTGTTTTGGTATTAAAGCCAGTTATGTGATTGGAGCTCGCTTTAATTTTGCTTTTAGATTTGCCATAAATATCATTTCTAAGCTCTCTTTTGTAAAGCATTCAAGCAACTTCACAAATTTTTGTGCAGGAAAAACGAGTCTAACAACTGTGTCTGCGTTTTTAAAGATGCCAAGCATTAGTTACAGGCTTTAGTTACGTTTAGGACAGCCTAAATCATGGAAAAAATCACCCACTTGCTCAGGCCTACGATACTCTTTTAAAAGCGTTACCGTGACTACGAAAGCCTTAACCCATTCTTAACAATTGTAGCGTGCAATGGCAGTACCATTGCTTTTCTAAGGTTCCAGGTGTACCCAAAGGCGAAGTCAAATGGCTGCAAGGTAGGAGCTCAAAACTCACTAAGGTCTGGTTTCTCTGGTTAAGGTCCTCTAGTCATTGCTCACCAAAGCGGTGTGTGCAATCATTTCGTCGAAAGTTAAATCACTTTTAGTGCCAAATGAGATAAGATCAGAAGCGGCACTGTTGAGTCATGTTCTCTCTCAAAAATGTGGGGCGCGTTCTTGAGTGTGTGCTACAGATATAAAGGATAGAATCTTTACAGTCTTTACCGATATCGCAGCTTCGTCCCGACCCGGTTCAGAGAGTTAGAGTCGTGGTTGGAATCTTGCAGGTGTCAATACCTAGCGATCACCATAATGTCATCACCGGCTCCAAATAATATCGCAGAGGAAACCCTCATTACAGCGTTGTGGGCTTGTTCTTGGCACCAGAGCCAGGCTGTGTGTGTGTGTGTGTGTTTTCAGAAAACTGTTATTTAGCGTGCGTGTTGACCAACACAGCTCCGGATTACTTCTCGCGTTGTTTACTTTCGCTGCCTCGCTCTCGTTCTCACTCGCTCTCTCTTTCTTTCGGCTGGCCGTTCTTTTTCTTTCTCCTTGTCCTAGACGAGGTCAAACGTTTTGGAGACCTTCAAAAGAGCAAGGTGTGGGTTTGGGGATTGATCATGGGATTTGGAGTTTTGTCTAAATGAGAGATGTTTAATTCTGTATTTTTTGCCGTGAGTGTCGTCCTTTGGAACCCAAAGAAGGTGGAACCAGTGATTGCGTCAAATTTTCTTCATATTGAGAATGGTACCTTGGTCATGAGTACCTAAGTGGTACCTTTTATCGATCCGGGACTTGAACCGATGATCATCCGATCATGTGTTCAACTCCTGAACCGTTACACTACCAACTGTCCCAAGACCTCTGCATTCTCAGCATCCATGAAGGAACAGTGGGTAGTGTTTCAGCAGTGAATGAGAACAGTACTTTGCTCATGAGTATCTAAGTGGTACCTTTTACCCGTCCGGGACCTGAAGCGGTGACCTTTCAATCACGAGGCCAACTCCCGAACCGTTACACTACAAACTTCCCCAAGACCACTAGAAATTGACCCATCCATGAAGGAGCAGTACCTTTGCTCATAGCAAATTACCTCAGTGGTGCCTTTACGGTCTGGAGAACTTCCAGCAATCCACAGGGCCAACTCCCTAACCGTTCCGCTACCAACTACCTCTGCATTTGACCCATCCGCGAAGGAGCCGTGGGCATCTTTTTGGCAGTGTAGGGTGATACCTTGCTCAGAACGGTGATGGGAATAACGGTGTTAAACTAACAGCGTTACTGAAAAAAAGTCATTTTTCAGTAACGGGTAATCTACCCAATTACTGTCTCCATCGTTACAACGGCGTTACCGTTATTGACAATAACATGGCGCGTTATGATGATAAGCTGTTTTTAATTCAAATAGCTCTCAGCTACAGGAAGCAGGCTTTTCTTTTCTTTGGTGAGGGGCGAGACGACCGCATAGGGGATGATGATTGGCTCAGGTAGAGTACAAGCACAATTTAATTGACACCTGTTTGATCGCCAGTTGCGGCCTGTTGATGTGCAATAAATATGAAACGTCCTAAAACATCTATTGTGTTTTATCATTCTACTATTATATACATAGTAATGACCAAATCTACAATGATATATTAAATTTGATGGGTGTCTCACATTGTCCTAGCGATATTAGAATATAGTGTAGATTTGTGTTTTCTGTTAAAAATGTAGGATTTTATTTATATTTAGACTTTTATTTATTTTAAGTGTCTATTTCATTAATTACACATATTTAATAGTCAGTGTGATTACAAATAATTGAACATACAGCTAAATTTCCATCAAAAGCAGGGAGGGATCCACATTTTGATATATTTGAACATTTTTAAAAATGTAATTCATAAATTTACTTTCCTGGTCCTCGTTACTTTTTATAATGCTGTAACTCCAGTTACTTTTGGAAGAAGTAACTAGTAACTATAACTAATTACTTTTGATGTTGCCCAGCGCTGCTCAAGAGCCTCTGTGGTACCTTTACCAGTTTGGGACTCGAATTGGTGACTCTGAAGAAATGACTTGAAAACACAAGTTGTGTAGACGTAAAGCCTGTCTTTCAGAAAAGAAATGGTGTAAAATGCTGGAAATTTTACAGCAGCTGATTACAATACAGTTTCATAATTTAAATGTTACATAAATCGAAAGTCAGTCGACATAACAACCACTGTAACAACCCTGTGGCTACGAAGACGGCTTGGTGGCGGTGTGTCAGTGTTTGTGCGTGTTAAACGGCAGTTCACCTCTTTGCCGTTCTTGTTTTTATTTTTCAAGAACAGGAAATTTTCGGGCCTTTCACCACTCAGCCTCCCTCTCTCTCTCTCGCGCTCTCTTTCTCTGCCTCAGTGAGTCTGGCTTCCCGCTGGCTGGTCTCCAGATGCTGGATGGAGATAAGATCAGAGTGGCTAGACTTCTTCTCTCCAAAACCACATTCACGCAGACGCAGACGGCTGAGACTTGCAGACGGTGATGGTTTAGCGGCCTCTCCAGCCTCGCGTCTCGAGGGCGAGGGGAGAGGGAGATGAGAGGAGGAGGAGGAGGACGAGGAGGAGGTGGGCTTGTGCAAGTCAGACAAGTGGCAGGATGCGTCTGTGGATTTATGTACAGTATATATACAGTACTGTGCAAAAGTTTGGAAGCAGGTGTGAAAAATGCTTATGTAAACAAAAGGCCACTTTCAGAAATATAAATAATGATTATTTTATTTTATCAATTTTACAAAAAAATCAATTTAAAAAACAAAAGGTAGTGAACAAAGAAAAAATCTACATTAAATCAAGATTTGGTGTATTGCCTTTTGCCTTCAAACCAGCATCAATTCTTATAGGTACCAAAGTCAAGTTTTGTGGGATTATAGTCATTATATTATTTTGTAGTCATTATAATATTATTTTGTAGGATTATAGGATTATAGATCTGTGGTTAGTTCTCCAGATGTTTTGGAACCTTAGCCTGCCAGTCCGAGTTCCTTCAAAACTGTGTGCAAGTGAACCTAGAAGGGCAGTGCTGTTTTGAAATAGTCACACCAAATGATTGATTTAGACTCTCTTCTTCATTCACTGCATTTTGTTGATTGGTAGTAATGATTAACACTTCCATTTTTGAAAGCATTCTTTGTTGACAGCATTTTTCCACACCTGCCTAAAACCTTTGCACAGTACTGTACATATGTTTTTATATATGTCTTTGGATGATGGGAAATATTATGTCAGTTAGTAGTTCTGAAAGTCTGCTTCGATTCATTTTTCCATCAATTGCCCAACCCTGCTACACACACACACACACACACACACACACCCTTGTACTTATATAGTAGTGAGGACCTCCACCGACTTCTATATTACTGTATCTAAATAATACTAATAACTTCAGTAACCAAAAGCTAATCTTTCTACACTTTTAGTTTTGCAAATAAACTTGTATTTTTTTGTAAAAGCAGTTTAAAGAAGTGAGGACCACTAAAAAAGTCCTCACTTCCCAAAAATGTCCTCACTCTGCTGGTTAAAAACTCATTTTGGTTCTCACCTCGTAGCAGGTACAAGAACAGGCACTCACACACAGAGGCAAGGTTGTCTCTCTCTCGTCTCTGCAGTCAAGTCTGTTCAAGTCGAGACAAAAGGTATTGTCGAGAGATGAGTTGTTGGGTGCAGTAATGAAACGGAATTACACTCTAATCCCTGATAATGGACCAGGAATATACAGTATATCGGGAACATCTCGAGTCGGGATCGAGCCTGTAACCCTCCCACTCCCCCCCCAAAAAAAAGATAGAGGACCGGGGAAAGGAAGATAAAGACATAAGGATAAAAGAAGAAGCGTTAGCGGCGATTAAGGGCCTCGCGCTTCATAGGTTGGGTTTTTGCGAAAAACTAAACAAAAGGAAACGCTGTTCGTCTTCCGAAGTAACTGAAATCCTTTTGAACCGAACACTAGGAGAGGTCGACCGATATAGTTTTTTTTTTTTTCAGGGCCAATATCGATACCCATTATTGCTAGTTAACGGGGCCGACAACCGCTATTTGGAACCGGTATGCAAGAAAATCTCTGTCAAAATGTAGAATTTTATAAACATCAAGCCCAGGTGACACCCTCCTCAGTCCTCTTCTCCTTCTCGGAGCTTCACGCTGCGCTCGTGTGAGTGACGGCAAGGCTTCGGCGTGGATTGGCTGCTACTCGTGTGACGTATAGCCAATCAGAGACTGTTAGTCAGGATATTAACTGGATAAACAGCAGCGAGTCGAAACCAAACGGCAGAGAGAGTTGGCAGTGCAGAACCACAGTAATGCACCTTAGCATTGCACTCCAATATCGATGGTGGTCAAAATGAGACACGAATACCGATAATGACCAAATGCTAATATCAATACGCCCAGCGATAAGCGGCTGGAAGCCATATATTAGACAGTATTTTGAAAGGATTTTGCAGCCAGCAGTGCAGCATCAGCTATGATTATCAACTCCAAAAGAAAAGAAACACGTTTGGCCAGAAGCAACCTGTTTCTGGCCTACTTGTCATCATTAATCTGTAATGTGAAACAGGCTAAGTCAGGCTGCTGGCATCTTAAAGAGTTGATCAGTAACTCGACTGTAAAAGAGAAGGAACAACAAACAAAAAGAAAACACACACAAGGCTCTCCGGCTCCCCGGTTTAAAGTCTGTTTTGATAAATGCTACTTACGAGGAGTTAATGTTCAGACTTTGGACCCGGACGGCCGCTCAGGCTTCGGAGTTCCGTTGTTATATAAAAAGCGGCATAAAAGCGCTGCTCCGGTTCCAATAACCTACATGGTAAGGGCTGTGGCGGCCTCAAAGCGCAGGGGGCTCACGCGAACCAGCAGGGTCCTAGCACAGGTGCACATGAGCCTTTAAGCCTTTCGTGCACAAGTTGTGATTGACTTACTTCAATACATTAGTGAAAGTCTGAAAGCAGAGGTTGAGTTTGAAGTGGACATGACGCATGAAAGGGTTAAATGTATAGAATGTTTATCTGCAGAAAACCTTGTAAAGTCAAAATTGAACAGAGAAAGTTCAGCTTTGGAAAGTAACAGTTCTGTCACATTTACTGAAAGGAACAAAAATTCCGTTTTGAGGGCTAATTTGTGTTATTAACGCTAATAATTAGAGGTGGTGGCTCGAAGCGTTAAATATTAAATGATAAAATTAGTGCGTCAAAAGAAAAGACTCAATTTGATGGGTTAGAAGGAAAATCTGGCAGGGATTTTGATCTCTCAGAATCAGACTTTTGTCTGACCTAAAAAATTCATGAGCACAAAATTTCTTGTTTTTTATGTATCGACTGTGATTGCACTCTCATGCAAAAACATCTGGTGCTTTTGCAAAAACATCTCACACTCATGCAAAACCTCCTGTGCATGCAAAAACATCTGGTGCTCACACAAAAAACATCTGGTGCTCAGAAGAAAAAATATCATGCAAGAAGATCTCGTGCTCAGGCAAAAACACATGCTAAAACATCCCATGCTCATGCCAAAACCTCATACGCTGACGCAATACGTTCTCGAAATTTATTCTTAAAAAACATACTTTTTTCCTCTCTTGTGCCTTTCGGGCTGGACTTGTTCTTTTAAGAATTAATAAAAGTGAATGGGTGCAATCATTTTATCGCCCGCTGCGCCAATATCAGCATTTCCAGATATCTGGATTCTGTTATTTTACCTGGTAAAATCCTTTAAGCTAAAATCAAACGGAATATTTATTGCCCAACGCGAACACGGGACGACAGAAGCGAACCCACTGGCTTTGCCAGCGTCATAAAAAAAATCCGTCCGGGCCACTCGGGGCAAAGTCGCGCTATAATTCGGGCGCATTAAAACTTCTGAGCGGAGAATTAATGGCGGAAGGGCAACAATGGCCGGAAAACATAAGAGGCCTGAAGCGAAGCAGCGTTAAGCTCGTTAGCGTGTTGTTTGCGTTGTAGGCGGAATGGCAATCACGGCATTAACGGGTCATGTGAAAGATCCAGAAGATCCGGGAGCAGGAGGAACGAAGCGGGGCACGTTTGCACGGTGGAAGAGGGATCGAGTGCATATACACGCACAAACACACATTCACTCACAAGTTTTGTAGAAATACTGTGATTTTTTTTTTATATTCACGACACTCTGATGACACTTTGTTCCAAACTAAATTTTCAGATTTTGTGAGCTATTTCATCAGCACATTTAAGGTGTTTATGTATTATATATAATGATCGCTTGCAGATTTAATCCCGAATGCAACAGTAAAAAAAATTGTTTAACTCAACATTTTTTGTCAACATTTGCTCAGGTATTTAAAACTTGTGATTAATCGCAATCAATTGTTGTGATTAACACATTTAAAGCCAAAACTGTTGTTTTTCACTTTCCTTCGTGAGTGTGTGTGCGTGTGCGTGTTTGTGGATCTGTTTAACAAATGAAAAGTCAGTCGCACATTTTCATTTTCAACCTCACTTCCTGTGCTTACTAGGCACCTAACAGGAAGCCCGACAAATTTACGGTGTCAGGACAACACGCGGAGACCTGCGAAGATCTGTACTGCGCAGAACGCGTGCTGACCTGAAATCAGTCCACGGCCCTCTGATTTGCACTCGTCGAGTTCAGAAAGCAGCAAAGCCAACTGTCCTCAGATCAGCTGGCCCGCCAACTGGAGGTTATTTCCCTTGTGGCTTTGACGCTGATAACCACAGTTGGCAGGTTGGCAGTTCATTTGCCAACCGAGCTGTCATACAAACTGTCTTCGCACTTTGAGGATGAAAGAGAAATACAAGGGCTTTGCTGCTGTTTTACACATTGGGAGCCGTGTGATGTTTTCTTTTTCATTTTCAAATCATGATGACTCGTTCACCTCGTCCAAATTTGCCGCCGACGTGGGGAGCTGCGATTGAAACTCCAGCAGTGGTTTACAACGGAAAGGCTAGTAAAGGACTGAATGCTTGTGGTACGGATTAGAAACGCACTGTTTAGCTGTGATTCGGAGTTTTGCATTCGGTTCGAATCTGTTGCCATGTTATCTGTTGGAAAAAGGAATTGCTGTCAAATTTGAGTTTTTTCGCTTTAATTCGCTCTGAACAGAAACAGTTCTGATTCTAACGGTCCATGTCCTCTTTTCTTGGCAACCATCAGTCTCAGCTTTTCATCCAAAACAATATTATAGCGATTCATGTGCAATGTGATTACGAGTCAGAGTCAACGATTGATGTGAGGCGATATCTCATGTTGATTCCACACTCTCAATTTGGGGTTAAGGGTCTTGCTCAGGGACCCAGTGACAGTAGTGCTGGAGGTAGGATTCCAACCCACGACCTCTTGCTCTGGAGGCGAATACCTTAACCACCGGACCACCATCATGACCCCTAAATGAAAAGTCTGTTTGAATAAGAACGTCTGATCAGCGTTTTCATTTTGGATTGATGCTGTGGACTCTTTGATGATTGAATCAAGGTACTGATGTAGATTGATGTATCGTTACACCCCTAGTGACAGCTGAAATGCACAACATTGATCAAACAGTCCGATTATTCTGTAAAAATAGAATTAGCGTTGTAATCACATCTCAAGTTCAAACCAAGAAACCTCATGCTTACAACGGAAATATTTCAGGAGCCTCGAAATTGTCTCTTGCTCTATAGGGCTGTAAGGATAACGCACAAGCATAAAAATTGTATTAGCATGTCAAAACATCGTGTGCCGCTAGCGATAACCAGCCCGTTTGGTGTAAGTTAGTATAGGTACTGCAATGTTTAAAAAACAAGTCACTATTCGGGACGGTACCTTGCTCGTGGGTACTTCAGTGGTACCGTTTAGCGGTCCGGCACTTGAACCGACAACCTTCAGATCACAGGGGCCAACTCTGTTAGCGTTACGCTACGAGCTGCCCCAAATTGAACGTTAAAATGTTATTAGTAACATCTGCCTCCATGAATTACATCATCACATTTCATTATATTGGCGGTATAAATATCTGTGATGTCATTACACGCTTCAGCCCTGAAAAATGCCGCCACTTTCGCCTGTGACCCCGGAGTTTTGAGTCAAATTCCGGAAAAAAAGTGTCCTGTTTTCGCCACGCTCTTCGACTTAACCACTAGCTACATTTCCAGCGCACAACAGTTGTTTAGCCGCGCTCTGAGTTTATCGTGGGACCTGAGATCTCAGGGAAATGCAACGGAGCTCGAAGCTCTCGGCCATTGTGTTTATAAATACAGTCTGTCCGAATGTTCCAGACAGCAGAAAATAGGAGATCTGAAAGAGGAACAGGGTTACACAACACACACACACACACACACACACACTCTTCACTTTATTCCAAACAAACACACCCCTGTCACCGTGTCCACTTAGAGTAGAGACTAAAAGCAGACCGCTGGCTCCTAAACCCACGTAAAAACTTTAAGCTGACCTGCTGTGGAGTCTCACTCAAGGAGGAAAAGAGCGCAATGGAATAGAACACAGTAGATCGGAATAATTCCATTCGGACATAATGCGTGTAAATGCTCAAAGCAACGTTTTAAAATAATCTGAAACACTGCAAACTGTGAAGCGTTACAGTAGTGACATTTTAGAAGCCCAAAATCCAAATAATAATAATAAGAAGAAGAAGAAAAAATTATCTCAGGAACAAGAAAAATATTATTTTTAAATTAAACAAATAAAAAGTAATTCCATTGGAAAAAAATTTAAATAATCCCAGAAACACTTTCATCACAAATTCATTATTATTAAATAAAAAAGCAGTCTCCCTACTACTACTACTACTAATAATATTATTATAGGTTAACAATAGTATATTAGTGATAATAGATAGATTATGGATTATAAATGTTTATCTTCATAATTAATAGCTAATAAATTATTAATATAGTTACTATTAATAACTATAATAACTAATTATCAGGTATTAAAACCTATTGTCTAATGAACTAGTACACTTTTGGACTTGTGAATGGCACACACACACATTCACAGAATCCGCTTTCTCCTTCTCTCTCTGTTCATCTCTCTTTCTCTCATTCTGTCTCTCTCTCTCTCTCTCTTTCTCTCACACACACACACACACATTCACAGAATCGCTTTCTCCTTCTCTCTCTGTCCCTCTCTCTCTCTCTCTCTCTCTCTTTCTCTCACACACACACACACACAAACTCACTGTCCCTCTCTCAAACACACTGATTTTTGTCAGTGTTGTAACCTTAACGGTTGAAATATTTTTAAACGACCAGACATGTCACTGAGCTCCACCTCCGCTCACACCTTTATGACTGTGTGTGTGAGCAGTGGTATCAGCAGGGTAGTATTTAGCTGGCATGCTGCCACAAGCACATCTGATGGCGTCGACAAAAGAGACATTCTTCTGCCCTCAGACTCAAGCATACAGGTCTCTCTCTCACACACACACACAGACACTTCATTGCATGGTACCAGCCCCCATCCAGCTAATGCAAAACACACATCAGTATAAACACACACCCACATACACACAGCACTTGCCCCAAAATCCAGTCCACATGCCCTCATTCCCACACACACTCACACAGCAGAGGAGTGGTGAGACTGAATCCACTACATCACCCGTGTGAATGCTTTTATTTACTGTTGATAAATAAGGAGAAATCATTCCTTTCAGTCCTGTGCACTCACAGTCCGTCTCTCTTACTCTCTTACACACATGCAGGACTCTATAAGAGTGTATGAACGAGTCAGCTAGTGTTCATACATATCACTCTTAGAGAGTGAGGCAGCGAGTGAGTGAGTGTGATGTTGAGTGTGTCTATGAGTGAATGAGTTAGTGTATGAGTGAGTATGAGTGAGAGTGTGATGTGAGTGTCTATGAGCTAGATGAGTTGGTGTATGAGTGGCTTGAGTGAGTGAGTGTGATGTGAGGTGTGTCTATGAGTGAATGAGTTAGTGTATGAGTGAGGCAGCGAGTGGTGAGTGTGATGTTGAGTGTGTCTGCTGGTGAATGAGTTGGTGTATGAGTGAGGCAGCAGTGAGTGTGGGTGGATGTTGAGTGTGTCTATGAGTGAGATGAGTTAGTGTATGAGTGAGGCAGCAGGTGAGTGTGATGTGAGTGTGTCTATGGTGGGGCTGGGTTGGTGTATGGAGGTGAGGCAGCGAGTGAGTGAGTGTGATATTGAGTGTGCGTCTGTAAGGTGAATAGGTTGGTGTATGGGTGAGGCAGCAGGTGAGTGGGTGTGTGATGTGTGTCTATGAGTGAATGAGTTGAATTATATGGTAGAGCAGCGAGGTGAGTGAGTGTGATGTGAGTGTGTCTATGGTGAATGAGTTACTGTATGAGTGAGGCAGTGAGTGAGTGTGATGTTGGTATGTCTATGAGAGCAGATGAGTTGAGTATGTGAGTGAGGCAGCAGAGTGGTGGTGAGTGTGATATTGGAGTGTGTCTATGGTGGATGAGTTGGTGTATGGTGAGCCAGCGAGGTGAGTGAGGTGTGATGTTAGGTGTGTCTATGGTGGATAGGTTAGTGTATGGAGTGAGGCCTTGAGTGAGTGAGTGTGATGTTGGAGTGTGTCTATGAGTGGAATGAGTTAGTGTATGAGTGTGAGGCAGCAGTGAGTGTGATGTTGAGTGTCTATGGTGAATGAGTTGGTGTAGGTGAGGCCCAGCGAGTGAGTGTGATGTTGAGTGTGTCTATGAGTGAATGAGTTAGTGTATGAGTGAGGCAGCGAGTGAGTGAGTGTGATATTGAGTGTGTCTATGAGTGAATGAGTTAGTGTGTGGGTAAGGGCAGCAAGTGAGTGAGTGTGATGTTAGTGTGTCTGTAGTCAGATAGGTTAGTGTATAAGGTGAGGCATGAGTGAGTGGGGTGTGATGATGAGTGTGTCTATGAGTGAATGAGGTTAGTGTATAGGTGGGGCCTTGAGTGAGTGTGATGTTGAGTGTGTCTATGAGTGAATGGTTAGTGTATGGTGAGTATGGTGAGAGTGTGATGTGGAGTGTGTCTATGAGTGAATGGGTTAGTGTGTAAGGTGAGGCAGCGAGTGAGTGAGTGTGATGTTGAGTGTGTCTATGAGTGAATGAGTTAGTGTATGAGTGAGTATGAGTGAGAGTGTGATATTGAGTGTGTCTATGAGTGAATGAGTTAGTGTATGAGTGAGGCAGTGAGTGAGTGTGATATTGAGTGTGTCTATGGTGAATGAGTTACTGTATGGAGTGAGGCAGCAAGAGTGGTGGAAGTGTGATGTTGAGTGTGTCTATGAGTGAATGAGTTAGTGTATGAGTGAGGCAGCGAGTGAGTGTGATGTTGAGTGTGTCTATGAGTGAATGAGTTAGTGTATGAGTGAGACTGGCCCAGAGTGAGTGAGTGTGATGTGGGTGTCTATGGTGAATGAGTTAGTGTATGGGTGGTGGCAGTGAGTAGAGTGTGATGTGAGTGTGTGTCTGGTGAATGAGTTGTAGTGTATGAGTGAGGCAGCTTGAGTGAGTGAGTGTGATGTGGAGTGTGTCTATGAGTGAATGGGTTAGTGTATGAGTGAGGCAGCAGTGAGTGTGATGTTGGTGTGTCTATGGTGAATGAGTTGGAGTGTATGAGTGAGGCAGCGGTGAGTGAGTGTGATGTTGAGTGTGTCTATGGTGGAATGAGTTAGTGTATGGTGAGGCGTGAGTGAGTGAGTGTGATGTTGAGTGTGTCTGGTGAATGAGTTGGTGTATGAGGTGAAGATGGCCCGAGTGGTGGAGTGTGATGTGGAGTGTGTCTGTAATTGAATGGATGTATGAGTGAGGCAGCGAGTGGTGTGGTGGAAGTGTGATGTTGGGTGTGTCTATGAGTGAATGAGTTAGTGTATGGTGGGGCGGCGAGTGAGTGAGTGTGATGAGTGTGTCTGGTGAATGAGTTAGTGTATGAGTGAGGCAGCGAGTGAGTGAGTGTGATGTTGAGTGTGTGTCTATGGTGAATGAGTTGGTGTGTGGTGAGGCAGCAAGTGGTGGTGTGATGTTGAGTGTGTCTATGAGTGAATGAGTTGGTGTATGAGTGAGCTGGCGAGTGAGTGAGTGTGATGTGGTGTGTCTATGAGTGAATGAGTTGGTGTATGAGTGAGGCAGAGTGGTGGTGTGATGTGAGAGTGTGTGCAGTGAATGAGTTAGTGTATGAGTGAGGCAGTGGTGGTGTGATGTTGTTGAGTGTGTCTATGGTGAATGAGTTGTGTATGAGTGAGTATGAGTGAGTGAGTGTGTGACTGTGTGTTTGGGCGAGTGAGTTGTGTGTATGAGTGAGGCAGCAGGTGAGTGAGTGTGATGTGGTGTGTCTATGGTGGAATGAGTTGGTGTATGGTGAGTATGGTGAGTGTGATGTTGGTGTGTCTATGAGTAGATGAGTTAGTGTATGGGTGAGGCCAGCCCGAGTGAGTGGAGTGTGATATTGGGTGTGTCTATGAGTGAATGAGTTGCTGTATAGGTGAGGGCAGCAGTGAGTGAGTGTGATGTTGAGTGTGTCTGAGTGAATGAGTTGGTGTATGAGTGAGGGCCAGCGAGTGAGTGTGATGTTGGAGTGTGTCTGTGGTGAATGAGTTAGTGTGTGAGTGAGGCAGCAGGTGAGTGAGTGTGATATTGGTGTCTATGAGTGAATGAGTTAGTGTATGAGTGAGGCAGCAGAGTGAGTGAGTGTGATGTGAGTGTGTCTATGGTGAATGAGTTAGTGTATGAGTGAGGCAGCGAGTGAGTGAGTGTGATATTGAGTGTGTCTATGAGTGAATGAGTTAGTGTATGAGTGAGGCAGCAAGTGAGGTGTGATGTTGAAAGTGTGTCTATGGTAGATGGGTTGAGTGTATGAGTGAGGCAGCAGAGTGAGTGGAGTGTGATGTGGGTGTGTCTATGAGTGAATGAGTTGAGTGTATGAGTGGGGCAGAGTGAGTGAGGTGTGATGTTGGAGTGTGTCTGGTGAATGAGTTGGTGTATGAGTGAGGCAGCGGTGAGAGTGAGTGTGTGATATTGGGTGTGTCTGGTGAATGAGTTAGTGTATGAGTGAGGCAGCCGAGTGAGTGTGGTGAGTGTGATGTGTGGGTGTGTCTGTAGTGAATGAGTTGAGTGTATGAGTGAGGCAGCAGTGGTGGAGTGTGTGATGTTGGAGTGTGTCTGGTGGATAGGTTGAATGTATAGGTGGGGCAGGTGAGTGGGTGTGATGTGAGTGTGTCTATGGTGAATGGGTTAGTGTATGGTGGTATGGTGAGTGTGATATTGAGTGTGTCTGGGTGAATGAGTTGGTGTATGGTGAGGCAGCCCGAGGTGAGTGAGTGTGATGTGGAGTGTGTCTATGGTGAATGAGTTGGTGTATGAGTGAGTATGAGTGAGAGTGTGATGTTGAGTGTGTCTATGAGTGAATGAGTTAGTGTATGAGTGAGGCAGCGAGTGAGTGAGTGTGATATTGAGTGTGTCTATGAGTGAATGAGTTGCTGTGTAAGGCTGGGGCAGCAGTGAGTGAGTGTGATGTTAGGTGTGTCTATGGTGAATGAGTTAGTGTATGAGTGAGGCAGAGTGAGTGTGATGTTGGAGTGTGTCCTGTGGTGAATGAGTTGGTGTATGAGTGAGGGCTGGCGAGTGGTGAGTGTGATGTGAGTGTCTGTGGTGGATAGGTTAGTGTATGAGTGAGGCTAGCCCAGTGAGTGAGTGTGATATTGAGTGTGTCTGTGGTGAATAGGTTAGTGTATGAGTGAGGCAGCGGTGAGTGAGTGTGATGAGTGTGTCTATGGTAGATGAGTTGGTGTATGGTGGGGCAGCGAGTGGAGTGTGATGTTGGAGTGTGTCTATGAGTGAATGAGTTAGTGTATGAGTGAGGCAGCGAGTGAGTGAGTGTGATATTGAGTGTGTCTATGAGTGAATGAGTTACTGTATAGGTGAGGCTGGCGAGTGAGTGAGTGTGATGTTGAGTGTGTCTATGGTGAATGAGTTAGTGTATGAGTGGGGAGGCAGCGAGGTGAGTGGGTGTGATGTGGGTGTGTCTGTGGTGAATGGGTTAGTGTATGAGTGGGGAGCAGCGAGTGGTGTGTGAGTGAGTGTGATGTGAGTGTGTCTATGGTGGAATGAGTTGAAACATGGTGAGGCTGGCGAGTGGTGAGTGCTTGGTGTGGAGTGTGTCTATGGTGAATGAGTTGGTGTATGGTGAGGCTGGCCAGTGAGTGAGTGTGATGGGTGTGTCTGTGGTGAAATGAGTTGGTGTATGGAGTGGGGCAGCAAGTGAGTGAGTGTGATGTTGGTGTGTCTATGGTGGAATAGGTTGGTGTATGAGTGGGGGCCTTGGTGAGTGGAGTGTGATGTGAGGTGTGTCTGCTGGAGTGAATGAGTTAGTGTATGGAAGTGAGGCAGCGAGTGGTGAGTGTGATGTGGGTGTGTCTATGGGTGAATGAGTTGGTGTGTGGTGGGGCAGCAGTGAGTGGAGTGTGATGTGAGTGTGTCTGTAATTGAATGAGTTGGTGTATGGTGGGGAGCTGGCAGGTGAGTGAGTGTGATGTGAGTGTGTCTATGAGTGAATGAGTTAGTGTGGAGTGAGGCAGCGAGTAGTGGGTGTGATGTTGAGTGTCTATGAGTGGATAGTTAGTGTATGGTGAGTATGGTGAGAGTGTGATAGTGGTGTGTCTATGAGTGAATGAGTTGATGTATGGTGGGGCAGCGAGTGGTGGAGTGTGATGTGAGTGTGTCTGGGTGAATAGGTTGGTGTATGGTGGAGTATGGTGGAGTGTGATGTGGGTGTGTCTATGAGTGGAATGAGTTAGTGTATGAGTGAGGCAGCAGGTGAGTGGTATGATGATGTGTAGAGTGTGTCTATGAGTGAATGAGTTACTGTATGAGTGAGGCAGCGAGTGAGTGAGTGTGATGTTGAGTGTGTCTATGAGTGAATGAGTTAGTGTATGAGTGAGGCAGCAGTGAGTGTGATGTTAGTGTGTCTATGAGTGGGCCAGGTTAGTGTATGGGTGAGGCAGGTGAGGTGTGTGTGTTGTGTGACGTGTGGTGTGTGAGTGAGGTGTGTGATGTGAGGTAGGTGAGTGAGGTGTGTGATGTGAGGTGTGTCTATGGTGGATGGGTTGGTGTATGGGTGGGGGCAGCGGTGATTCAGGTGTGATGTGAGTGTGTCTATGGTGAATGGAGTTGAGTGGCCCATGAGGTAGGCTTGGCCAGTGGAGTGTGATGTTGGAAGTGTGTCTATGGTGAATGAGTTGAGTGTATGGGTGGGCAGCAGAGTGAGTAGGTGTGATGTGAGTGTGTCTATAGTGAATGAGTTAGTGTATGGTGGGGCCTTGGTGAGTGGGTGTGATGTTGAGTGTGTCTGTAATTGAATGAGTTGGTGTATGGTGAGGGCTGGCGGGTGAGTGGAGTGTGATGTTAGTGTGTCTGGTGAATGGGTTAGTGTATGAGTGAGGCAGCAGGTGAGTGTGTGAGTGAGAGTGTGATGTGTGGTGTCTATGGTGGAATGGGTTAGTGTATGAGTGGGGCAGCGAGTGAGTGGAGTGTGATGTGGTGTGTCTATGAGTGAATGAGTTGAGTGTATGAGTGAGGCAGTGAGTGGTATGATGTGGGTGTGTCTATGAGTGAATGAGTTAGTGTATAGGTAGAGGCAGCAGTGAGTGAGTGTGATGTTGAGTGTGTCTATGAGTGGATAGGTTGGTGTATGAGTGAGGCAGGTGAGTGAGTGTGATGTGAAGTGTGTCTATGAGTGAATGAGTTAGTGTATGAGTGAGGCAGCGAGTGAGTGAGTGTGATGTTGAGTGTGTCTATGAGTGAATGAGTTAGTGTATGGTGAGTATGGTGAGTGTGATATTGGGTGTCTATGGTGGATGAGTTAGTGTATGGTGAGGCAGCAGGTGGTGGGTGTGATGTGAGTGTGTCTATGAGTGGATGAGTTGGTGTATGAGTGGTATGGTGAGGAGAGGTGTGATGTGGTGTGCCTGTGGTGAATGGGTTGTGAGTGTATGAGTGAGGCAGCGAGTGAGTGGAGTGTGATGTGAGTGTGTCTATGGTGAATGAGGTTGCACTGTATGAGTGAGGCAGCGAGTGAGTGAGTGTGATGTTGAGTGTGTCTATGAGTGAATGAGTTAGTGTATGAGTGAGGCAGCGAGTGAGTGTGATGTTGAGTGTGTCTATGAGTGAATGAGTTGGTGTATGAGTGAGACTGTGGTGAGTGAGTGTGATGGGTGTGTCTGTAATTGAATGAGTTGGTGTGTAAGTGAGGCAGCAGGTGAGTGAGTGTGATGTGTGGAGTGTGTCTATGAGTGAATGAGTTAGTGTATGAGTGAGGCAGCGAGTGAGTGAGTGTGATATTGAGTGTGTCTATGAGTGAATGAGTTAGTGTATGAGTGAGGCAGCGAGTGAGTGTGATGTTGAGTGTGTCTATGAGTGAATGAGTTAGTGTATGGTGAGGCAGCAGGTGAGTGAGTGTGATGTGAGTGTGTCTATGAGTGAATGGGTTGGTGTATGGTGAAGGGCAGCCAGTGGTGGTGTGATGTTAGTGTGTCTATGGTGAATGAGTTGGTGTGGTGAGGCCAGCGGTGAGTGAGTGTGATATTGGAGTGTGTCTATGGTGAATGAGTTGGTGTATGGGTAGGGCAGCGAGTGGTGTGGTGAGAGTGTGATGTGGAGTGTGTCTGTAGATTAGGAATGAGGTGGTGTATGGGTGGGGCCAGCAGTGGTGGTGTGATGTGGTGTGTCTGCTGGTGAATGAGTTAGTGTATGGTGGGGCAGTGAGTGTGATGTTGAGTGTGTCTATGGTGAATGAGTTGGTGTATGAGTGAGGCAGGTGAGTGGGGTGTGATGTGGAGTGTGTCTATGAGTGAATGAGTTAGTGTGTATGAGTGAGGCAGCGAGTGAGTAGGTGTGATGTTAGTGTGTCTGTGAATAGGTTGGTGTATGGTGAGGCCCAGCCCAGTGAGTGTGAGTGAGGAGGTGTGATGTGGTGTGTCTATGAGTGAATGAGTTCAGTGTGTAGTGGGGCAGTGGTGAGTGGTGGTGGTGAGTGAATATAAGAGTGAGTAGAACGGTTAGTGTATGAGTGAGTGAGTGAGGCAGCGAGTGAGTGAGTGAATATAAAAGTGAGTAGAACAGTTAGTGTATGAGTGAGTGAGTGAGGCAGCGAGTGAGTGAGTGAGTGAGTGAGTGAGTGAGTGAGTGGTGAATGTAAAAGTGAGTAGAACAGTTAGTGTATGAGTGAGTGAGTGAATATAAGAGTGAGTAGAACAGTGAGTGAATGGGTTAGTGTGTGAGGTGGTGAGGCAGCAAGTAAGTGGTTGAGAGTGAATATAAGTGAGTAGAACAGTGAGTGAATGGGTTAGTGTATGAATAGTGAGTGAGTGAGTGAATATAAGAGTGAGTAGAACGGTGAGTGAATGGGTTGATGAGTGAGTGAGTGAGGAGTGGCGAGTGAGTGAGTGAGTGAATATAAGAGTGAGTAGAACGGTGAGTGAATGGGTTAGTGTGTGAGTGAGTGAGTGAGTGAGGTGTGAGTGAGTAAGTGAGTGAATATAAGAGTGAGTAGAGCGGTGGTGAATGGGTTGTAGTGTGTGAGTGGTGGTGGTGAGGTGGTGGGTGGGGCAGCAAGTAGAGGTGGTGGTGAATATAAAATTAGATAGAACAGTGAGTGAATGGGTTAGTGTATGAATGGTGAGTGAGTGAGTGAATATAAGAGTGAGTAGAACGGTGAGTGAATGGGTTAGTGTGTGAGTGAGTGAGTGAGGCAGCAAGTAGAGTGAGTGAGTGAATATGAGAGTGAGTAGAACAGTGAGTGAATGGGTTAGTGTATGAATGAGTGAGTGAGTGAGTGAGGTAGCGAGTGAGTAATTGAGTGAATATAAGAGTTAGTAGAACGGTGAGTGAATAGGTTAATGCATGAATGAGTGAGCTAGTGTATGTAAGTATATGAGTGAGTGAGTGAGTGAGTAGAAGAGTGAGTGAATGAGAGTGGAAGAGTGGGTTTGTGATTGAGGTGCATTAAGTGGTGAATGTGTAGAAGTGGTGTGATGCATGATGCAGTGTGTAGAAGTATGAGTGGTGATGCAGCGTGTAAGGGTGAGTATACACTCACTCCTGACACTGATGAGCACAGCACCAACACATCTCTTAGTTATCTCGGACAGTTATTTGAAGGGTGTCAATAGTGCTGACACACACACATGCAGACACACACACACACACACGCGCGCACACACACACACACACACACACACACACAGGTTCATGTAGAGTTTAGACACAGGAGGTAACTCTGTGCTGCTCTAATAAGATTAGAGCGCATACGTCATTCACACTCACACTCACACACACACACACACACACACACACACACGCAAACACACACACACACACAACCTCCTCATAACCTCGGGGTCAGCAGAGGAAGAGCAGTGTCCAGTGGGGCCTGTATCATCCTTCATTTTGTGTCATTCTTACCATCCCTGGTGTGTGTGTTTGAGTGAGTGTGTGTTTGTACACTTCCTACCTACAAGGGCCAAGTTGGAACGCGCCCTCATTAGCGAGCTGAAAAGCACAAGCCAGTCGCCGTTATAATACTTTTTCTGACTTTGAGGTTTTCTTCGTCGTCCTCCTCCTCTTTCTCCTCCTCCTCTTTCTCCTCCTCCTCTTCTAATTTGTCTCTTCGTCTTCCGCCTCCTCCTCCATCTCTCTTTCTTCTGCTCCTTCCCTTGTACCTCCTCCTGTAGCCCCTCAGTCTCCCCCTCTTTGTCCTCCTCTTCATCCTCCTCCCCCTCTTCCTCCTATTCCTTCTCTTTCACTGTCTCTGCCTCCTCCATCACCCTCTTCTCCTCTTCCTCGTCCCTTATCTCTCCCTCCTCTACCTCCCTTTCCTCCCCCTCTTCCCCTTCCTCCTCCTCCTCTTCCTCGACCTTCACCTCTCCTCTTGCTGTTCTTCATCATCATCCTTCACCTCCCTCTTTCTCCTCCTCTTCCCTCTTCTCCTCCTTCCTCTCCATCTTTGTCTTCTTCTTCCTCCTCCTCCTCCTCCTCTTCCTGTTCCTTCTCCATCTTCCTCCTCCTTCTCCTTCTCCTCCTTTTCTGTCTCCTTCTCTTCCTCTTCCTCCTCCTCCTCCTCCTCCTCCTCCCTTATCTCCTCCTCTGCCTCCCTCTCCTTGACTTCCCCTCCTTCTCCTCCTCTTCCTCTACTTTGAACCCCCCCTCCTCTTGCTCTTCTTCATCCCTTCTTCTCACCTTCTCCTCTTCCTCTACCTCCTTCTTTTCCTTCTCCTTCTTCTTTTGTCTACCTCTTCCACCTTCTACTTCTATCTCTACCTCCTCCTTCTCTCGCTTCCTTCTCTTCCTCCTCCCTCTGCTTTTCCTCCTTCTTTCTCCTCCTTTATCTCCTTCTCCTCTTTCTCTTCCTTCTTTCTCCTCTTCCTTCTCTTCTTGTACCTCCTATTCTTCCGT
>JAVGVS010000188.1:392500-597500 GCA_032718565.1 Distichodus sexfasciatus
TTCCACCTCCTTCTCTTCCTCTACCTTCCCTTCCTCCTCTTCCTCCAGCACCTTCTTCACCTCCTCTTCCTCATCTTTCTCTTCTTCCTCCTCCCTCTCCTTATCCTCCTTTTCCTCTACCTCTTCCTCCACCACGCTCTTCTTCTCCTTCTCCTCCTCTTTCTCCTTCTCCCCTCTCCTTTTCCTCTACCTTTCCTCCATTATGCTCCTCACCTCCTCCCTTATCTCCTCCTCTTTCTCTTCTTCCCCCTCCCTCGCCTTCTCCTCCTCTTTCTCTTCTTCCTCCTTCCTCTCCTTCTCCTCCTCTTTCTCTACCTCTTCCTCCACCACGCTCTTTTCCTCCTCTTCCTCTGCCTCCTCATCTTCGCCGTCCTTCTTCCCCCCTTCTTCCTCCTTCTCCCTTCTCCTTTTCCTCTACCTCTTACTCCATTAGGCTCTTCACCTCCTCTTCCTCCTCCCTTATCTCCTCCTCTTTCTCTTCTTCCTCCTCCCTCTTCTTCTCCTCCTCTTCTTCCTTTACCTCTTCCTCTGCCACGCTCTTCTCCCGCTCCTCTTCTGCCTCCTCTTCTTCATTCTCCTTCTTCTCCTCTTCTTCCTCCTTCTCCCTTCTCCTTTACCTCTACCTCTTCCTCCTCCATTATCTCCTCCACTGCCTCCTCTTCTGCATTCTGCTTCTCCTCTTCATCCTCCTCACTTATCTCCTCCTTTTTCTCTACCTCTAGTACATATGATTTTGTGTGCGTCATGACATAACCGGCCGCTCCTTCAAAAGCGAGTCACACAGGCATGTTCAAGTCTGGTGACTAGAGTAGGTATGTGTGTGTGTGTGTGTGTGTGTGTGAGTGTTTGGAGAGGGTGTGCCCATGTGTGTGTGTGTTTCAGGTGTGTTAACCCTGACTTCTCCCTCACGCATTCTTCTCGAATCAAAAGTCGGTATGAGGAAGGAAGTGGGCCATCGTTCTGCGGAATGCGAAAAAAGGAGAGAGAGAGAGCAAGCGAACGCGTGTGTGTTTGTGCATGTTACGATAACTCTGTACATTGTGTGCATGTGTGTGTGGGAGGCAGGGTGAGTGTGTGAGGACGTGCGCGCGTGTGCGTGTGTGTGCGCGTTCATTAGGTCAGATTGTGATGTTATTCCTGGTTAACCATTCATCGGTAAGATTAGGAGGACTGGGTCAGATAAAGTTTAAGATCCTGCTCCAGCGCTGGGGACAGATAAGTCGGCGCGTTTACAGACAAGCGGAGAGCGAGTGCTCTAGCTCTTACCAGCGATAGGACCGGTGATATAATTTCACCAGTTTCCAGTTTCGACTGCATTCCTCGACCCATTTCTAATCTCCACTAGGCCTCTTAGGCTTGAGATGGTGTTCTAACTTACAAACTGTAGTGGATGCGATGGAAGTTTTGGCCACCGCTCACAAGCGCTGTAATTAATAATCAGATCACTAATAAACAGCCTGTCGAACAATAGCTGTCCTAACATCTTCCAGATTGTGTCGACGACTGAGCTAGTGTGTGAAATAACGTCCCAGAGACACTTGGAAACCATCTGTTAACTCGTCTGCTGCTGATTAGCCTCCAAATCGGATCTGCTCTTTGAGAACCTACATCACAATTGTGATTTTTGGTTAGCTATTTAATGTATCGTAAAAGAAACTAACGCGAGATCATGAGAAAGTAATGCGCTCGCGAGAAAGTATCGCATGCGAAAGTGCCGCATACTCACGGGAACGATTGTGTGCCCGCTAGGAAATGTTGCCCGCTGTCGAAAAGGTGTCGCAAGCTCACAAGAAAGTATTGCAAACTCATAAGAAAGTAATGCGTGCTCATGAGAAAGTTATTTGTACTTACGAAGAAGCATCACATGCGCATGTGAAAGCATTGTTTGCGCATGCGATGTGTTGGAATGGTCACGAGAACGTATTGCACGCTCATAAGAAAGTCATTTGTGCTGGCGACAAAGTATTGCATGGTAATAATAAAGTATTGCATGCCCACAAGGAAATAACACATGCTCACCTGAAAGTAACGAGTGCTCATGAGATATTTTTGCTTACACGTGAGATACGTACATTCCAGAAATAATTTCTTGCGCTCACGCAAAAACATCTTGTGAGAGTAGGAAAGTCTTTTTTTTCCCCCACTTGTCCCTTTTTTAGGGGCTCCATAAGTTTCACATCACTCAGGACATTTACATTTATGCTTGTGTAAGCATAGGCTGAAAGTTACATTGTGTGTGCGTTTGTGTGTGTGTGTGTGTGTGTGTGAACGCAACAAACATTGAGCGCAACTCTGACGTGCGACCGCTGTACAGCTCTCCACATCTGGCAGCTATCACAGCTGGAGCAGGAAATGTGTGAGTGTGTATGAGTGTGTGTGTGTGTGTGTGTGTAAAGGTCAGGAGTGTCGGACCGCTGGGGCGTCGATTCAGTGCTAAATGTGTGTGCATGACTTGTAGCTTAGCCTTAACTCCACACGGTGTGTGAGTGTGTTGGCAGGGAGCGCTGGAGATAGTATCGCACTGAATAAATAAAGAACAAAACACGGCACAACTCAACGCAACCCATCATTAAACAAGGGGTGTGTGTGTGTGTGGGTGTGTGTGTGTGTGTGCGTGGGAGTGTGTATGTGGGAGTGTGTGGGGCCGAGAGATTAATAAGAGTGCACTTGCGTTCCAGAGATCGTTCTGCAGCGCAAGACTGAATGAATTTATCAACACCGCAATTAACATTAACACACACACACACACACTTGTATTACTGGGGTCCGTTCATTTAGTTCCATTGTGACTAGATGGTCCTCACATACAAAAAATGGACCAATCATAGCGTTTTATGTCTTGGTAGTGGACAGCCAGGTCAATATCCGTAGTACATGTACACGCACACACACACACACTTACTGCACTATACCCTAGGGGACGTTCCGTAGACATAGTGAGGACTGTAGCTACAAGTAAGTAAGACTGCATAGGTTCCGGTCTCCATGACCCTGGTAAGGACTTCTTCAAAGTAATTTCATAATGAAAAAAGTATGCACTGGTTTGTCGATTAAGGATTAAGTCTAGTCTTGGACTAAATTGCAGTTTAAGTTTGAGACTCAACATTGAAACTCAAAGCTAGTCTTGGCCTAGGCTTAATCATGGTCTGGGAAACTGGCCCCTAAAAGTATAGTCAAGTTTATGGTCATGTTTAATTCTCTTACACTTGAAGGGCTAGTTTCCTGAACATGGATTAAGCCTAGTCTTGGACTAAATTGTAGTACCACTGGTGGTGAATCTCAGCCTATAGTCCAGAGCTATAGGTTGAAACGCAAAGCTAGTCTAAGCCTAGGGTTAATCATGGTCTGGGAAACTGGCCCCAAAAGTATAGTCAAGCATTCCATGTTTAATTCTCTTACACTTGAAGGGCTAGTTTCCTGAACATGGATTAAGCCTAGTCTTGGACTAAGCCGCAGTACCAGTGGAGGTTCACCACTGCGACAAAGTCCAAGACTAGGCTTCAATAAAGTCTACTCAATAACGGTGAACGGTTGGTAGTGTAACAGTTTGGGAGTTGACCGTGTGATCAGAAGGCCGCCAGTTCAAGTCCTGGACCACTAAGGTACTCATAAGCAAGGTACCGTCCCCAAGCACTGCTCGCTGGGCGCTGCCTGTCAGCTGCCCCAATTTCACAGCAATGATCTAAACCGTTTAAAACCAACCAACGAGTCCGAGATGCACCAACACCGACCGCATCGCGCCACAAACGGCAGGTGTGTCCACTTTAAAAGCCCCCGCCCTGCCTGGCATCGCCTCTAAATATCTTCATCCTCTGCCCTCTAGAGCCAGCAGCTACAAACAGGGATTTGGACGCAGGGAAGCGTCTGGACGTATAAGTCCCTGGCACTTATGTAACGCTGTTTGTGAATTATCGGAGGCGTCTCCAGTGGGTGAGTGTGTTGTGGAGGATCAGATTTAACCCCTCCATGACTCACTGGGTCAATATGGTGGAATTCAGCTCGGCCCGTACAAAAATAAACGGAAATCGTCACTGCGTACCTGGAGAAGAGACTAGGCTTTGAGCTCGGCCCTGACTCACGCTTCTGTCTGACTCTGAAGTTGACTCCAAGGAGAATTAAGGCCTTAATCAGGATGGTTTCGATTCCCAGGCAGTGCCGTTTCAGTTGAAAGAGGGAGCTTAATTTTCTAGTGATTACTTGTCGTTGGGAACACAGCACATCGCACCATAATCAAATGTGACCTCTGCATTTGGCAGCGTTTTGGCAGCGCCCGAGGAGCAGCGCTTGGGGATGGTACTGTGCTTATGAGTCCAGAACGATCACAAGGCTGTAACCGTTACGCTACCAACCGCCCCGACGGCAGCGGAAAAGCACCAAAATACAGATGCCGAGAAGCAGTGAGGCCCCTTTTTAGGGAGAGAAATAGTAGGTTTGGGACAGGCGGGAGAGAGAGAGAGAGAGAGAGAGAGAGATTAAAGTGCAAACGTAAAAAGGTCTATAATCTCTCCTATATCTCTCACACAATTAGCATTGTTGGTGCTATTATGGCTTTGACTCACTTCGCTCTAAATGTCTGGCAACGCGCCACCGATAATCTCTCTCTCTCTCTCTCTTTCTCTCTCTCCCTCCGTCCCTCTTAAGTCTGGCTGGATAATCTCAGGATTAAGCCCACGGTCTGTACGTGGAGGCGTGGTGCTTATTAAGCCATCGAGGTGATCCTCCATCATCGCACCAACGACAAAATAAACCTTGTGTTTTTGCCTGATGAGTTTCTCCCTCTCTCTCTCTCTCTTCTCTCTCTCTCTCTCGTCTTTTTTCTCTCTCACCCTTCCTTCTTTCTCTCCGTCCTCCGGAGGTCCTCCCACGCCGTCTGTTTTTCCCAAAGCCCTGTCTCAGTCTAAACACAGAAGCGTTTGTAACACGCAGTAGCCATGGAAGCCCATCCGGTTGTCTGTTGCCTTGCGTCTGTCCTACTTTTAAACTGCAGAAAAACAAAACAGAGAACATGAGATCCCAATTTCGATTCCTAGTGCCGTTAAACAGGGCGGTCGAAAAACCCCGTTTTTAGCTCCAGTTCCAGGATCGTAGGTTTTTAAGGGGGCCATGAGTTAGGACTGGGCGATTAATTGAAACTGACATTCAGAGCCTGTAATTAACGTTGATTTTTACCGCTCTTTAAAATAAGAATTCTGTCAGTATTTTTGTCCCCAGTGTGCGTTCCAGGGTTGATTTGGAGTGGCATCGCCTGGCTCTAACAATTTTTAGTTTATATTTACAGTATGTACAGCGAGTTTGTTCACACGTGTCAGCTCTCGTGATCAAGAGCTTAAGATCTACTGCTGATAATTGCTTTGATTAGCACTGGGCGATCTGATCTCAAATCAGTATCACAATTAATTGAAAAGTTAACCTTCTAGAGCAACTGTTTGTCACTTGTCAAAAAAATATTTTATTTTATTTATTTTTCAAAACATTTCCAGATTTGGGCATCTTTACGAATAATGAATTTAATGCAAATATTTTAAAAAAGGGGGAAAAAAAGAATAAAGTAGCGTCCCCATCGCCTCCCCACAACCGGAGCAACACACGGGCACACAGTGGGCCTACTGCGTAGCCTTAATGGTGGTCCCTGGGACAGAATCAGTTGAAAATACCCCTGCTCTAGAGTATTCTAGTGATATTGGGGTAAATACACTTGTATTCTAGTGATGTTGGGGTAATTACACTTGTATTCTAGTGATGTTGGAGTAATTACTCTAGTATTCTAGTGATGTTGGAGTAATTACTCTAGTATTCTTGTGATATTGGGGTAATTACACTTGTATTCTAGTGATGTTGGGGTAAATACACTTGTATTCTAGTGATATTGGGGTAATTACACTTGTATTCTAGTGATATTGGGGTAATTACACTTGTATTCTAGTGATGTTGGGGTAATTACTCTAGTATTCTAGTGATGTTGGAGTAATTACTCTAGTATTCTTGTGATATTGGGGTAATTACACTTGTATTCTAGTGATGTTGGGGTAAATACACTTGTATTCTAGTGATATTGGGGTAATTACTCAAGTATTCTAGTGATGTTGGAGTAATTATTCGAGTATTCTAGTGATGTTGGAGTAATTACTCTAGTATGCTTGTGATATTGGGGTAATTACACTTGTATTCTAGTGATGTTGGAGTAATTATTCGAGTATTCTAGTGATGTTGGAGTAATTACTCTAGTTTAGTGATGTTGGTGTAGTTATTTGAGTATTCTAGCGATGTTGGAGTAATTACTGTAGTATTCCAGCGATGTTGGTGTAATTATTTGAGGATTCTAGTGATGTTGGAGTAATTATTCGAGTATTCTAGTGATGTTGGCGTAATTACTCTAGTATTCTAGTGATATTGGGGTAATTACTCTAGTATTTTAGTGATGTTGGAGTAATCGCTCTAGTATTCTAGTGATGTTGGAGTAATTATTCTAGTATTCTAGTGATGTTGGAGTAATTATTCAAGTATTCTAGTGATGTTGGAGTAATTATTCGAGTATTCTAGTGATGGAGTAATCGCTCTAGTATTCTAGTGATGTTGGAGTAATTACTCTAGTATTCTAGTGATGTTGGAGTAATTATTCTAGTATTCTAGTGATATTGGGGTAATTACACTTGTATTCTAGTGATGTTGGAGTAATTATTCGAGTATTCTAGTGATGTTGGAGTAATTATTTGAGTATTCTAGTGATGTTGGAGTAATTACTCTAGTTTAGTGATGTTGGTGTAGTTATTTGAGTATTCTAGCGATGTTGGAGTAATTACTGTAGTATTCCAGCGATGTTGGTGTAATTATTTGAGGATTCTAGTGATGTTGGAGTAATTATTCAAGTATTCTAGTGATGGAGTAATCGCTCTAGTATTCTAGTGATGTTGGAGTAATTACTCTAGTATTCTAGTGATGTTGGAGTAATTATTCAAGTATTCTAGTGATGTTGGAGTAATTATTCGAGTATTCTAGTGATGGAGTAATCGCTCTAGTATTCTAGTGGTGTTGGAGTAATTACTCTAGTATTCTAGTGATGTTGGAGTAATTACTCTAGTATTTTAGTGATGTTGGAGTAATCGCTCTAGTATTCTAGTGATGTTGGAGTAATTATTCAAGTATTCTAGTGATGTTGGAGTAATTATTCGAGTATTCTAGTGATGGAGTAATCGCTCTAGTATTCTAGTGGTGTTGGAGTAATTACTCTAGTATTCTAGTGATGTTGGAGTAATTACTCTAGTATTTTAGTGATGTTGGAGTAATTATTCAAGTATTCTAGTGATGTTGGAGTAATTATTCGAGTATTCGAATTATTGTGATATTGTAGCTCTAGAGTACTATAGTACTGTTAGTATTTTTTCTCTAGAGTAATTCTGGTAAGTGCCCTGCGGTGTGTTGGTGCCTGCCCAGGGCTGGTCCCCGGCCTTGCACCCGAAAGTTGCCGGGATGGGCTCCGGTCCCCCCGCGACCCCAGTTGGGATTACAGCGGTTGGAAGATGAATGAATGAATGATAATTCTAGTAATATTAGAGTAATTGTTCAAGAGTACTCTAGTCGTGTTTTATAATAAACAGCCGGTTATTATTTCTTTTAAAATGCTATGCCCTGATTCTTTTTTTCCATTTGTAAAAATAATCGTTCATACTGGCTCGTGTTTAAAGTTTAAATTCGAGTTTAAAAACAGCTGGTTATTTATTTATTTTTTTTACAATTCACAATTATTTGACCTGATCTATTTTTTGTTCTTTGCCGAATACACAAATGTCCCCAAAACAAAGAAAAACTAAAAAAGACGATAATGTTGCTGTGTTT
This sequence comes from Distichodus sexfasciatus, assembly GCA_032718565.1. NCBI lineage: Eukaryota > Metazoa > Chordata > Actinopteri > Characiformes > Distichodontidae > Distichodus > Distichodus sexfasciatus. Next base: position 400,334 of record JAVGVS010000188.1, read on the forward strand.
TTTGTTCCATCTCGTCCGTTCTGTTTGTCCTCTGGATATTTATGGCATTCGGAGCGAGAAACTTTGGGCCTCATCCCAAAAGCGGCTGAACGCAAAACCACAAGCAGGAGAAAAAAAAGAGGGTTAAAAAAACACACACACAAGACAACAAAAGAGAGAGAGAAAGACGAGAACCATCCAGTTAGTTGTGTCGAATTTTCGGCCTCATGAAATATTTCTCATGTCATTTTCGGAGCGGATTAAGTAAACACGGCGAGAATGTTGTCGTCTCTCTCTCTCTCTTTCCACTTCCTTTTGTTTGATTAGACAAACAGAATGCGGAGAAGGGGAGCGAAAGAAAGAGAAACAAAGAAAAGAGGAGGCGGGATATGTAAACAGGCAGAATGGGAGGACGAGTTTACGAGGCTCGAGAGGCGGGAAACGACGATGCTGACAAACGCTGGAGAGAGCATAAATACAAGCCTGAGAGAGAGAGAGAGAGAGAGAGAGGAAAAAAGAAGTGAGTGACCGAGACACCGGGAACACTGACCCTGAGTCTGGAAAAGGGAAAAAATGTGACGTTGAACGAAAGAGAAAGTCAGATGAAAAACAGTACAATTTTGAGTTAAAAACCAAAGTGAGATGACAGTAAAACTATTTTACCTTGAAATATTTGATTAAGATTTCGTGTTATTATTGTTTTGGGTTTTTTTGGCTGTTTGTCATCTCTCCCTCTGACTTTGACATTTTTTAATGCTGGACGCTAATTATTTCAAGTTAAAACTTTACAAACTATAAAACAAAGTGAGATGACAAACAGTAAACATGTTTGAACTCAAAATGTTTTAATATTTATATTCATGTTCATATTTTAGAATTAACATTAACACTTGAAATATCCTCAAAACCTGAAATATTTTAACTTGAAATGTCATCGCAACTTGAAATATTTTGACCTGAAATATCCTAAAAACTTGAAATATTTTAACTTGAAATGCCATTGAAACTTGAAATATTTTAACTTGAAATATCCTCAAAACTTGAAATATTTTAACTTGAAATATCCTCAAAACTTGAAATATTTTAACTTGAAATATACTCGAAACTTGAAATATTTTAACTTGAAATGTCATCGAAACTTGAAATATTTTAACTTCAAATATCCTCAAACTTGAAATATTTTAACTTGAAATATCCTTAAAACTTGAATTTTTTAACTTGAAATATTGAATCACCAGCAATGGATACTTAGTTCAAGACAAAGCATGATGACAAAATTTCAAGTTAAAACATTACTCTTTGTCACAGCACTTCCTCTTTTTTTACCTTTGAAATGGTGGACATTATTTATTTCTAGTTTTGAGGAACTTTTGAGTTCAAACATTTTAACTTATGAGGATATTGTGAGTAACAACAGTTTGACTTTTGTTTGGGGATATTTTACATTCAAATATTTCAGGTTCTAAGAATATTTGATCTTAAAATATTTCAGTTTTCAATGATGTTTTGAGTTAAAATATTTCAAGTTTCGAGGACATTGCGATTAGAGTTTCGAACTTAAAGCATCCAGTGATCCAAAAAACTAGATCATTCCCGAAAATCGATTATGTTCTTTTTGTTCTGCATCCTCCACTTGTTTCCAGGATCTTGTATTTGTAAAGTTTGGTATGGTGTTGTGTTGTGTTGTGTTGCACCGTGACGTTCAGCCGTTGCGGTTTCACAGCAGATCATCGAGATCATTGAGATCTCGGGATCGGATCTGCTGTAAGCTCAAGTTTTACAGCTGCGTTTTGCGAAACTGTTTGTCTACACACCCGGCTTAAAGACACCTGAGCTGGGCCTTAACTCAGCTTTTATTCTCTCTATCTAAAGCATTTTCAGTTTGAGTTGATTTTTATTTCTTCACTTCTGTGTAGTTAAAATGTCAGGAGGTTTCTTTCTGTTTTTCTCAGGAAAAATTTTGTTTTGATTTTGTCATTATCAGGAAAAAACTGAATTTTGTTTTTAGTATTTGCAGGAACAAAACCAGAATTTTTGTCTCCTGTATTATCAGCAAAAACTAGTTTTATTTTTGTTATTATCAAGAAAAACTAGTTTTGTTACCATTGTTATGCTAGTTTTGTTTTGGTCGTAATCAGGAAAAAGCGATTGGGTCACAAACTGACAAGAAGCGGCAATTCCTTGGCGCCTCTATCTGGCCATCACAACACAACTTTGTCATTTCATGCGTATGTATTGTAAAAAATTCCACCAAAATCCAACAATTCAGCACTATTATTTTTGATCAAAACTGTCGGAATGAAATCATTTATTTTGTACATTTTCACGTGCAGAACTGTCACACTGTCATTGTATTTTTGGGATTCGGGAACGAATTAATTTTTTATGTTGATTTTTAGTGGCAAAATCAGCTTGGAAGTTGAACTTTTCGAAATCTCCTGGAACGGATTCAGTTGGAGAAATGAAGAATCTCGAATGTCGTAGCTCGAAAAGCCGCATTTAAAAGTCCTCGTTTACACCGGAGCGGACCTCCAACGGAGCTGCGCAAAATTCCCGACCCCCAAAAACGTTTCCCAGCCTGTGAGGGACAAGAGGGAGCGAGCCGAAAAAAGAAGAAGGAAAGACAGAACGAAAGAAAAGAACTGCGGTTAGTGTCAGCAAGGATGACCAGAACCTAAAACATCTTGTAAGAATAATAGTCGTTAAGGGGAAAATTCAACTGGCTTTTGTTAGGACGTTGTAAATTCCGTAGCCGAAAGAAAGCCAGAGTGGTCGTCCTGTCCATCTTTCGGTCTCATACACACACCCACGTTACCATTCAACACACACACACACATATACACACATACACACACACACATGGTCCAGAGACTTTGTCGCTGCATGACTGTGGTCAGCGTCTGCTTAGACAGGAGAGACGTGGGAGTGTTGAGGTTTGGCTGGACACATATACACACACACACACACACACACATACACACACGGACATATATACCCCCCTCACACACACACACACACACTACCCCCCATAGCGAGGGCAAACTGCGAAACCCCAGTGCCCACAGAAACTCGCCCTGACCAAAAGAACGTTCACACCATTTCAACAGCTTTCAGACCGATAGGAGAAATTTTTTCCCTCAGTTGCTCTCGTCTTTTTTTCTCTCTTTTTCTCACTCGCGCTCCTTTTCTTCTCTTTTTCAGAACGAGCGCGAGAGTGAGAGAAAAGCACTTTTGCCAAGAGCTGAAACAATGGTTAAGCCGCCCAGAAAGCTCCTTGGCTTAAAACAATACCATCAATCAAAAGGAACAGTAAGAACATACAAACACGCAAAATTTTAGGCCCTCTCCGGATTTAACCCTTCATCCCCCTGCACCCCCTCTTCACCCCCTGCACCGCCCTGCACCCCCCCTTCAGCCCCTGCACCGCCCAACCCTCATTAAACATCTTTAACATCTCCAGTCCTGCAGTGAACCTCCAACCAAGTTCTGTAGAATTTTGTCTTTTAAACGGTGGTCTTATTCTGTATCCAGCAGCGTGCGGTAGGGGAGTGACGCGGAATAAAGGTGTATAAAATAGAGAAGTGGCGGTGAAAAGGCACAGCTGCCTCCGTCCTTTACCTGGAATCACCTTCTTTTTTTTCACACAGAGAGGAACAAAGCAGTCGGCCGAGCGTCGCCGGCATCCCGTCATTCCTAAAGGAGCGTGTCAGATTAGTGTGTGTGATGTGTTAGTGCTCAGCCAGCCGGGAAACGGGAGCAGAAAAAACAAGTATCAAGTGTGGAGATTGGGCATGAACAAGCTGCTGCTCGGCAGTTTAATACAACACACCTCCGAGTGAGCAATCAGATAACTTGACTTGAGCCGGCGACATCATGATCGCGTATTTGTAATTACATTTCCCCTCGTAATTACATCTTGATCGCGTATTTGTAATTACATTTCCTCTTGTAATTACATCTTGATCTCGTATTTGTAATTACATTTCCTCTCATAAGTACATCATGATCTTGTATTTGTAATTACATTTCCTCTCATAATTACATCATGATCTTGTATTTGTAATTACATTTCCTCTCATAATTACATCATGATCTTGTATTTGTAATTACATTTCCTCTCATAATTACATCATGATCTTGTATTTGTAATTACATTTCCTCTCATAATTACATCATGATCTTGTATTTGTAATTACATTTCCTCTCATAATTACATCATGATCTTGTATTTGTAATTACATTTCCTCTCATAATTACATCATGATCTTGTATTTGTAATTACATTTCCTCTCATAATTACATCATGATCTTGTATTTGTAATTACATTTCCTCTCATAATTACATCATGATCTTGTATTTGTAATTACATTTCCTCTCATAATTACATCATGATCTTGTATTTGTAATTACATTTCCTCTCATAATTACATCATGATCTTGTATTTGTAATTACATTTCCTCTCATAATTACATCATGATCTTGTATTTGTAATTACATTTCCTCTCATAATTACATCATGATCTTGTATTTGTAATTACATTTCCTCTCATAATTACATCATGATCTTGTATTTGTAATTACATTTCCTCTCATAATTACATCATGATCTTGTATTTGTAATTACATTTCCTCTCATAATTACATCATGATCTTGTATTTGTAATTACATTTCCTCTCATAATTACATCATGATCTTGTATTTGTAATTACATTTCCTCTCATAATTACATCATGATCTTGTATTTGTAATTACATTTCCTCTCATAATTACATCATGATCTTGTATTTGTAATTACATTTCCTCTCATAATTACATCATGATCTTGTATTTGTAATTACATTTCCTCTCATAATTACATCATGATCTTGTATTTGTAATTACATTTCCTCTCATAATTACATCATGATCTTGTATTTGTAATTACATTTCCTCTCATAATTACATCATGATCTTGTATTTGTAATTACATTTCCTCTCATAATTACATCATGATCTTGTATTTGTAATTACATTTCCTCTCATAATTACATCATGATCTTGTATTTGTAATTACATTTCCTCTCATAATTACATCATGATCTTGTATTTGTAATTACATTTCCTCTCATAATTACATCATGATCTTGTATTTGTAATTACATTTCCTCTCATAATTACATCATGATCTTGTATTTGTAATTACATTTCCTCTCATAATTACATCATGATCTTGTATTTGTAATTACATTTCCTCTCATAATTACATCATGATCTTGTATTTGTAATTACATTTCCTCTCATAATTACATCATGATCTTGTATTTGTAATTACATTTCCTCTCATAATTACATCATGATCTTGTATTTGTAATTACATTTCCTCTCATAATTACATCATGATCTTGTATTTGTAATTACATTTCCTCTCATAATTACATCATGATCTTGTATTTGTAATTACATTTCCTCTCATAATTACATCATGATCTTGTATTTGTAATTACATTTCCTCTCATAATTACATCATGATCTTGTATTTGTAATTACATTTCCTCTCATAATTACATCATGATCTTGTATTTGTAATTACATTTCCTCTCATAATTACATCATGATCTTGTATTTGTAATTACATTTCCTCTCATAATTACATCATGATCTTGTATTTGTAATTACATTTCCTCTCATAATTACATCATGATCTTGTATTTGTAATTACATTTCCTCTCATAATTACATCATGATCTTGTATTTGTAATTACATTTCCTCTCATAATTACATCATGATCTTGTATTTGTAATTACATTTCCTCTCATAATTACATCATGATCTTGTATTTGTAATTACATTTCCTCTCATAATTACATCATGATCTTGTATTTGTAATTACATTTCCTCTCATAATTACATCATGATCTTGTATTTGTAATTACATTTCCTCTCATAATTACATCATGATCTTGTATTTGTAATTACATTTCCTCTCATAATTACATCATGATCTTGTATTTGTAATTACATTTCCTCTCATAATTACATCATGATCTTGTATTTGTAATTACATTTCCTCTCATAATTACATCATGATCTTGTATTTGTAATTACATTTCCTCTCATAATTACATCATGATCTTGTATTTGTAATTACATTTCCTCTCATAATTACATCATGATCTTGTATTTGTAATTACATTTCCTCTCATAATTACATCATGATCTTGTATTTGTAATTACATTTCCTCTCATAATTACATCATGATCTTGTATTTGTAATTACATTTCCTCTCATAATTACATCATGATCTTGTATTTGTAATTACATTTCCTCTCATAATTACATCATGATCTTGTATTTGTAATTACATTTCCTCTCATAATTACATCATGATCTTGTATTTGTAATTACATTTCCTCTCATAATTACATCATGATCTTGTATTTGTAATTACATTTCCTCTCATAATTACATCATGATCTTGTATTTGTAATTACATTTCCTCTCATAATTACATCATGATCTTGTATTTGTAATTACATTTCCTCTCATAATTACATCATGATCTTGTATTTGTAATTACATTTCCTCTCATAATTACATCATGATCTTGTATTTGTAATTACATTTCCTCTCATAATTACATCATGATCTTGTATTTGTAATTACATTTCCTCTCATAATTACATCATGATCTTGTATTTGTAATTACATTTCCTCTCATAATTACATCATGATCTTGTATTTGTAATTACATTTCCTCTCATAATTACATCATGATCTTGTATTTGTAATTACATTTCCTCTCATAATTACATCATGATCTTGTATTTGTAATTACATTTCCTCTCATAATTACATCATGATCTTGTATTTGTAATTACATTTCCTCTCATAATTACATCATGATCTTGTATTTGTAATTACATTTCCTCTCATAATTACATCATGATCTTGTATTTGTAATTACATTTCCTCTCATAATTACATCATGATCTTGTATTTGTAATTACATTTCCTCTCATAATTACATCATGATCTTGTATTTGTAATTACATTTCCTCTCATAATTACATCATGATCTTGTATTTGTAATTACATTTCCTCTCATAATTACATCATGATCTTGTATTTGTAATTACATTTCCTCTCATAATTACATCATGATCTTGTATTTGTAATTACATTTCCTCTCATAATTACATCATGATCTTGTATTTGTAATTACATTTCCTCTCATAATTACATCATGATCTTGTATTTGTAATTACATTTCCTCTCATAATTACATCATGATCTTGTATTTGTAATTACATTTCCTCTCATAATTACATCATGATCTTGTATTTGTAATTACATTTCCTCTCATAATTACATCATGATCTTGTATTTGTAATTACATTTCCTCTCATAATTACATCATGATCTTGTATTTGTAATTACATTTCCTCTCATAATTACATCATGATCTTGTATTTGTAATTACATTTCCTCTCATAATTACATCATGATCTTGTATTTGTAATTACATTTCCTCTCATAATTACATCATGATCTTGTATTTGTAATTACATTTCCTCTCATAATTACATCATGATCTTGTATTTGTAATTACATTTCCTCTCATAATTACATCATGATCTTGTATTTGTAATTACATTTCCTCTCATAATTACATCATGATCTTGTATTTGTAATTACATTTCCTCTCATAATTACATCATGATCTTGTATTTGTAATTACATTTCCTCTCATAATTACATCATGATCTTGTATTTGTAATTACATTTCCTCTCATAATTACATCATGATCTTGTATTTGTAATTACATTTCCTCTCATAATTACATCATGATCTTGTATTTGTAATTACATTTCCTCTCATAATTACATCATGATCTTGTATTTGTAATTACATTTCCTCTCATAATTACATCATGATCTTGTATTTGTAATTACATTTCCTCTCATAATTACATCATGATCTTGTATTTGTAATTACATTTCCTCTCATAATTACATCATGATCTTGTATTTGTAATTACATTTCCTCTCATAATTACATCATGATCTTGTATTTGTAATTACATTTCCTCTCATAATTACATCATGATCTTGTATTTGTAATTACATTTCCTCTCATAATTACATCATGATCTTGTATTTGTAATTACATTTCCTCTCATAATTACATCATGATCTTGTATTTGTAATTACATTTCCTCTCATAATTACATCATGATCTTGTATTTGTAATTACATTTCCTCTCATAATTACATCATGATCTTGTATTTGTAATTACATTTCCTCTCATAATTACATCATGATCTTGTATTTGTAATTACATTTCCTCTCATAATTACATCATGATCTTGTATTTGTAATTACATTTCCTCTCATAATTACATCATGATCTTGTATTTGTAATTACATTTCCTCTCATAATTACATCATGATCTTGTATTTGTAATTACATTTCCTCTCATAATTACATCATGATCTTGTATTTGTAATTACATTTCCTCTCATAATTACATCATGATCTTGTATTTGTAATTACATTTCCTCTCATAATTACATCATGATCTTGTATTTGTAATTACATTTCCTCTCATAATTACATCATGATCTTGTATTTGTAATTACATTTCCTCTCATAATTACATCATGATCTTGTATTTGTAATTACATTTCCTCTCATAATTACATCATGATCTTGTATTTGTAATTACATTTCCTCTCATAATTACATCATGATCTTGTATTTGTAATTACATTTCCTCTCATAATTACATCATGATCTTGTATTTGTAATTACATTTCCTCTCATAATTACATCATGATCTTGTATTTGTAATTACATTTCCTCTCATAATTACATCATGATCTTGTATTTGTAATTACATTTCCTCTCATAATTACATCATGATCTTGTATTTGTAATTACATTTCCTCTCATAATTACATCATGATCTTGTATTTGTAATTACATTTCCTCTCATAATTACATCATGATCTTGTATTTGTAATTACATTTCCTCTCATAATTACATCATGATCTTGTTACATAGCAGTATTTAAAATTTCTAATTGACTTTTGTATTTCTGTTGCAGCATTTGCATTTGTGTTATGGCTTTCGCATTCGTGTTGTGGCTTTTCCCTCTGTTGCATGGCATTTGCATTTGTGTTGTGGCTTTTCCACCAACTGACTACTAAATTGTGTTTAGTAGCAAAGTAGATTACTCAGTGTAATGCACTCTCAGATAAAAGCCAAATTACAGCATTAAAAAGACACTCCTAAAGAGCTAATCACAGTAAAACACGAAGTTGTAAACCTTTCTTTTACAATGCAACATGCGGAGTGAGATATGGAACTCGTCTAAACAACTCAGTTTACTCGTCCTAAACCAAGATGAATTCTTCTGCGTCACTGCAGAAACGTTTGGCGTCGATGTTTTTTCTGGTTTTTCCGCAGCTGTTTTCTTCCCTCCCTTCACATATCAATCACGTTCAGCCATTAACACTCTCCAAGTCCTTCCAGCTGGGAATTAAACGGGGACTCGAATTAAATATTTCACATTTGTTTTGACCAACTGGAACTACCGGATAACCGTCTCGCGGGCAGCCAAGGAGAGCCATCGAGACGTCGGCTCCGCTTAGATAAATACAAATTTGTCCCTGATGAAAACGGCCTGTTTCGCGGGACGGATCTGACCCCGGGCCAAACCAGCAGAAGTATCGCTGACCGCAAAAATTCTTATCGCCGAGCTTGCGCTTACGGGACATGTGGAGCTTTTCAAGTGGCGTCTTCGAGAATGCGAAGGCCCCACACGCTCGCGTTGCACGCAAACAAATCGGCTGCCTTTTTCACTGCCCCAACGCCAAACCACATGTCAATCTGGAGCAATCGTGTGGTGTTAAGAAACCTGTAACTCATGTTCAAATCACTTGCAAACTGTGAACTTTTAACATTTCGAGGAAGATTCAACGATTTTAACGTGAAGTGATACATTGTTTTAGAAACAAAAGCCCATCATACTGCATTAAAACGGATGCTTTTACACTCTTAACCTTCTCACTACTTAAACAGTTTGTAAAGTAGTGGAACACAATATTTAAGCAACAAAAAATGGTCGTTCCTTTAATGAATTACAGATGGATTACTATGGGGCCAACTCCCAAACTGTAAAGATCGTTGAAGGCTTGGATGGATGGATGGATGGATGGATCAGTCAATGGATAGATAGAGAGGGGGAGCATGAATGGACGGATGGATGGATGGACAGTCAGACGGGGAGAGAGAGAGAGAGAGAGAGAGAGAGAGAGAGAGAGAGAGAGAGAGAAATAGAGAGGGTGGATGGATGAATGAATGGAGAGTTGGACAGACAGATAGACAGACAGACAGACAGACAGACAGACAGACAGATAGATAGATAGAATGATAGAGACATGGATAGATAGATAGATAGATAGATAGATAGATAGATAGATAGATAGATAGATAGATAGATAGATAGAATGATAGAGACATGGATAGAGAGATAGATAGATAGAATGATAGACAGATAGAATTACAGTATAGATAGATATAATGATAGATATAATGATAGCTAGATATAATGATAGATAGAGAGATAGAGAGATAGATAGACATAATGAGAGATAGAGAGATAGAGAGATAGATAGACATAATGACAGATAGATATAATGATAGACAGAAAGTTAAGTAGAATGATAGATAGATAGATAGATAGATAGATAGATAGATAGATAGATAGATAGATAGATAGATAGATAGACAGAAAGATAGGTAGAATGATAGAAGTATAGATAAATAGATAGATATGGAAAGAAAGAAAGAGAAACCCCTGTAAGGAAACAAAGCCCTAATTTCCTCATTTTCGCCCCTAAATATAATATGACATGCCGCTATAATTTAGTGGTCCTCGTGCCACGCACTCGAGTGTGCCAGTCTGCGCCCGTACCTCGAGAAGCAGTCCACATCACTCTGCCCAACAGCCTTAACCTGGAACTAAAACCATGGCGGCCTGCGATTTAAACAATAAACGACTTTTATCCCTTTTAGCGTTTCGTTTGGACTTTGAAAATCAAAAGGCCAAAATCTAGAGCATGGCATCACTGAGCAAAAGCAACACCTCATCGGAATAGAGGCATAAAGGAGGAGGAGGAGGAGGAGGAGGTTATGGTATTTTACATTTCTTGTAAATCAGATAAGATGTTTCGAGCTATTAAGTGGGTATGAGAAAGTCGGTGGGGGGAGATGGGGGGCGGCTTTTTTAACGAGGAATCCCGAGCGTACCTGTGTCTATCTTGCCATCGCGGAGGAACGCTGGGAGTCCCACAGCACGGCTGCGCCACGCATCACGGCTAGGTTACTGTGTTTGAAAAGCTGTCCTCCGCGAACCTGGAACGATGCTATCGGCCCTCTCACCACGCAACACTACCAGCAACAACACACAAAGCCCTGCCTGGTAACAACAAACAAATACAACAATTCATCTCAGGGAAAGAGTGGGTGGGGGGGTCGAAACTTTCCCATAAGATTTAGTTTTTTATATGAGTTCCAGCTGCTCCGTCTAAGACAGTGACCCTCACAAGTGTAGTTATGGATGTAGTTGCATACGGTTTTAAACCACTTCATGTCACTGCAGCGTTCCCGTAACCAGCCCAAACCCCTCGGCCCGCCCCCATCCCGCCTGCAATAGACAGCACACAGGGAGCAGATCGGGTTTCTTTGGCATCATAAACCAGCGTAAACGCAGCCAAACACGTCGGCTACACGGATCTACACCCAGATGAAAGGTAGACACACACACACAACTCTCCCTTTCATCTGGGAGATAAGCTGGAGCTAAAAGACTACCACTATACACACACACACACACACACACCATGCCAAATAAACCTGCACGAGGTGCATGAAAATAAAAACATCAACACTCCTCTCACATTTCAAGACGTCACACAACCATGGAGGCGGTTAGTGTGTGTGTGTGTGTGTGTGTGTGTGTGCGTGTGACTCAGAAACCCGACAGAAACCCGGCGTGAGCCCTAAATACTCTCAGTGATTTGTGTGTTTGTAGTTGTAGAAAAGAAGACGTGTTGGAGGAAAACTTCTGTATTTTATTTAAGTGTAGATGGTGTTAAATGTAGCAGAAGATGATTCAGACGGTGTTTGTCATCAGAGGTCAAAGGTGAAGTGGATGAATGAAGGGATGGATGGATGGATGGATGGATGGAGGAAGAGGAAGAGATAGAGAAAGGACAACAGGGGTGGATAGATAGATGGATGGGTGGGTGAGTGGTGGGTAGGGTTTGTGTGTTGATGGATGGATAGATGGGAGGGAAGAGAATGAGAGCAAAAAAAGTAAAGGCAGATTTTAGATAGACAGGTAGATAGATAGATAGATAGATAGATGCACGGATGGATGGATTAACGGACCGATGGATACAGAAAGACATAAATAGATAGATAGATGGATTGACGACTGGGCGCACACACACCAAGGGTTTGTCAGAAATTGAAATTGTAAGGTGTGGTTACATAGTAAAGAATGGTGTGTGTGTGTGCGCGTGCATGTGCTTGAACGCTGCGTAACTGGAACTGTCTCTAGAGGTAATAACGGTTTGTTAACGTACCTCCTCCTCCTCGTAAGATCACATCCACTCTGCGTGTCTTGTTGTTTTTATGTTTAATGCTCAGTGTACTTATTAGTTTCTAATGACTGGAATTAATCATTTTCCGCCGTCGCTCGTTTTTCAGCGTGGCTCTCGAAGCGCCTCCGGGCCGCACACAAAGGCTTAACGTGCCTGCTGTCAAAACAAAATCATAACCCACTTATTGTTTTGGCATTATTCAGCGTTCTGGTGGAAAACCGCAGCATTATGAAGCGGCCTGTTCGCCGCGGCCCATAAAGCACGTTTCAAGGAGCTTCTCTTTCGGGCGAGCACGCTGTTTTTCCCTAAGACCGCTCTTCGCCGCAAATTTCGGGGCCTGCCGCTCGCGGGTCACGTGACCCGGCGGCTCGGTAATTGGCCGAGTCGGGGAAGGAAAACGCCGGGGATAATGATGATGAAGCGGCCCGATTAACGGCACCGACCCCGAGACCTTTCCCCCAAACCATCCACGCTTTACGTTTCAGTCTTAATAGCGTCTTCATTATGCAGATTTAACAGTCCATACAGATTGATGGAGGGACAAAGACAAAGCGATCGTCTGAGAAAAAAATAAAGGCCAGCAGCTTCCAACATAAACATTAATGAGATGTAGAATCAAAACAAGCGCAAACGGGGCACAAAAACAAACGCGGGGCGAAAACGAGGGCGAAAAAAAAAGCCAAAATAAAGGAGGGAACGAAAAGCGGGAGGGGAAGGGGCAAATATGTAACTCAATTAACTGAAGCATGCGTCTGTTCCTGCTTTTCCGTAATGAATCTCAAGTCTGACGTTCCCGGCAATAAAGCTATAAATTATAGCTTAGTGAAAGAGATTTTTTTTCCATCATCCCCGATCTGAAACCCGTCATGGTTTTCTTGGCATCCATCATGGCTCCAGTCTCTCTGAGACCCATCCCTGCCCAAACAGTGATATATATTTCCTTCTCTCCCTCAGCCTTGTTTCCATTTCTCATCGCACCCTGTACAAAGCTCTAAAACAGAGAACTGGCAGGTAGCGGATACCAAAACGAATCGTACCAAAGTGCGGTTTAAAGTTCAAACCGAAGAGTACGATACTGTATCTATAGCCGGAAAAACGAGGAGGATTATGGGCAAAAATAAACATAGCTGGAGTTATCTGATTTCTTCTGCTTTTTTTAAATACGAGGTGTGCTCTTTCCTTTGCCGCCGGCACGCAGTCGAAATTTGTGGTGGAAAGGTCTGGTTAAAATGTGACCGAGAAGACAAATAAAAACGAATGGATGGTCAAATAGAGGATTTAAACCCCCGTACGCACGCTGATTGACAATCCTGCGCTGTTTGACTTTACATATTTCTCAGTGCACTCAGACTCTTGATAAGACGCTGTGTAAACAGAAGAGAACCTGAGCAGCTGAAGTTCTGGCTGTCAGGAATGCAAGTAAGATAGAAAGACTCAAAAGCTTGGCCGTGAGTGACAAAGACGAGGAGGGGGAGGAAGAAAATGTGATTAATTATTAAATCATTTATTATTCATTTCGTTATGGTACTGACAGGTAGAAGGTGGTGTAAAACCGTGTTCTACAGAGAAGACTGCTCCAGTAACAGTTAAAAGTCACTCGTTAGAATGTTACGAATAAAAGTAAAAGTATTTGAAATGACTTTTACGTAAAAACCAGTGGTTTAGAAAGTAGTCGTACTCAAGTAAAAGTAACGATTCCTTACGAAGAAAATGTATCTGTTAAAAGTTACACATATCTCTTTGGAATGCTACTTGAAAATATTCATTTTTGGGGCTAAATGTGAAATTTGGATGCTCACATCAGCTACTAGAAGCCAGGATTATAGCCAGTAATTAGCCATGACTCGACTTCTTCTCAGATCGGAGAGAAAGAATTTGTCGATGTGGTTCAGGACTCCAACTCTAGTAAAAAAGAGAAGACCTGAGCGGTGATAGAATCTCCAGGAACATGAAAACCGGGCTAAGCATGTTTTCCTCGCTGTAAAACCCAGTGCACCGTCGTCAGCGTTCTCATCCAGAAAACAAAACCCCAGCCTTTCGAAACACAATGTGAACGCGAAACAGCCGCGCCAGGCCATGCTTTATGTTAATATCGAGTCAGAAGCGATTTGTCTGGTGAGGAGCAGATGGAGAGGTAAATCAGCCGAGGATTCCCACGGCAACGGGAGATCAGACGTCGTCGGGACGGGCGGCCCGAACGTTAGGGCGCTGCCTAATGTCTTCCATCCGGCCTGAAAGCAGACGCCGTCCAAACCGCCCTGCGGACTCGCTGGACGCTTCTCACACACGCCGTTCCTGTTCGCCTGGACGAGCCAGACTCACCGGGTGCACCGGAGTTTGTGGAGTTTGAGTCCTGTTTGAGTGACCCCTTTTAAAAAAAAATCTAAAAATCACAAAGGTCTGCACTCTCTCGTTAGAGGAAAAAATCTGTAATAATTATAGTGAACTATGAGCAAAAAAAAAATTACCATTAATCGTAATCGATTCAATTAATCGCAATATTGATTTGAGGTCATATGTTTAATAAGTTAACTAACTAATAGGGATGCGCCATAAGGGAATTATTGGCTGATGCCGATATCTGATATTTTCGTGCCGATGCCAATAAACCAGAAAGTCAAAGTCGAGCGCGTAAAGACAAGAGATTTTGAACGATCCACTCTGTGCTCAGAATTTTGCCACAAAATAACGCCATACATTTTAAGACAGAAATTCACGGGCTATATAAAATCCAGCTTTCAGACTTTGGACATGCCTGGCATAAGTGCTACCCTTCTGACGCACAATAAATCAAATATCGGCTGAAAATATCGCACAAATCTAAGCATCGTTCCGATGTCAATGACTTTAAAAAGGCCCATTCCCAATTCCTCCAATCAGCCCTACCCCTGGATTTCAAGTACCCTTGCTTAGGGAATGGAACACTGCTCAATGTGTCGTCTGCAGATTACGTTTGCACAAACGTGAAAATCCAAACCTACGCACAAACATGGCTGCTGTCGATTTCATGTGTTATGTTATTAACTGCCTGGTTTGTTTATGAGTTTCTGGAATCTTCCAACGCGATCCTGAGCCGATGTTGCGGAGTTCATAAAGTCTTTGTGAGGCTTGTATACGCCGTATTCAACAGTTTTACCTCAGTCCACTCAATCGTGCCTCGACCCTTGCTTTACAACGGCACCCACATCCCGGAAGCAGGGAAACAGAGATATTTTATCTTTCCAACTTTCATAAACAACACGTTTACTGTTCTTCAGAGACGTTTCTTCCGGCCGTCGGTGCGAGCGACGTTCATTCACGCATCAAGATGTTCCATGTCCAAGCAACACGTCACCGAGCTGCGCGTCATTAGGCAGATTTAAACAGTGTTGATTCGTCCCTGGCTCGGAGCTGCACTACGCCACTCCAACATCTGCACAGGACGTTTTACAGCAAGGCAAGAACACGTCGGCCCGCGATCCCGGGAGAGCTGCAGCAGCGGGGATGAGAGAGAGAGAGAGAGCGCGAGAGAGAGAGATGAAACAGAGGAGGCGTTAGTGAGAAACAGATTGAATACAAAGTAGGAGAGAGAAGCAAGATCCAGACGAGACGGAAAGGAGGGAGAAAAAATGAGAGAGTGGAGTTCAGACGGAGGGAGGAAGAGGGAAGGGAGAGAAAGAGAGAATTGACGTAAGGAGGCAAACATTATTACTGAGGTACAGCAGAGGAGAAAGTGAGGGAATGGGGTGATGAGAGAGAGAGAGAGAGAGAGAGAGAGAGAGAGAGCGCGATGCAGAGAGAGTGAGACTGAGGGAAAGAAGGAGAACAAGGAGAAAGAGAGGAAGACAAATAGATAGAAAGAAAAAGAGAGAAAGAGTGGGCAAGGGAAAGACCGGGCTAGATTGGAAAAGAGAGATAGAAAAAAAGGAGAATGAGAGGGAGAAAAAAAGAAAGAGAGATGGTGGGAAGTGAGAGTTGGAAAGAGAGAATGCGAAAGAGGGAAGGTGGAAGAGAAAAAGACAGAGGTGGTAATGGGATATGCAGAGAGACAGAAGGAGAAAGAGAGGAAGACAGAGAGAGAGAAGAAGAGGGAAGAGACGGGGAGAACGAGATGGGGAAGGGAAAGAGAAGATGAACAAAAAGAAAGAGTGGCGGTGGAAAGTGAGCGGGAAAGGGAAAAAGATCAATTGGAAAGGAAAGAGAGTGAGAGAAATAGGGAAGGAGAGGGAGAGGAAGAGAAAAGAAAGAGCGAGAGAAAAGGACAATGAGACGGCGAGAACTAGAAAGAGAGATGGTGGGAAAAGAGAAGAAAAAAATAGAAAGAGCGATGGCGAGAAGTGAGAGAGGGAAAGAGAAAGAGGGAAGACGGAAGAGAAAAAGACAGAGGGGGGGATAGGCAGAGAGACAGACATGGAGAAAGAGAGGGAGAGAGAGAGAGAGAGAGAGAAGGGAGCGACTGAATGTGATGCGTAGGTACAAACTCAGTAGCTCCACTCCTCCTCCTCTTCCCTCCATCATTATCAGTTTAAGAGCCACATTCTTTCACTCCTGATAAATTACTTCTAAATAACAACGTGAATGACTAGAGAAGTGCTACTCAAGCCTGATCTGAGACACACACTTCATTCTCACTCACACACACACACACTTTCAGGCCTCGTCCGACACGTGATGACGATATCAGTCCTGTTCAACAGTCGCTCGTTTGCTGACTAATTGATTAATTCGGAACCCTGGACAAAGGAGCTAATCACTCAGTTCTGGCAAAGAACAGCGGCGTAGATAGTGGTAATCAGGGAGGCGGTGATGTGTTTAAAGTGGGATCGATAGCCAGTGAAAGAAGGAGGTGCAACGCTGCGTTCCATTTAGCATTGGATCTGAGATTAGGTTGACGGGATTACGTCACATCCGCTAAAAGACAGTGAGAAGCGAATCGGGTGCGTTCCGTTTGAACTCGGATAGAAGATTTTTATACCTTTTTATCTGAATTTTCTGTCTCGAGTTACTGATCCTGTTCGACTAATTAGGCTAGTCATTTGTTTTTAGCAGCGTCGACCAGCCAATTTAGCATCACCACTTGATTAAGGACACATAATGCAGTATTTCATGTATAACATGACCATAGCAACACGTCTATCGACTACAACACCACTATATTATGTACGCCGCTGACCAACTTAGACACGAAGAACACCAAATTGCTGAAAAATGTTAAAACTCTAAGCATTTATTAGTCTTTTACCCTGAGTAGCCATATTGGATTCTAAACTAGAGTTACTGATATTTGGTCAGATGTCTGAGAAACTGGGGTATGCATGTGGTCACTTCCGGCGTCAGCCTTTGGAAAACGACTTGGAAACCGAGCACCAATGGCAAATGGAACGCACCATAAATATGTGTGAGTTGGGACGTTTAATGATGCACTCACAATTGAGGCTTTTCGCCATCTGAAGTAAATAAGGATTTTACCGCATCAGTGGGTGTGTTCCGTGAATTGTAACTGTGTTTTCACACTGCAGCTCCTAAATGCGTTTGTGACGCATCTCAGATGCCTATTGGAAACATTTCAACCCCAGTTTCTTTTATTTTGCCCTCACTGTCTCTCTTCATTAATCACGCTGCAGTGAAATCTGGTTAGTAATCTGTTTTTGTGTTGTTCTTTTGAGTTTAGATTGCTCTTTAATTTGAACATATTGCATATTGTGCCCTGTTCTGCTGAACTGAATTTATTGGAGTTGAGATTACGAATCACAACCCGATCTCAAATATTGCGTGTTTTGTAAGCTCTGAATAGACTCCTGTGTAAATATTTGCACTTTTAATCTTGCATTTGTTTACCACTATAAATATTTATTGTCCATAAGGCTTCTGATGCCAAATAATTGGTTAACAATTTTATGGACACCTATTTGATGCTTTTAATTGAGTTTGGACCCCATTTTCCGGACTTCGTGCGACTTCTAGCGCCATCTATCGATCAGCAACGTAACTGCGTATGCAAATGTCACAAACCTCTGTAGATAAAATTGTCTTGGATAATATTTTGTTCACTCGTAAACTTTCACCAATTCAAAACTCATCAAGCACTCATTTATTCCAGTTAAGATGAGAGAAGGTGTTATAACACAATGTTCTTTTATTATAATTTTTTTTTTTTGGCATATATAATGTTCATTTTACAATTGAGAAGTATTTGAAAACATTCATATAACATTTGCAATATGGCGGCTGTAAAAAAAAAAAGTGCTTCCTTCTCCTTGCTGTAGCCTATATTTCAAATCCAAAATAGGTCTGCCGGTGATGAGAGAGAGAGAGAGAGAGAGAGAGAGAGAGAGAGAGATGGAAAGGCACTGAAACACAGCGAGTGTCTTCTCATATGAGCTTTGATGGAAATGAGTAAAACTTCACTGCAACAAGAAAAGCAACAGCAAAAGAAAGGAAAGAAAAAACAAGAGGAGAAAGCATAAAGTTGATGATCTTTGACTGGACTCGTCCTCAAGGCGGCCACATATGTTGCATAGAGAGGCACCTTTTGTTTCACATTTCGTATCCATTATACTGCATAAATACAGCTCTAAGCTCTAAGAAGCGTACAACTCACAGGCGCATTACAGATCAGTACCCGGACCCAGCCCATGGCGAAATTTTGTCATTTCCAGAACAAAATGTGCTTAATCGAGACGACACATAGTGCATATTAACCTGCCTTCAGAGGCAGATGCCACAGTTTTGAGATTTGGCGTCCAGTCCTTTCCTTTGGCATGTCGTGTTTCAGCCCACATGATGCCCCCCTATAGACATACTCCACCACAAACTACTGTTAAGGTGAAGGGGTTTGCAGTTTGAAGCTACGCATGGAAGCAGGATGGCAAGAATATTTTTTCTCTTTTTTCTTAAAATCAGTGCACTTTTATGCCTTGGAAAACATTAAACAAAAACAAAGTCTTCTTCTAATGTAGTGCAGATCTAAATGTAGCAAGGTAAAAGTTGCCGAGAGGCGGAATACAAAAGTTGGTAACTTGAAATCATGCCCTACATTAGCTGCACTGATATGTCTTTTTTTTCTTTCTTTCTTTTTTTTTTCTTTTTTCTTTTTTGCGGAGCTAACACGCATTCGTACATTGAGGACATGGAGGGGAACAACCAAAATAAAGTCCACAGTTCAAACGTGGGAAGAGATGAGCTTATCATTATTATTTTTTATTATTATTTACTTTTTTTTTTACAAAAAGGCACGTGTATACCGCAGCTGCCTGGAAAAAATACACTCTTAAACATAAAGGTTCCTAAATGCTCCTTTTTCCTAGAGTATACGTTTAGAACCTTAACATTGTTATAGAACCTTTTAACTAAATTATTGAAAAGGGTTGAGGGAGATAGGAATCAAGGTTCTTCAAACTTTGCACCAACCAACAAAAAAAAAAAAAAAGGTTATTCCGTCCCGCGAAAGGTTCTCTACAGAACCTGTTTTGTGGGGACCTTTATTTTTGAAGAGTGTGCAGTTCTCAGTTCGTCACGTCTCGAACATCCAGTCGGTCACCGCGCGTCCCGACACCGAGTTGTCGCCCGAAATGTTCGGGGCAAGTTGTCTTTTAGGCACAGTTGCCCATGGCTTTTACGAAGGAGCCGTCGGGTAGCTGGCGGAAGATGCCCCGTAACGTCTCGAGTTCCCGCGTCAGCTGCTCCACCCGCTTGCGAAGTCTTTCGTTATCGGTGGCCAGCTCCACCACTTTCTGCTGCGTCTCGGCGTTGCGCATTTTCGCCTTGTCCCTGCTCTTGCGCACGGCCACGTTGTTGCGCTCCCGCCTCAGCCGGTACTCGGCGCTGCTCTTGTCCACGGGCTTTTTGGATTTGCCCCTCTCTCCTCCACCTCCGTTACCACCTGCACCTATCATCTTCATGGATCCACCCGGGAGGCTGTTGTGCTGCTGGTGCTGGTGGTGATGGTGGTGGTGGTGGTGCGGACTGGGCACCGGGGTGGGAGGAGGTGTTGGATGCCCCGGTTGGAGGTGCATGGTAGTTTGGGCGCAGTGCGCGATCTGGTACTGCAAGTGGGGCAAGTGGTGATGGTTCGGGTGATGATGGGGGTAATTGGGAGGCAGTGCGTGGCCGAGCTCGTCCTCGTCCTCCCTGGGTTCTTGCTTGATGGCAACGGGTCGCATCCTCGCAGACGGATGGCTGTCGTAGATGGGCTCCAATTTCGATGAATCCACATAGCCGGGCATGCAGGGGTGGTACATCTGCTGCTGCTGTGACCCCGGCACCGCGCCGTTGGCACCGTGGGGGTAGTCGTAGTCGCTACTGCCGTTTGCCATCTTGAGCTTTTCCTGCCTGGAGCAGTTGCTGTGGAAGAGATCGGCCAGCAGCTCGTCGTTGAAAGCGGCCGGGTCGATGTAGGCGCTGATGTCGATGGAGTTCTCGCTCTCCAAGTCCAAGTCTCCTCCGGACTCTTTGTAGCAATACGTGCTGGCTGGTGGCTGGCTCTGGGCGAGATTGAGCAGGGGCCGAGGGGCAGCAGCAGCCTCGTACAGGTTTGACTGCTCCATCGAGTACCTAAAAGGCGCCAGACATGGTGAAGGGCTGCGAGAATCCAGTTTGGCTCGAAACAGACCCGGTGCGGGAGAAAAAAATGCCGCGCGGTGACTCGGGGATTTTTTAAAAAATCTCCGAGTTATAAAACTATTAAAAATAAAATAAAGTAAAACAAAAAATATTGGGGAAGAACGACTCCTGCGTCTTGACCAAACTTTAACGAGGAGCGGGAGTCGCCTGCAGCCTTAAGTTGTGGAAAGCGAAAGAGAGAGAGGCGCTGTTGAAAAAAAGTGGCGCAGTCTTCCCTCCCTCTTGTGTACCACACATCTGTCAAAAGTGCGCTCCGGAGCGCGTTTTATAGAGGAGCGGCAAGTTGGGAGCGCATGCGTGGTTGGCTGCTTTGGCTGGTCCTAAACGCGCAGGCGTATCGCACGATAAGAGACGAGCGCAAAAAAGTTATAGAAAGTTTACTAAAGTTGTCTGACTAAAGTTTACTAAACTCAACTTTACTAGAGAAGTCGGTGAGGATTTTTAACACGTTTGTGCGCAAAAACACAAATGTCACCATCACGGTCTGTTTTTGCCGCAGCATTTAAATGTCTAAAATGCATATAAATACAATAATTACATTGAATAATTGTCAGAATCCTATCGACAGTGGTAGTTATGTAGTTACAAGAGTCTCATATTTTGAGATACATGCTTTAGGCTTATAGGTGATATGCAGCATTCGCAGGATCCGTTACGATAATAACTGTTAACGCCCCCCCCAGTAAAAAACATGGCACGAAATCACGGGGATATTTAATTTAGATATTTGTCCTAATTGACGTTACAAATTTTAGACTATGAAACATAAAACATGTTTAACTCACCAAGTAATACCAAAACGAAACGGAGCAAAAATAGAGACGCACTGGTTTATTAAAACTCCACATTCATCGCAGTGAAATGCTAGAGAAAATCAGAGAAAAAAATCACATATTATATCAAGTTTCATTTATTATATATAAAAGTGTCATTTTATCCCTCATTTACTCTATTGTTAAAAGGGACATTAAAGACTCCGTGAGCTGTCTGATATTTTATTGTTATTGAAAAGAAGGCAAATAAATGTTTTACATTTAAATCTAAATGCCAAAAAAAACGAGAAAGAAATGTTTTGGAACTCGAGTCACTAATGCACCTGCAATTCGAAAAAGTGCAGAACATTTTCAGTTGTATAATGGCATTAGTGCCTGGTCTTTATGGGCATTAGTGGCAGCCGCTGGCATTATAGACTCATAGCGAGAATGGCACTGTTTGCGTAGGCTCCACGCCATTTATCCCCCACGCAGTTAAAGCAAACACGCTGCCACACGTCCCTGTGCTCTACACACACACACACACACACACACACACACACACACACACACACACACACCACACACACCATTAATAATACACACACGCACACGCACGCAAAACAACGTGACGACGAAGTATATGTCTGCGGTCGGGGAAATTTCTCTATTGTTATATATTTATATTTAACAAATATATTGTTACAAAGAATTTTAATAAATATTTAGTATATACATATATAATTTTATATATACGTATAAACATATAACTTAATATTAAACACCATTATTTTATTACGTAGCCTATTTTATTGACAAATTGTTATCTATAAATAAGCTGTTTATTACACGTATAAACGTTCTTAGCGCAATTCTTTATCTCTGATCGAACATACTATTTAATTTATATCAAATCCACGATCACAAAACCCCAGCAAATAAATAAATATATCACGGTATGCGACAGATTTTCCCCATCTGACTCAAGTCAACCCTCTTGGATCGAGTTTTTATTCTACATAAAAACTACACCAAATTGTTATAATAGTACGGATTAGTATTAGGCATGAGTCTAAATTTCGAATATTCTGTCAAGTTGTGGCTTTGTCAAAAGTTTTGTAGGTACATGCACAACTGCTATATTAAATGAATACTGCAATACACGAGGTATAATAGTATACATTAGCCTATAAAACAGAGACCTGATAGCAGGATTTACACAGATCCACTGGCAAGCTACATTACTCGTCTCCGCAATATTCTCAACTTTCATCCACTGTGCATTTTCCAATCGTCATCCCAAATATTGATATAGACGATAATGCATGAACCTGTTGGCCAGAGTTTTGGTCAGAGTTCATCATTTTTAGTCTCTTCTGTAACCATGACCCTGGGCACTGGATGCAAAAATACTCACGTCGAAGCGTTTGGGTTCACTGTAGAGCCCTAACCTGAGATGACTTCTTACGTATGATAAAAGTCATACGAGGTTTGAAGTTATAAATAAATAATACAAGAACGGTGTTCTTCGTGGGACAGTGTGAGGTATTAAGTGTGAACTTAAAACACAGATCATCTTCTTTGTTTTAATGAAAGATTGTGTTCCCTCATCCTCATTTTTTTTCTTGAGACACAACCCTATAAAGTTGCTCGGTACAAGCGCAGGACGCTGTGTAACTACCGTGCGAGTGATCCAGCTGAGCGGGTTCTGTGAGCTCACGCCGATCTCGTTACATTAAAGATCCCTCCCTCTCTGATTGGCCGGCGGAGCTGTCAATCACTCCCCTCATTTCATCATCCGCCCCGACTCGGGACGCTGATTGGTCGCGCCGACACATTTCCCTACATGGGCAAAAAGATTTCGCAATACTCCCAGCCGCGGCTTCTTTAGCGTAGCAAACAATAACAGCTCCTTCACCGCTTCTGTCCTGTCAACAAAAACCGAAATCCCAAAACGGAACGAATTCATCGCGTTTTTCGGGGGGCGGAAAAACTCCCGGGACGTTGATCAGGTAAGACGTGTAAAGAAATGTTTGTCAAAAATAGTCGACGCGAGAAAACCGAATGTCAAGGCAGCATTGACACTGGCCACTTTCGCTAGACAAGCTGGCTAACTTTCGGTAGCAACTCCGCCGCTAATTCGATTGCGAAACAACACCCCGAGTCACTCGGTTTTTTAAGGGGGTGGGGGGGCTTCGACCTCACTCGACCGGTGTCGCACTTGCTGTTTACCTGGGAGCTCCCGATTTCGAGGAGCGTTCGAACCGGCGAACAGAAAAACAAGTTGTCCTCGTCTTACGTCATTGTTAAAGAGTGGGGGCTAGCAGGCTAAAGGCTAACTGGAGCCAGCTCCCGGCTTACACCTTTAACGGTGGGTTTAGACGCCGTTAAAACTCCCCTAGCAACCGAAACCCTCACGACTTAATGAAGACGTAAGGAAAAAAAAAACCCGTCTTTTTGTTTTTGTTTTACAGCGGAGTTAGCAGCAGAGCGGCGTTAGCTAGCATGCTAGCCGAAACTTGCTAGCGGTATTCCCCTTCATTCCTGCTTAGTTATGTAGGATGTTGTTGTGGGAAACTAACGTCATCCGCGTTTAGTCGCGACTCCGGCTCTTTATTGTCGGTCGAAGTGAGGTGCTTAGCCTTCCTGCTAATTTCTGTCCGGTTTTCGCCTCGTTTTGTGTCGCTCTCTTTTGGGAAACAAAAACAAACTTTGCCGCTGTTATTATTTTTAACTTAACACATCGACCGTCTCGAGTTGTGCATGACTACGGAGTTTCCCCCTCTTTTTCTCCTGCGGCGCTGAGGGAAGGAGGGATGAGAAAGAGAGAGAGGGAGAAAGGGGGATGTGAAGGCGTAAGGGAGGGAGAGAGATGGAGTGAGGAGGAGAGCGCGATGATGCAACCGCGTGCAACACTCAGTCGAGCTCGCGCGCTCCGGTAAGCGGACAGGCAGCGGCGGATGCGCGTCGCCTGGCAACATGGCAGCGATTGGGTGTAGATGTTGTAAACAGCTCGGTTGAAATGTTGCTCCGTAGGAGGGGGTTTTATTACAATATGGGATTATTTTACCCCTTATTAGGGCTACTGAACAACCCCCGGGTGTTCTCTTTCTTTCTCTATTTCTTTCTTTCTTTCTTTCTTTCTTTCTTCAACCCATCCACCCTTCTCTATACTGAGAGACTTTACAACCTTTTTCATATTGACTCATATTTACAACCTCCTTTCCTCCTTCCATCCATCCCTCCTTCCTTAATTCCTTCCCTCCCCACTTCCACCCCTCACGTTTTTCCTGTTGGCTACTGACAAAGCAAACGTGTCTTTTCTGTCCTCCTTTTCTTTCCTTCCAGTCCTTCATTTCTTTCCTCCCTTCATTAATTTCCTTCCTTTCTCCCATAGCTGATAATTAATCATTTGTCCCTTTCGTTCTGAATTGAAGAGACTGGGCTCAGTCTCTTCTGCATAAAGCTTATCACTACATTAATTATTTTGTCATCGTCATTACATACATACATTATCAATATGTGATCTAGGTATTTGAGACCGTATCAGACCAGTATCAGTTGGATCGGCGCATCCCTAGGTTTTGGCCAAAATAAATGCCAAAAATAAAATGATATTAAGATGTTGCGTGAAAGATGCAGAAAGATGGCTTTGATAGTTTTCAATTATTGTTCTCACTCTTAAGTTAAGTCCATGTTTTACAAATATATGAGAGGCGTGTTTTATTAACAGACTACAAATCACTCATATCAAGCAATTCTGTTTACGAGTACCTATTTGATGTTGACTGTCGTCTCGCCTTTTCAGGCCGGATCGCATGACAAAGTGTGTGTGGCTCGCAGTCAACGACTGACCAGCGCTGAGAAGAGTCCTGCAGCAGACCAAGGCCCACAGCGAAGGTCAGTGTCGGCGTGAGAGCGAGCGAAAGAGAGAGAGAGAAAGAGAGAAACGGTGGACAGTGTGTCCAAATGAGCAAGCAGCCGGGGCAGAAGCTAAACAGTACAGATCAGAACGGCGTGAGCGTTATACAGAGTCAGGCTCATAGCAGTGCCTCCAACTCCGCCGGAGCTGCAGCCGGACTTCAGCAGGTAAAGAGTTAATGTACACACAAAGTAAATATATAGACACTTGTGTACTTAGTGGATTTTTGGGGGGTGAGGGCGGGAAAGAGCATCAGTTGTGTGCAATTTTGGCTTCACCGATTCACCGGAGGGCTCTTTCACAGCTTTAATAGTTGAGTATGTTTACAGTACAGACCGTGTCAATAAACTATGAGGGCGAGAGACAAAATCAGGTAAAATGTTCAGTTAATCGTGATATCGATTTGAGGTTGTATCGCTCAGCCCTGGTTGGAGGTTTGTTCCTATTGTTCCCAGTTCTGAGCAGCTTTTAGGTTCGATGTTGACGCTTATCAATAAAATCTCACTTCATCTTCCTCCGCTTCAGGTCCCACAACTGGTTCCCGTGAGTCCCGGAGGAGGAGGCAAGGCCACGCCCCCCAGCAAGATGAAGAAGCCGGTGCTGGACAAGGACAGCGAGGAGTATCGGCAGCGGCGAGAGCGCAATAACCTGGCGGTGAAGAAAAGCCGCATGCGCAGCAAGCAGAAGGCGCAGGACACGCAGCAGCGCGTCAACGAGCTCAAGGAGGAGAACGAACGGCTTGAGGCCAAGATCAAGCTGCTCAGCAAAGAACTCAGCGTGCTCAAGGACCTCTTCCTGGAGCACGCGCACAACCTGGCCGACAACGTGCAGCCCCCGGCCACCGCCTCCGTCGCCCCAGGAGACCTCTGCGGCTCCGGCGGCAACAACAACAGCACCAGCAGCAACGGCAACAACGGCAGCCAGTGAGAGTCACTTGTAAGGGTCATCGAGGCTTTCCCTAAAATTAGACTTTCCTAAACTCTGAAAGCGTGCGAAACTTTGTTTTCCGGAGCATTTTTGTGAAATCCAGTTCCCCAAAAATTCAAAGCCTCCCAACTCTTCCCCATTCCTTAATTTTTATTCGCTTTTTTTTCTTTTTGGATTTGGCCTCTACAACGGACACTTGGCAGAAATTGAAACAGTGACCAGCTGTTTGTATTGCATTCGTTTGCAAGTGGTTGAGCTCGTCCCTGCTGTGAATGTGTGGAGAGAAGTGGGAGAAAAAACACAATTCTCTGTTTTATTTGATTAGAACTGGAATGGGGCGTTCCTTGCTCTCTCTTTCTCTGTCTTGCTCTCCATACCCCGGTGTGTTGCTTCTCTGTTGGCTTCAGCACGCTCGTTCGATTCGGTGTTGCAAACAGGTGGAAAGCTGAATTGGAAAGCTTTAAGAAAAAGCGGCCGCCGGCTGTAATTATTTTTTTTGCTTGTTGTTCTGTTTGGGGAAAAGTTAGTTAAGGGCTCGTAGTAAATCCGTCGCCGTCGTCGAAATGAGTCACTGAGCCGTGTTTGTTGTTTTTCCCGAGGAGATTTACGAACGTCTCGCCCGCAGGCCCGGGCCTGGATCGGCCCTTTGGCACTGACTCGGGTCCGTGCCAGAAACCGCAAACGCGTTCCGCACGGTTTGATCTGAAGGCAGATCAAAAAAGGCAAAAACCCCCCCCCACAAAATAGCGAACAACGAAGGCGGCTCCGCTATTTACAACACAAACCACTCATGAAGCTATTCTTTATGAGACGAGATAAAGGGGAAACAGTCCATAAATTTGTAATTTAGAATCGCGCTTGTAAGATGATCACATCAATAAGACATTTTGGTTGTTTAATTACTGTTTATTGGCGCACTTGTGAGCCATTTGGTAAATTAATATTATTTAATCACAGAATTATGATTATTTTGGATTGGAAAAGGAGAAACCTGTCATTTTTGATGCCTGGTTGTAGGTTAACAAAATGAGTTGAGAATTACGGGCTCAGCAGCCTTGATAAGTCCCAAATTTGTCACTTCAAACGAACTTCATACAGTAGCTGTTTACTCCAAATCTACAAATCATGCCGTGATCAGAGTCAACGTAGTTCTCCGTTTTCGCAGCTCCCGTCCTCGAACAACGGAGCCGCCAGACAAGCCGGGTTAAGTCTGCACCGATTGCATCAGAGTCTACGGCAGACGGCGCTGGCGTTAACAAAAGCCATTAAATTGCAGTTAAGCCCCAAACACGTCTTACAAAACTGAGACAGACGTGGGGAGACGGAGAACGAGGGATGGGACGAGGCGAGAAGGGACGGGACAAGTCTCTATTCCATCGTCTGGGGTGTTGGTTACTAAAACAAGGCAAACCGATTTCATCACCATCACCGCCGGCCCTGTCTGAGTCTGTGTGTGTGTGTGTGCGCGCACGTAGAGGTGTGTGTGTGTCTTATTAAGTAAAGGAGGCTCAGACATTTGGGGGTAGGATTTTTGCTGACTCATTTGATGAGCATTCTTCAATGCATCCTCTTCAGAAATTCTGAAATGTGATGTGACCGCAGACGACGATGCCAACAAAAGAAAAATAAATCGTACAGCTCAATTTTTCTTTTCTTTTTAACGGCTTCTTTAGCACTCGAACTTTTTACAGACTTAAATGGGTTTTTTCGGCAGAGCGATCGACGCCCCGGCAAGCCGCGATATCTTTATAGCCTTTGTCAGCGGACGTTTTTGTACCTCAGGCTAGCCGGGAACAGCCTCACCAGACGGAGCCTTCGGTTTCTTTGTAGACCTGCTTAAAAATAAATCATTAAACGACAAAGAAGAAGGTGATGAGGTGACGGCGAGACTCCTCAAGCGTCTTTTGTATAGTTCCTTTTTCTATAATTTAGAATTAAGAGGTTTGAATATAATAGCATGAACGTGAAAACTGCGCATGGATATATCAGCAGCACTGTTTGGGCGACTAAGACAAAGACGGAAAAACAACGCGCTAAAACAAATTACGATTCGGCTCAGGAAAGGGTTGGAACAAAATTGAAAAGAAATGAAAATGTAATGAATATATTCGATTGATGTAATTTGCTGGATTATGAGCGTTGCTGGGCAACATGCTTTATTTTGTAAAACAGGATGGGGTTTCTGTGCATTGTAAATTAAAATTGGATATAAAACGCGAAAGTGTGCGAGTGTCCTTATTCCATTTTTTTGCAATCCATTTGTGCCAAAATTCAATTTGGACAATGTAGTAGCCAAGGTAAACTTAATTGAGTTCATTATCTAAAATTAATTGTCTTTTTATGGAACTTGTGCTTGTTTGTCGTCCCTTTGTTGACCTGAACACGGCGTTCAGTGTTTGCCTTTGTTGTGCGTCATCCTCCATTATGTTGGATATCGGCAGGTTGCCGCTCGACGGTTTCCTGTCGACGATTGCCGGCTTCGTAAAAGAAAGCATGAAGAGGATTCAGCGTTTTCTTCGCCGTGCCGTCAATCTCGTCTTTCTGGGAGGTTTTGACCCAGTTCTAGATCAGACTGTTTGCTCACGTATTGGCCGAGAGCAGGCCGAGTCCGGGACGTGGTGTACAGCGATTAACGTTATCTCACGTTAAGGCAACAAACCAGAGCTTGCTTTCATTAAAACGCCATCAACGTCCAGCTCTTTTTTTTGTAGCATTTGTTTGACCAGAGTCTGCATCTGTGGCTTTATGGGACCGACTGTAACAGTGCCACAAACGTTTACTCGATGACACGTCACAATACAAGTCTTAAATTGTTAAAAAGGTAACATTGAGACTTGAAAAGCATCTTTTCTTCAGAGGAGGAAAGGTCCGCTTCGATTTTTTTTCAAAACCACAGAATTAAGCAATTATTTGTCATTGTGAACACAGCACAGCACACAGGCACCACAACCAAATGTCAGCTCTGCGTTTGACCCGTTCGTGAAGGTGCAGTGGTTATCGTTTTTCCTTTATTGGCAGCACCCAGGGAGCAGTGTTTGGGGAACGTACCTCATCTTCTGTTACGCTTCTGTAATACACAGTTAATAACGTCAAAATGTTTTCTTCTGCAGGATAAAGACTTTAAATGGCCAACGTGACAGACAAATTCTCGTCCTACGCGAGATCCCGCTCTTGACACGAACCACCCGGATACAAACTGCAAATGGGGCGGGGGGTAAGGAAAAGGGATTTTACACGTCTCAGGAAAATGTTGGGAGACCTTATCTAAATCCCTTCGTTTCCTCCTCGCTTGTGCGTATTTCAGCCGAGCTTAAAACCACGCTCATTTATTATCTCGCTTATCAGCAGGGCTCAGGAAGAGAGCGAAACAGAGACCTCTTTTTTGGGGGGGTAGGGGGGTGGGAACCAGAGTTGGTAGGTGCTTCAAAAGTAAAGGGGAAAAATGGAATTGGTGCTTCTGTTGGTGTTCTGGCCATAAAAGCTCAGGAGATGATTGATCCCCACCACGGTAATCACTTTTACATACCCGTTTCTTCAAGATGAAACTCCACCTTTTATAATCTAACAAGCCCCCATGATGCTCATACCCTTCAAAGTGTGTGTGTGTGTGTGTACTGTCATAATGGGGACTTTGCCCTTATCGCACACCAATAAATTGGGGACGTGTCTCATTATGGGGACATAAAACCCCCTCACTTTTATGAACCTGTCCCTTTAGAATCTCCGTCCCCATACGGCTGTATAAAGTGTGTGTGTGTGTGTGTGGTCTGTGTAATCTATTCAGGAAGATAGAGGCGTGTGACGTGTGAAGGTTTCCCAGCACAGCAGAAAGAGAAAGAACACGGTGAACTTTATGAAGAGCTCACGCCTCTCACGCACCTTCATCTCTCTCTTTCTGTTCCTCTTCCTCTCTTTCTCCTTCTCTGTCTCTCTTTCGCCCTCTTCCTTCTTTCTCCGTTGCTCCGCCTGACCTCGTTGACACAGCCAAGGCCACGGGCCCCGACGCCGAGCCTCCGCTGCCAGCTGGAGAGGCGGCGCGAGCCAATATGAGCGAGATAATAAAGCGCTGAATCAATAGCGGGGTAAATTCCCACTGCTGAGGCGACAGTTGCCGAGTCGGCGTCGGGGAGCTGCTGCGGTACACGCGTTAATCAGTGACAGTGTGACATCAGCCTCGTCTCACGAGCAAGTGTCTGGGTGGAGAGGAAGAGAAATGGGAGTAGAAAGAGCTGCAGGTTTTTAGCCAGGTTTTTCAGGGCAAGAGTACACCAGCCTCAGTCCCGAGTCATTTTCAGTGGTGTGTAGCTGTTATTAAAATAGCTGTTGTAGTTATTATTAATCTGGCTAACATAGCTAGCATTGTGAAGGCTAGAAGGCTAGCATCTGGTTTAAAACTGTGCCAGTTCAAAATTCAGGCAACAAGGCAGATGATCCACTGAAGTCACTCCTGACGGAAGAAGCCGAGCTTTCATTGTAGCTTTTATTAAGCTGGCTAACGTTGCTATTATTATGCTAGCTAATGTGGCTATTATTAAGATGGTTTACATAGCTACCAATATGCTAGCTACGATAGCTATTAAATTAGCTAATGCAGCTATTATTAAGATAGTTTTCATACCTAATGTTAATCTGGCTAACGTAGCATATAATCACATAGCTATTATTAAGATAGCTGTTGTAGTTATTATTAGCCAGCTTAATAATAACTACAATAGCTGGCTAACATAGCTACCATTATGCTAGCTAACATAGCTATTATTACAATATCTATAGTAGATATTATTAAGCTAGTTCAATACTAGCTATGTTACCTACCATTATCCTATTATTAAACTAGCTTTTATTAAGCTATTAGCTGTTAGTAAACTAACGTAGTGCCTCATTCACCGACCGTTCCTCCGAAAATGTTATTCTTTAAACCAACTTACGCAATTTTTACCAAGATTCTGACGTTAGACAGTGCTTTCTTACTTGAGATTTGTTCTTAGGTAAGAATTTATCTAAGCACTTTTATACAAATTGGGTTTATGTCCATTTAAGAAAAAAAAATGTAATAAAACCTTAGTGAATGAGTCTCATAGTTATTATTAAGCTAGCTAACATAGCTGTTATTACAAGCGCTAACAAGGTTATTAACAAGCTAGTTAACTTATAGCTAGTTATATATTTCAACATGTAGCTGGTATTTAAATGTTCCAGAGATTAGCAAACAGGAGCGTTCCATGTAAGCAGGTTTGCTGTGTTAAAGCTCAATAGAATAAATCTCGAGGGCAAAAGTACACCAGCCGTACTAGATGTGCAACCTCCCAGCTACCTTACATGCCCTCCGTTCCTCCCGCGCTTCACCGTCGCTATTATTGTCATCGTCATCAACTGGCCTGTCGGCGTGGCGATCTAAAAATAAACCCAGCTTTATGATGAGGCTGATTTATAGGTGTGTGAGGTAAAAACAAAGACTGTAACACAGAGGTTGGCCGTTTGGCTTTTTCCTAAAGGCATACTTTGTAGACCCGCGATGTTATACACGTGATACACGTTAAGCCATAATTTGGAATATTATATAATTGAGCCATAAATTAATTTTGGGGAGAGAACCTCGTGTTGTTTACAGGGCGTCAGGTCCCAGATTTATTCCTTTTGCACATTGGCAAGAAGTCAAAAAATACGTTTTTGATTAAAGTTGCCATATTTTCATGTAACGTTACACTCGGGCGACTTCATTTCATTGACGGTATAAACTCATTATTAATAATAAGCATTAATAATTTAATTTAATAGAAAGTGAATGAAGTTGAGTGGGCCAACTTTTAATGTCATGTAGCTTTTCATCCGTGCAGCATCTTCCAAGTATTTTTCCATAAAACTCCACATTTCTAGGTTTAATATTATCCTGACAGGCATAAAACCATTATCAGAAGATTATCAAACCTATTAAATGTTTATAATGTTTCAAAAACTGGGTTTAATCTAAATCTGGCAACCCCTTTCCTCCCTGAAAACCAACCCTGGGGTTATGAAACCCTTTGCAAGCGTAATGGGGTGTTATAACTGACGTGTTCCACTGAGCTCAGGAGAACGCGGGGCTCGGCGTTGGGAACGGCGCCGTAAATCATTCAAAGGAGTGCAACTTGCGTGGCTTAGTGCAAAAATCCCAGCTATGCGGATTCTGTTTACTTTCAGCACTGCTCTCGCTGTCTCCCGTTTTAATATTCTCGTTAATATCACGCGCTAGCCCTCCTTCCCATCACAGTTTATCTGGCATACTTGACTGACGAAGCAAATCCCTCTCTTTATGCTGCTCCGAAACCGCTTCATCAATCTTCGGATGCAGTGTTTTGCGTAACAGCCCGAAATTGCTAATTGATGAATTTTAGCCTTCGCGGTTCATAAAGATGCAGCTTCGTTTGGGGTTTGAAGAGGAGCATGATGATGGAGCTTCAACCCCCCGGTCAGAGAAAGGTCACCGGTTCCCCTGTCGGACAATGTTATTGGCTTGGAACCCCGTGTGGGAGAAGGTCGTTGGCTGGCCACAGCGTTTTGGCTGCCAGGTGTCTTTCGCATGGTGCAAAGCAGAACGCAACCCCGATTAAAAAGGCATCTTGGAGCGCTCTCCAAACTTTTACAGGTCGGCAAGAGCGTGGTTAAAACTGCAATGAGGTTCTTTAGGTCTCAGCGAGGTTCCTTAGGCCTTAAAACGAGGTTCCGTTTGCCTTGAAAATGTTTCTTTGGCATCAGTGAAGTTCCTTCGACCTCAAGGAGATTTCCTCTGCTGCAACAGCATCTCCTCGGTTTCTGTGAAGCTTTTTACTCCGACCTAAACGATGTTCATTTAGTGTTCCTAAATGAACCTAGATAGTGTTCCTTTGGCATGGCTGGAGAGTCCGATGGTGTCAAAGATGTTCCTTCAACCTCAGTAAGGGTCTTTTGGCCTTTCTTCTGCCTCTGTGCTGTTCCACCAACCTCTACATAGCTTCTTCAGCCTTGATGACATCTCTTAAGTGAGTTATTATTTGTCATTGTGGACACTGCACTTGACCCAACCATGAAGGAGCAGTGGCCAGCTTTTTTGGCAGCATCCAGGAGCAGTGCTTGAAGACAGCACCTTACTCATGAGTATCTAAGTGGCACCTTTTCCAGGACCTGAACCGCAACCTTCTGGTCATGGGGCCTTTGGCCTCAGCTAGGTTTCTTTGACTTTACCCATTTTGCTTTGGTCCCAGTGGCTTTTCGTTTGACTTTAACAAATGTTTCCTTATGCCCGAATGACGTTCCTTGGGTCCCAACAATGTTTCTTTGGCTTCAGTGGTGTTCCTTTAGCCTCGACGATGTTTCTTCTAGCTTGACAGCGTTACTCATGCTATCAGATATAGTCAATTTCCATATTAAGTCAAGCTGTTTGTAAGTGGTTGCAGAGCTTCTAAAATCAAACTTTATTTCATACTTTAATAGTCTCTACTATGAGACAAGGCGTGTGATGGACCGGGCGACCAAATGGATGTGAAATGTTTACTTTTAATATTTTAGAAGAAATGCCACGCATATATTACAGTAATTAACATCTGATATAACGCATCAATTTAATGTTTGGCATTTATTAGCCAAAGAGAACGACGTTTTGGAACTGGATCTCAGCCTGGTCCATTTGGCTTGTATTTGTTCCGACGTTATTTATGAACGTTTTACGACCGATACACCAAAACATGAAACGGGCTGGAAGGGAGCCTGCCTTGTATATGGGAACTATAAGTCTGTGGATGTGTGTAAGAGAAGAAAACACACACTCGATATGATCACAACATAACGTTTTACCCAGTAATAGTGTTTTCTTTCCCCCTCCCCAAATCTTCCAATACTGACTTTGCATTTCACTTTTCATCGTGTATCGAATGAGAGATGGACCTCACGCCCCCCCCTCCGTCCGTCGCCGCCCTCACTTCGCTTTTTCTTTTCTTCTTTTTATATTTTGGAAAACACGCCAAGATACATTTGTTTAAAGTAAACCTCCTCGAAGAACTTGGCTCGGCCGGGGTTTGCGCGGAGGAACATCTGGAAAGTATGTCCCATGGAGAGCGCTTTTATTGTTTGCCTTTTAAGCCTCTAATGGTTTTCATAATTTAGCATAAAGCAAAGGATATTCTTTTCAATAATCTCTCATTCATGCGGGCTGCTCGTAAAAAAAAAAGTTAAAAAAAAAGCGCAGGAGATGTCAGTTATGACTGAGCGCTTACACGCACATGCCGGCCAAGAACACTCGGCCTCCTTACTACAGGTCAGATAAGGCAACCGGAGCGCGCAAGAGAGAGAGAATTCTTTCATGCTTTTTTCAACATTCTTATGATGTCAGAAGTATTCCTGCACTTCACTGGATCTCATCAGTTGCCGTAGATACAGCTTCAGATTTGTGTGTGTGTGTGTGATTTAAAAGCTCCTTTCCCTTCTCACATTTTCACATGGTCAGTTCTAAATCTCTGGCTAGAAAACCTTTGACGTGTGTGTTGGTGTGTGTCAGAT
The DNA here is from genome assembly GCA_032718565.1 of Distichodus sexfasciatus. Classification (NCBI taxonomy): domain Eukaryota; kingdom Metazoa; phylum Chordata; class Actinopteri; order Characiformes; family Distichodontidae; genus Distichodus; species Distichodus sexfasciatus. The sequence continues at coordinate 435,684 of JAVGVS010000188.1, forward strand.
TTATAGACCCTCACATTTTCACATTGTTAGATTGAATTGATTAGTGTTTCTCTGTGTGTGTGTGTGTTCATGTATTTATCGCTTTGTGAGGACCTTTTTGTCCCCTAAAATCACTTTTATCTGTTTTTTGAGTTTTGTGGGGACATTTGAGAGGTCCTCATGAGGAGAAATGACTTTAGAAAAATGTGTTGTTTTATTTGGAGAACTAAAAAGAGGTAAAAGATGTGCTTTTGGTTACTGAGGTTAAGGTTAGGATTAGGTGTAGGTGTAAAATTATATACATCTAGTCATTATGGGAGCCTATGGAAGGACCTCACAAAGATAGTAATACAGAGATGTGTGTGTGTGTGTGTGTGTGTGTGTGTGTGTGTGAGTGTAGGTGTGTGTGTGAGTGTGTGTGTGAGTGTGTGTGTAAGTGTGTGTGTGTGTGTGAGTGTGTGTGTGTGAATTGCTTATAGTGTGTGTATGTTTGTGCTGGTTTTTCAGTTGTGTGTGCATTGGTTCTTGTGTCTGTGCTTTATTTAGTCTCTCTCCCTCCCTCCCTCCCTCCCTCTCCCCCTCCCTCCCTCTCTCTCTCTCTTCTCCCTCCTCTCTCCTCCTCCCTCCCTCCCTGTCTCTACCTCTTCTCTCTCTGTCTGTCTGTCTGTCTGTGTGTCTCTCCCCTCCCTCCCTCTCTCTCTCTCTCTCTCTCACTCTCTCCTCTGGTCTGTCTGTCTGTCTGTGTGTGGCCCTCTCTCTCTCTGTTCCTCACCTCTTCCCTCTCCCCTCCCCTCCTCCCTCTCTCCCTCTCTCTCTCCCTCTCTCTCTCTCTCACTTCTTTCTCTCTGTCTGTCTGTCTGTGTTCTCTCTCCTTTCAGACTTTCTTTCTCTCTCTGTTCCTCTCTCTCCATCACAGTCTCATCACACCCTCTCCTTCCCTCTCTCTCCTCCCCACCTCTCTCTCTCTCTCTCTCTCTCTCTCTCTCTCTCCCTCCATCACTCTCTCTCTCTCTCTCTCTCTCTCTCTCTCTCTCTCTCTCTCTCTCCATCACACTCTCTCTCTCTCTCTCCATCACACTCTCTCTCTCCATCACACTCTCTCTCTCTCTCTCTCTCTCTCTCTCTCTCTCTCCATCACACTCTCTCTCTCTCTCTCTCTCCATCACACTCTCTCCCCCTCCATCACACACTATCTCTCTCTCTCTCTCTCTCTCTCCCTCCATCACACTCTCTCTCTCTCTCTCTCCCTCTCTCCATGTATTCAGTGTGTGTCAGTGTGAGTGTTGTCAGTGCGTTGGGGTGATGGGTTGCTATTAGCAGCGCGCTGAGCGGCAACGGCATGACTCCCCCAAAACGCTGGAGACAAAAATAAAGCGAAAACATCCTCCCGTCCCGGCCAAGAACAGTCCGCCCCCGCAGCAGAGAGAGGCCAGAGCTGCCCCGAACTCCGTCACTGCTGCCAACAATGTGGAATTTGTGCAAGCGCAGCAGAAAGGCGTTTAGGGGCTGGGGACGAACCGACGAATCAGAGATAGGGAGTGACTCTCTCGCGCACTCTCTCTCTCCTGCTCGTCCCGCCGCCGCACCCCGTCTCTTCGGACAGGGACACGGGATCTTGCGTGACCCGGGGTGTCAAGAACAGAGAGGAGAGAATGGATGGAGAGAGGAGGAGGAGGAGGAGAGGAGAGATTAGGAGATAGGGAGTGAGTGACATGAAGGGGAGTGTGCGGAACATCTAACATCTGTTGTCTAATTCCCAAGTGATGCTCCCTCTCTCTCTCTCTCTCTCTATCGCCCATCTATCCATCCCTCCATCCCTCCATCCATCCATCTATCTATCTATCTATCTATCTATCTATCTATCTATCTATCTATCTATCTATCTATCTATCTATCTATCTATCTATCAGTGCTGCGTTCACAGTAACAATCACTCACTCACCTAACTATTGTTGCTGGTCACGTCCACCCCTTTTCCAACCAAAATGAAGCAAATCATCTCAGACTGGACTCAGACTACAGCATAAAAATCAAGTTCCTGTCCTCAATCATGGTCCACAGCGTCCAGAGCGTGAGGTGCAGTAGTTATGATTCCTGACGTTGGGGTTGTTTAGTATTATTGCGATCTACTAATCATGAGAGTCATTAGAAGTATGTGCAGGTGTGTGTGTGTGTGTGTGTGTGTGTGTGTATTTACCCCAGGGTCAACACCTTCCAATTTCTGACCTTAGTCCATGGATTTGTGCCACTGTTGGCTGCCCCGTCTGCAACCTCCAGCACACACACACACACCACACACACACACACACTTTGCTCCATAGATACAGCTTCTGCCATGCCAGGTCGTCTTTTACAAGAGCTCAAATTGCAGCTTAAGCCCAGAACGTTTGGAAACCTGTGAGTTACTCTCTCTCACTCTTGTTCTCTCGTTTTCACAGCGTGAACTCTGCCCTCTCCGTTCCGCACATGCATGTGTGCATAATTAATGATGGACTATTGAGAATTGAGTGCTCCAGCCGCACAGATTTACTGTTTGAAGAGGCCACGCGAGGCCAAAATCACATCACATCACATCACCGCGCTCGCAACCTTCTCAACTTTGGGTGTGTGTGTGTGTGTCTGTGTGTGTCTGTGTGTGTGTGGTGGGACCAAACGTTCTGAAAAGGTTTAGGAAGTCGTAGAATATGTGGTTATTACTTCTCTTCTAAAACTATGTGTCATACATTTCAGTTAAGAAACTTTTAAGAAGCTTAATTTTTAGCCGTTTATTCAGTTTCAGGACAAGGGCTCGGCGAAATGAGCTCAAATCTGCATCACGATTAATTTGAATTTTTTGCCTGGATTACGATTAATGAGTCGTTTTAAGTTTCGTTGCTCAGTTTTTTGCACTCAACCTTCACTAACAAGGTTTGTAATGTAAATTTGCTCAAAACAACGGAGGGAAACACACACAACAATGTACACTGTGATGTGTTTTTAACATACGGAGGGCGAAAATATTTTAAAAATGCATTAATCGAATTTTAACGTCATTTAGAGGTTCTGAGTGGGGGTGCACGATAATATCAGAATCAGACAGTAACTCCTTTTTTTAAGTTATCAGCATCAGACCGATACATAAATATTCTTGATATTTCCAGCCAATATTTAATGATTTATTGTACGGCGAAAAGTTAGCGCTCGTGCCAGCCATGTCTGATTTTATACGGCCCGTGTGGTGTTATTTTTTTGCTAAAATTCTGAGCACGCTTTAGACTGTTCGCAAGCAGAAGCTCTTTCTTTACATGCTGAACTCTGCCTGCACGTGCCGCCCTCCCTCGACTTGCCGCTGTGTTAGAAATGTCAGAGCCCTGGCGTTATTTTTGTGCCAAAATTCTGAGTTTAACTTTGGCGAGCAAAATATCTTGTCTTGATGCGCTCGATTCTGGCTTCCTTTTTTTTTTTTGAGTGATTATTTGTCATTGTGAACAGACCACAGCACACAAAATGTGGCCAATCTGTGAAGGAGCAGTGGGCAGCTGACATGGGCAGTGCCCGGGGAGCAGTGCTTGGGGACGGTACCTTGCTCATGAGTACCTCAGCGGCGACCTTCAGATCATGCTCTCACCGTTACGCCACCGACTGCCTCATTTATTCATCATTTATCGGCATCGGCAGGTATTAGCATGAAAAACATTGGATATCGTCGCCCTGGACAAGCTGTAAATGTGAATCAGTGATCAGCTAGTGCTGCGATGGAAGCCTGTTGCAAGGGTTTTGGCCGCAGCGAGTAGAAGGCGAATAACCTTTTGCGCTCCTGCTTTCGAAGCTTATTTGTGTCTGTGTGTCCATGTCCACGTTTTGTCCATCTGCCAGACGCAGCTCTAGAGTTTTGTAAAAGTAAACACGCATATTCATGTTGCTAAAAATCCAACAAAACGCTGGAAGAAACTGACACTTCTTTTGGGTAAAGGCTTGATGCGTGTGTGTGTATATGTGTGTGTGTGTGTAGTGTTCGCTGACCTTCTTCACCAGAAACCTGGATCTGGAAAGTTCTGTCAATCCTCCAAAGCGTCTGTAAGCAATCAGCACGGTTTTGATTGACGGGCCGGAACAAAACAACTCACATTGATTGTCAGAGTGAATTACGTGATATGAGAAGGAGAGCGAGCGAGGGAGCGCCGGGACGAAGAGACGAGAGCTGATCGATGCGCTCATTCATGGTTTGGTTTAGGGCTGGGTACGGCTACGACGAGGTGTGTGTGTGTGTGTGTGTTTGGATTCTTGGTTTTGCATGAGTCGGGTTGATTTATAGCGACTCACGCTGCTCCAATGTGTTATCTCTCAGCTTTTTGGAAGTGCCGATCTGCCTTAAAGTGATTTACACCACCCCCGTATACTCCAAAACATACACACGCTAACACACACAAAGCGAGTTGTTGATATGGTCTCTTGCCCGCTGCGTGTTTGGGGTTCTTCGAGTTCTCGGGTTCGCGGTGTCAGTTTGGAGTGTAAATAAACTCAACGCTCGCAGTTTCACACTGTGCCATGCCCGTAAAAAAAGTACACATCATTTCCACTTTATTACATTATTTGATTTCAAAATAACAAAAAGAAACAATCCTTCCCCCAGCTCCAAACAATTAGCAATAAGGACGAGGGGAGGAAGAAGAAGAAGTTGCGCAGCGTTTCGGACAGTAGGCTGCCGTTTGCCGAGTGCAGAGTCATAGATACGGCAGTTAACGTGGTGTGTGTTGGTTTAACACACACACACACACACACACATGCGTTTCAGGCTACAGCTGGAAGACATCTGGTTGTGTCCATGAGGACATACTGGAATGGGTCAGGACCTCTCTGCTCCATCTAGAGACATTCACTTCACTGCCAGACTGAAATGAGAGAGTTGGAAGGAGCCGTCCAGAGAACGAAATTCGGACAGACAGATGTAGGTGAAGGATTTGCATGTCTGCTGTCCAAAAATGATATCTTTACCCCATGTCTGTCTGTACGGTCGATTTTCAAGCCGCAGGCTACTGGTGATTACAAGTACACCACAAGCGGCAGAGTACGACGTGGAACAGGGTTGCAGTATGACATTATCACGGGCAGTTGGTGGCGTAACGGTAGGGCGTTCGTCCCGTGATCAGAAGGTCGCAGGTTATAGAATCCAGGGCCGGTAAAGTTACCACTGAGGTACACATGAGCAAGGTACTGCTCTCCGGGCGCTGCCCATGTTGGCTGCCTACGTCTCCTTCACGGTAGCCTATCAGATGCCACTTCTGCCAACTCGACACCAATCAGAAAGTAGTTGAAAATGCCCGTCTTTGTAAATAATGGTTTTTGATTTGCTGGCCGGCGCGGTTTTTAGCGCTGTCGCCTCGCAGCAAGGAGAAGGTCCTGGGTTCGGTGCCTGGTGTTCGTGTGGGGTTTCTCCAGCTGCTCCACTTCTCTCCCACAGTCCAAAAAAAAAGTTGATTACTTTCATTTATAACTGTAGTGAAGTAACAAGTGAAACATGCTAATCTTAACAATACTCGAGTTAAAAAGTACTCAAAATAATACTAGTAATTTAGTACAAGTACTTAAGTACGTCATACTTAATATCTGTCTCGTGTCCTGTGCCATTTGTCGTCTTTTGAAATCTGGAAGACCAAAAATAAGAAAAAAGAGAACAAAAACACTCCTTTGTGTTACTGAACATCTCCAAAAAAAGGGCCTGGGAGAGTTGCATCACCCTTTAAAGGTACTTTCATCATGACGCCTGAAAGACAAAGTTCCGCTTGCTTCTTCAGAGACATGCTGTAGGCTGTGGTTTGAGTCTTTGTTGGAGATGAGTTCATAAAAAATTACCCCAAAAGTACCACAAAGCTAGACGAGGGCTACGTCAAGACACCAGAAGAACAAAGACCGCTTACTGTCACAGAGTCAAGGTTAAACTCCCGACCTGACCTCAAGCTTACCGAGCGTTTATTGGTGGCTTTTAAGGAACATCATGAGATGGTCTTTGCAACGTTCTTAAATCGCGGATCATCAGTTTCAGTGAACGTTAAAGCAAAAAATATATACCCATGCTATTGCTAAGCTGCTAGCATTCTGATAGCTAACGAATCACTCACGGCATTTGGCTGTAATTTTTAACCAAAGCCAGGTAAATCAGAGCTATAAAGTCCGCCAAGAGAACTGTACGTCATCGTGTGAAGGAACATTTTCATTCACATTTACTGCGAGGTTGGTTACTTAGTCAAAAGTTAAAAGCTACACAGTCTCCTTAGAGGAAGCTTTGCGGTAAACTAGTGGTTAATTTGTGGCAAACAATGGCAAATTGCCACTAATTTACTAATTTGTCAGTAATGTCAAACTTGTGGTGAACTTTTGGTGACAAATTTGGCAGGCGCATACGTTTTCCACAAAGTGCTGGAAGCCCACCGCCACAAACCTAATCTGCATGTGAAAATCTGACCGGCAACTGTGTGGCTGAAGCCTAAACGTTTTGTACATACATGGGAATGATTAGCTAAGTGTGAGCTGCAGTATGTAACCAGGTGCTACTTGACGACGGGGCTCTTCTGTTAGAATTTAACCGCAAAAAAGATAATGTTGTAACAGGACAGCGCTCAGTGCTCATGTTATTGCATAAATAATAATTACAGATACATGTAATAGTAGTTTATGTATAAACATTTAATTTTATGACATATTAGGTTTTTTACAGTTTTATGCGCTGGTTTGTAAACAGCATAAAACGTCTTGAAGTGATTTACATAGAATTGTATTTATTATTTTAGAATTATCGGCTAAACTTTGAAACCCAGGACTAAGCTGTCTTCTGATGGACTTTTCTGATAAAAGTCTAGTGCAAACGTTTGTGAACGGACTGAGATATACGCTACGGTGTATATACATTTTTTTATGTTTAGCTAGGAGACAACATGTGCAGTGATTTGTTGCAACATGCTCGTAAGTAATATTCCCCAAGACATTACAAACACAAGAAAGTTGCTTCTTTAGAAGCAAATATGCAAAATGTCTAGTCTCCAAACTTATTTATTGAATATGGATTAAGCCTAGTCCTGGACTAAACTGTAGTACCAATGACACTCAAAGCTAGTCTGGGTTTAGGCTTAATCATAGACTGGGAAATTACGTCTCGGAATGTAACTTTATCAGTAAAACTTAGAAAGCGTTAGACCCAGAATGCAGTCCAACACGTCTCAAACCTACTACACTATGGACTGGGGTCTCGTCCATGGATTAAGTCTAGTCCTGGACTAAATTGTAGTACCAGTGGAGATTTACCATTCAAACTTTAAGCTCGTCTATGACTAGACTTAATCCTCCACTGGGAAACTGGTGCTGTATTATCTGGCGTTACTTGATTCTTTTTATGCTGACATTTTGCGAATCTGCACTTTTGGGCCTTCAACCGTTTGTAGATTTGAGTTTTGTAGCTGGTTCCCCCACATAGTCCGCCGTTTATGAGCCATAATGCTTTCACAAATCAAAGTGTACAGAGTCTTCCGCTGGAAAACAAACAAGCCGCGACGCAGCACCTTTTTTTGCTGGACGTAGCTTTATTTTTTCGGGAAGACGCTACGACTTGTTGAATTTATCTTTACCAACATAAGTACACCAACGATATTTGTTCTGCTTGGAGTGAAAAACTTTTCATTGGCACTGTATCCGGATTGGCTAGTGGGCGCCGTGGAAGCGTCGCAAACATCGAGGAAGAACATTGAAAACGTTTGACATTCTATATGTAGGGAGTGCGCTTCTCAGCTTTTAGTCCAAAGTTCACTCTTCCTACATTATAGGCTGAATCTCTTGGCAACAAGCCCGGTTTTCCGAGGTGTCTGTACCATGGGGTGTGTGTGTGTGTGTGTGTGTGTGTGTTATCAGTGGTTCAGCAGGACTTTAACAAGCTCTAAATTCAGTCGCACACATACAAATTCACTCACACACTTCTTTTTCTTTTTTAAAGACAGGTCTGGTTTGCATGAAAAGACTCCCCCGCTCTACCCCGGACTCAGAGAAAATAATTAAACCGAACAAACACAAGCGCGCACACAAACACACAGAGCAAACAGCGCCGTGTCAGAGAGGACAACTCTATTCAGCACCATCATCGCATATCACCTCACACACACACACACACAGGAAACAAATGGCAAATGAACCACAAAGCCTTTCACTTTTTGATATATACGCCACAGTTACGACCACTGCGCACACACACGCACACGCTGAACCCAAGTTCAGTCATAAAAAAAAGTTGATCTGGGCCGAAAAAGACGATAATGTTGCTTTATTAATAAACCTCTGACACAGGATGAACAAAAACAACTAATACTACTACTAAAGATAATAAAAAGCTTGAAATGCTTTACACTCAGTTAAAATCAATTTTTAACAACTTAAATCAATTTCAATGTTAAAAATAATTGAGAATAAAAACATTCTATAACAAAAAATAGAAAAATTGAACACACGTAAAAATTTTGACCGCATGCATATTTGACTTGTCAAACCTTTAGAACCACATCGTGTTCTACACTTTACTCTACACATTGAATTTCCTGCTCTTTTAAATGTCCTAACATTCCCTGTCATACAAATGTAAGAAACTTAAAAGAGCAGGAAAGTTTGTGTATGTGTACTGTTTTTAAATGATTTTTGTTAAGTTTGTTTGATTTTTTATTTGAATGTTTTTCTTATAAAATATTTTTATTTTTAATTATCTTCAAATGTATTTTAGGTGTCTTAAGTTGCTTGTCATTGCATTATTATAAAGCACTCTAAGCTGCACATGTATAAAATGTTTTAAGAAAAAAAGTTTAGTATTTTTAAAGTTCATAGAACAATAACTCTGAGGCGTACTACTTTTTTCTGGGGACCAATTTCAGAATCTCCAACTGTAGACACGGACACGCACACTTACGGATATCCTGCTGTCTTCCTCAGCTAATAACTTTTACACCTCTAATACTACATCGTCACCGTGCCTTAAAAACCGCCGGACAAATCTGTGGGTTGTCTAACATTTAGGCCTCACAACCAGCTAAAAACCTCTTCACACACACACACACACACACACACACACACACTCACACATAGCAGTGTGTGTGTGTGTGTGTGTGTGTGTGCACACGTGTGGATTCAGAGTTATCTGGCAGAGGGGTATCCTTGTTAGAGGCCAGTGGGTTTGCTGTTATCTCTTACTTCTGTGAAGTAATAATTGCTAGTAAAACACACACACACACACGCCCGCACACGCAGACACACACACACACACACAGTGTCATCCATAAAGAACAAGTAAGATAATCTATATATTTACCTCAAGCTCTTTTTAGCTCAGGTCTGTAGCTCACAATGTAAAGGTGTGACTAAAAGTATCTCAACGCAAACTGTTTTCATCTAAATCCTAATTTGGTTAAAGGTGAAATATTTGCTAAAAATATAATATATGAGAAAAATTCATCCATAAATTTATATTAGTAAGAAAATGGGACAATTTTATCTTTGTTTCTTTACTAAGAACTAGTCCTCACATGCAAAAAATGTCCCCACAAACCACAAAAATTTTTTTAGGGGAACAATCAGGTCCTCACAACTTTGAATGCACACACACACACACACACACACACACTCACACACACACACCTATGAAGGTAATTTAAACAAACAGACTGAAGCTTTTTGCTTCTTAATCTAGAGGAACTACAATGATATACTTCCTTTAGATTAAAAAGCAAAACGCTTCAGTCTATTGGTTTCTGTGTGTGTGTGTGTGTGTGTGTGTTTTAAGCACAGACATTGACCTCAGCTGATCCCTCTCTTTGCACGTGCGGTGTGTGTCTGTGTGTGTGAATGAGTGTGAGGACATTCCCAGTCTTCAGGCGATAACCAGTGAACCTCTCGACCTCCAATCGGGACAAGTGCCCCTCTGCCCCACTGCCACTCGATCCTCACATCGGTAAAAACACAAACCACTTGAGCCCTGCATCATTTGTTCGTGCTTTAGAGAGTGTGTGTGTAAGTGTGTGTGTGTGTGTGTGTGTGTGCGCGTTCAATGCAGGAGAACTTCTTGGTGCGGCAGCTTCGCGCTGGATGTTTGAGGTGACGTTTCGTAAGCAGATTGGAAGTGAAAATGGTCTGATTCAGCATGTTTGATGAGCGTCGCGTCCAGCTCGGCCCAGCGGTCCTCAGATGCTCTTTCGTCACGGCAACGAGTGGCTCTGCCAACAGCAGCGGAAAAAAAGCCTTCCAACGGCTCATGGATGCAAGGTGTCGCCTTTGTACAGCCACCTTCGGCCTACTAATCTGTTCTTCCTCTGGACCACCTCTGCTTTCTGTCTTTCTTTCTGTATATCGCTCTCTCTCTCTCTCTCTCTTTCTTTCTTTGTCTGTCTGCACGGCCTGCTCTTTCACTTTATCGCCCTATCCATCTTTATTACCACACTCTCTCTCCATCTCGTTCTTTTTTCCTCCCCCCCTCCCTCCCTCCTTCATTACAGGGAGCATTGAGGTCCCCCTGGCAGTCCTGCAGGCTTGATGCGAGTGCTGATTGAGTAATCAGGCTTTTGTTGCAAATTGCACATTATCAACCTGGTCCGCCGAGGATATCTCTCTGTTTATTATTTGCCCTGACTGACAGACGGAAAGTCATGCAGGGAGACGTTAAAAAAGAAAGAAAGAACGGTTGCAATCTCGTTTGTTAAATATGCCAAAGGGAATATGATGTGGCATGAAGTGAGGAAGACCACATATGGAGATGCAGCAGGTGTTATCTTGAAACTTAAAGACACTGGTCCTGAGTTCCAAGACCATGAAGCTCCAGGACCAAAACTAAGCAGGGGTGCGTTTCCCAAAAGCATAGGCGTAGTATATAGTGCACATTAGCAACTAACATAGTGTACATTAGTCTCAAACATTCACACATGGGATTTGCGTTGCGTTTCCACAGGGCTTTTCCAAACTAGTTACTTCGCTCACTTTTCTTATAGCCTTACTGAAAAAGTGAAAGTTTATTTGTCACTGTGAACACACCACAGCACAGCACACAGTGAACCACATCGAAATGTGACCTCTGCATTTGACCCAACCATGAAGGAGCAGTGGGCAGCTTACGAGGGAGCCCCGGGTGTTTGTGGACGGTACCCTGCTCATGAGTACCTCAGTGGTAACTTTACCGGTCCTGGATTCCAACCGGCAACTTTTTAAACACGGGGCGAACACCCTACTGTTATGCCGCCTACTGCATAAATCGAGTGGGAGTTTGGGGAGGGCCACAGTGCCACATGCCCCCAACCTAATTACTGTTTCCTGAAGGTCTCCAAAAAGCTAGGCCTCTGTGATAAAATCTGAGATAAATGGTGATGTGTGTAGGCATCACCTCCCAAATCCACTGCAAATTTGGATTAACAGTCCAATCAACCGGTTATCTCATCAGGTAGAATGAAAACCTGACAGAACAACGACTAGCTGAAGCCAGATTTTTCTGGCTAAAGCCATCAATTCGCAGCCTCTGATTCCATTTTATAAGACAATTGGTAAGTTCTTCTGAGAGGAAAAAAGTGTAATGGTGTGTAAATGTCCAACCGAATAAAAATCACTGCTCTTTCTTCCTTTCGCTTCGCAGCACGCGAGGCACGGATAACTCTGCTGCGTCCATCTCTCGCTCCAGATTCCCGAATTTCCACATCTGTACTTAAGTTTCTTTTGTCAGAACTGAAAACAAACATGTTGCAGAGGGGAATGGTTCGAGTGAGTCACTGATCAGCGGCAAACTGGGAGTCAAGTAGCCACAGAACACAAGTTTCACAACTTCGGCCGCTTTAATACGCTTGTGCGCTGTGTGCCTATACGGGGTTATATTACTGTCGTGCTGCGTTATAAAACTTTATCATGCAATATCACATTTAGGCCCAGACGTCGAAAGGTCGCCGTACAGTCGGTATGGTAAATTTAGTAGTGGTGGATCTGTGGACAAAACGCAAAATGTGGTGCAAAGTTCGAACTGTGATGTCAGCCTGATAATTCCATTTGATATGATACAGGATTATAGTGTGCAATTAGAGGAGTAGAGCAAAAGATTATTGTAAAGGACATTGATTGTTCAGCCGACATCGAATGTTGTACAGTTGTACAGTTTAGAGATACATTACGTAAAAATACATTTAGGCTGATCTGCTCATTCTAAGAAAGGACTTTTCAGGAACATTGTTGTGGTAATTGCACTCTTCTACGGCCATGTTGGGATGAAATGTTTAGCTTTTCCATATTGGAGAGTAAATTCATCAAAAGTCTTTATTTTAATGGTACTGTGACCGGATGGTCAGCAGGGGAGTAGACAGGAGAGGCTCCAGAAATGTTTCCACAAACAGTGTTTTTATTTTTATTCTCCTTTTTTCTGCTTTTCTTAAAAATGTATAAATATCTCCCTTCAAACATGATCGTCCCAACACCCAGTATGCATGTGCTCAAGTTTGCCAGGCTATGTCTACCAGACCCTGTTCAAACTATTCTCCACAAACACGTTACCTTCCATACCGCCCTCTCCTTCTGAGCCCACAGGGCCTAACGCAGCCCTAGGCAACTCCATCGACCTGAATGAATCAATTATCTAACTAACAATATTTCTACATAAAATAATGACAAATACAAAACTAACCACAACCAAAAACGGTCTTCTTCCACCCAGATGCTTTAGGTGCAGTCAAAAGTGTAAGTGAATACGAAAGTTCAACCGAGGAGACGTAATGAGCGCCAGTGCGTCCAATCGCATTACTCCTGGTTTGTATATAAGCAATAAATCTGGCCTTCTTCTCTGCCATTACAGCTGTTCGATTTCACCCGCCTCCGCCCCTCCACCACCTTCGGCTCCCCGTCCTGGTCCGGGAGAAGGCTCCTTCGGCTTCCTGCCTGCTCTCCCAGCCAGATCTGCCGGCTTCGGAGACGAGTGAACCAACGACCAAGCGACAGGCTTCCTCCAAAACTTATCACATACACACTAAAGACAATGTTGTTTTGCCAAATAAATAACTGTCAATCTAAACTGGATGGTCTCCTTGGTTGAAATACAGTAAAAGCAAAGAAAACTCAAAACACCCCTGTGAAAGTGGTTTCACCCCCCGACACACCCACAAAGCCCCTCTATTTTACCCCAAGTGGACCGTCCACTCGGTTTCCCTACCGGAACAGGAAGTCCCATATGGTGAGCGTGAGCATGGTGAGTAATCAGAAATGCTGGAAAAATTATTAGCGTGTGCAGAAATGCTGTAGCAACCCACTAGCAACAGGTCAGTTTATGATGTAACGCTTTGCTGCCAAATGGCTTCCCCTGCCCTGTGTGTTGCCCTAGCGTCATGGCTCACTCTGTGTCAATTACAAACAAAAATATTTCGAAAATTTGAAACCAAAATATCCCATTATGCATGAAATTATATCAGAAGTGTGTTGCTATGTCAGAATTCGAACATGCTGTTATTTACTCCATCTCGTTGCTGAAAATCTAGACAGGCATGAGGGAAGAAATCCTGATTTTGTGCTTGATAAATGGGTTTTTTGGTGCATGTGGAGGAATGATTTCAATCATGCTTTACCCTCGCAGCAGGAGCATAATTTGTCCTAAAATGTCCTGTAACTTGACACACTCCATGATGCCATGTGTTCTTATTAGTGGCCTTGGTAACAAACAGCTGTTTGATGGCAACACACACACACACACACTCACTGCCATGTTTCGCTTTTGTCTTTGGCGTGTTTATTACCAAACCGTCACATTTTTGAAGAGGAAAAACCTTTATTTTGCTTCCAACTCAGCACTGGCTGAAACTTGCTAACAATGTAGCAGCTACTTTCATCGTGGAAGCTGTGATTTGCCATGTTGCTCTGAAGAAATGGTTTTACCATTTCTGCCATCAAATATCTTGATTGATCTTTTTTCAAGTGTATTTTCTACGTTCAACGTCTCTTCTACGTTGTGGCATTGTGTTTGCTGGTTCGGTGGCCGAGGTAGCTTTTCAAGATACAAGCTACTTCTGATTAAAAGTAGCTGAGCTACAGCCAAGCTGCAAGTTTAATATAAAGGATAGCTACACTACAAGCTACAAACTTCATCAAGCTAATTCATCCAGCAGTAACTACTGTTTGTGCTGTAGGATACTATAAAGTAAACAAAAATGTGAAGCAGGATTTTAAAACTAACGTGAAAATCAACATTTTTATAAGTCAACTCACTATAAGGTTTCAATTACATTTTGGAGGCTTGTTTTTCAGCTTTCATAAGTTACACTCAAATAAGTAAGTTCTGTCCGTTTCGGCTTTCGCAATGATAAAATTTGATAAATATGGCGTCCAATTCATGCCAGCACGAGTCCTGGACTATTATAAAGGCTAAGCCTAGACTAGAGTTGAGCTTCTGTGGAGAATCTCCATTAGTACTGCAGTTTAGTCCATGACTAGACTTAATCCATGCTCAATAAACTAGCCCTAGATCTCCTTAAACTGCAGAACGTGGATTTGTTGACAGACATAGAAAGTGCTGAATTTTGGACTTTACTCTTCTACACTCTCTACACACTCTTTGTTTTTGTGTCTTTCTTTCCCTTGTGATTTCTGAACTCTTATTTTTGTATTTTAGGGGTTACCTGTACTATCAGCACTCTTGGCCTCTGTGGATTCAACCAATCGCAGATCAAAACATATGTTAAAAAAGAATCCAGAAAATACCAAAAACCACAAATTTCGATCGCTGCACACTGAGCACTATGCTAAGCATTTACACTAATGAAGTACCATGTTACACAATTTACATGTCTCTTCAGTGCTTCCAACACATCCATGTTCAAAGAAATGTGTATGTACATAAAGAAACCAAATGTTTTGTTGTTTCTTGTGTGTTTTATGCAGTTTGAGTCCCAAAAAAACATAAACAAACTTTATTTTCATGTCATTATTCTCTTAACAGTATAACATAAAGCCAAATATGGAGTAATTTTTTTAATTAAACTTTAAAAGTTTAACATCATGTTTTCTCCCATGGATTTATAACTGTGATGCTGGTCACAATGAAATTATTTCCTAATTAAAATCACAAGAGGCATCTTTTGCTTTTAATAAATTATAGGTGGGACTCCTTGGTTTATTTTACGACTGTAAGTAATTATACACTAATCAAGAGCAAGTAAAATGACACAAGCGAGCCAACGTACACACAGCCAGAATCAGCACATGATTAAGTGGTGCTAAGATGTTGAAATATGATTGTTTTTTTGGACAGTTAAGTTTATCGTAGTTACTGTGCCGGGCCTCTAGTGGCCACTGTTGGGGTGTGCGCCAATCACGCTCAGCTGTTTCCACTTTTAGAAATAGACGATGATCCTCAGGTCGGTCTTGTGTTTCTGTTTCTCTGTTTGTGACCGGTGTTGCTTGAAGTTTTTTATATATATTTTATTAATACTTTGCCACAGGGGATTCTCATTTCTACACCACTTTTTAGTTCTTCTTACTAGCGAGCGCCGTCTTTTTATTGAATTTCTTCCTGATTTTTATTCTTTTTATTTTTCTGAGTAAGAATCCTCATTTTTATTCTTCTGGTTAAGGGTCTAATTTTTTTTTTATTACAATTTTTGCTATTTTTCTCATTTGTATACTTAGATTTAGATTTATACTTAGACCACAGAGGATTTTCTTTTATCCCTTTTTGCACCTGTTGCAAGAGCTCTTACATTTTTCATGTTTTGTTAAGTTTTTAAATTCTCTGCACTTTTACAAAGGCTTCTTATGTTTATTTTATCATTTTGCTTCTTGTTACATGGCGTCCTGTCATGTTTATTCCACCGTTCTTTTTGGAGATCTTCTCAAACCTGAATGCTTTTTGGTTGAGGTTCTGGAGCATCAATTCGATTATGTACTCTGCTGAATAAAACAGTGTGACCCCGTAAACTGCTTTTTGTCACCAATTTCTTCTGATAATGACATTTCTTACTAGCGCTTTGTATTTAGTTGTAGTGTTGTTGAACGGCACCATTCTTAACAACCATATCCAATTAGACCAGACTGTCTTAGACACCGACACTCACACACACACACACACACGATCACCAGACCAGACTCTCTGTGGATCAAGAACTCCCCTCTGTCTTTCAGTCTAACGCTACAACCTTCGCCCTCCATTTTCAACCCCCCAGAAAACTTCTTTGCACGTTGCTTCAGCGATGGGAGGTTTTGGTGGAAAACGTGATAATGTGGAGAGATAGAGAGGTGGATGTGACTGGGCCTTGTTGTGGTATGTCTGATTACAGAGCCAACGCTACGGTCACGAAGAGGGCAGCGACACACACTCGCCAGCTGGTCCAAGGGGACGACGATGTCCATGGTTCTATCGCATGACTCGAATAAGGGAAGAGTTCAGCAGTGATCATTCTGGTGCACAGTCCAGACCCGAACGAACGCTCCAGCGACATGGAGGGAGGGGAGGGTAATTGATAGATAGATAGACGACGAGAGAGAGAGAGAGAGAGAGAGAGAGAGAGAGATTTTAGGCTCTGTTGCAATGACCCTTTTTCCGCAGTGAAGGGAATATCTGGTCCGGGGGGACTCTAACAAACACAAGCAGGACGGCAGGACGGACAGAACCTTGGACAACTTCGCAAATAGTTGCTGCATGCTGGCATCACACACACACACACAAAATGACAAGCTTCATCACGATGCCATATTCTATCGCTTCAATAGACGGTATCGCAAAGTTTGCCGTGATACGATTTTGATTCAATTCAGGAGCCAGAGATCGATATGAAACATTATTTACCGCCATCGCTTCCGTTCATATCACAATCAAATCACAAAACATTTGACGTTTTTATTCCAGACGTTTTCATTCCTGAATTTAAACAGACTCCTCTGTTTTAAGAGAGGTTACGATATGTATAATGAAAGCTCGATGTTTTCATTGTAGAACGATATGATGGGCTCGTTGATTATGGACTGCATGTAGATTGATGCCGTTACCAATACACCAGCTGCATCACGATGCACTGACGATACATGACTCGAGGGACAACGGTTCAACTTCTGCCGATATCACAATGCTACAAAACAAGAGCTTTACAAAAATAAGAATTTAGGGTTTTTAAAATTTGGAAGATTTATTTCATTCCGGATGTGACCTCATCGGAACTTGAAAATATCGTTAGTCGAGAAACACTGAAAACACAAAAAATAGGCTGTAACATCGAAACAACGCAACTCCGTCGATCGCTGGCCAGAATGAGATGCGTACGTCCCGGCAGCGCTCCAACGTACCGTACCGCATACGCTGCTACATTTGCCTGCCGCGCAAATCGTAAAATATTTTTACTATTTTGACGTATCGGTATCGTCATCGTAAGATCGTCCAACCATCCAACATCCATCCAACATTGTAACCTGTACGTTGAAACTTTTAGGAATCAACTCTTGTAAGAATAGACACATAATTGTCAGGTCATGCTGTGAATCAATGCGTCATTGCAGATCAATGTATCGTTACATCCCTAAACACACACACACACACACATACTGTATATGGGGGACACTTACAGCCCAACTTGCCCCAAGACAATGCATCTCATTTAAGCAACTTTTGATTAAAGGTGTTTACTCTTCGTTTAAAAACCAGTTACGTTATACTGCAAGTTTTATGAGGAAGCAGTTTAGTTCCCTGCAAATCCAGCTGTTTGCGTTTGCCTGCCTACACAATAAGCCCTTTTTTGTGCCCGGCTCAGCTAGAACCTCCTCAAACAAGACCACCTCAGTGTTTACAAAGTGATTAATTTGCTGTTGTGATGGATGGATAGATGGATGGAGGGAGATTTCCAACACACTGCACATTTAAAACTAATGAGCGAGATCCGACTCTTTTGAAAACGAGCTGGAAAATTGGATTCATTTGTTAAAACATAAATGCGTTGCGTTGCAAGTTTGTGCGACATTTTCAGTCGATGTCATCATAAGTCACCGCGATGAGGGCACTTGGTCTTTGTAAGCTTGGCAAAACGAGTGCGCAAACACACACACACACACACACACACACATACGCGAGTTTGTAGAGTTAACGTGCGTGTGCAGGTGCAGAATGTGATGACAAAAGTAAACCACAGTGAAAGTCGGGGTTACAGTCACTGCTGCAAATATTGCATTTCCTTTCCACAGCCCGTAAACAAAGCGTGTGAGCAACTTTTAGCTAAAGAAAAAAAAATCTGAATTTTCTGCTAACCGGCCCACAGCAGGGATGAGAAGGCAACTTTTGATTTCCCAGAGTGCACCGCTGCCCACGGAGGGTGCTTCTCGTCCTCGTTTTGTCGCGCCGCTACTGTTGGAACGAACTTGGACATTCACACACACACACACACAGTTGCAACACACACACACACGAAATAATCGATACCAATCAAAACGACAGGTGCCGATTATAACAGACGCCACAAAGATTTCTCATGCGCGAAATTTGATCTCGCAAAAGTTTTTATTGACTTATTTTCGTTGTAATCTCAGGAAAACACAAGTTGCATGTTATTGTTGCAATCTCGACATAAGGAAAGGTTTGCAAGATCGCGTTATTTTTCGCGGGATCTTTAAGGTCGTTTGGTTAAGGTAAAGGTGGTTTTCCTGTGATCTCGCCAGAACTAAAGCCGTTTTCTCAAGATCATGAGTTATTCTTCTCATGATCTCGACTTAAGCAAGTCTTTTTGTTGAGATCCAAATTTTTCCCTCATGATCGAGATTTTGAGAGCACTGTAACCTGCATCAGCTCCCATGCGAGTGTCACATTCGTGCAATTACAAAAGCGGAAATCGGATTTTGCTCTTGCGACACGGCCCGAAATCCAGCTCATTTTCTCCAGTTGACTTATCTGTGCTATCAGATATTAACATTTGATGCTATCTCGGCTGATGTCATGATTAGTTCAGCAATCCTAATCATCTGGGAGCGTCTTTTTTGGGGAGTGATGAAATGAACTTTTAATTAAAACAAGCGCTCAGTAAATTGGTTGGCTTTTGAAATTCGTCTTTGAAAGTTAGAAGCGAGTTAGCGCTCGTATGACAAAGCTAAGGTGTTTAAACACAGTTATTAGTACATACCGTAGTTGTAGAGTTAGTGTTAACCTTGAGTTAAACGGATTATAAGCATGGATTTGGAGACAAAACATACCAGTAATTTCACTATTAGGCCTGTAAATAGAGGCGTCGCACAGAATCCAAACACACACACTTAAGACAAAACCAAAAAAGTGGAAATAATCTTTTATCAGCTCTCGCTCCTGTCCAGGGAATCGCAAGACGGCTCCAAACTCTGAGATAAAAATCTCAATCTGATGCTGTCGATTGAGATACTAATGGGGAAGTGGTCAGGAGCACCCGGTAGGAGCCGAAGTGTGAGTGTGTGTCCTTCAAGAGGAAACTCTGTGTGTGTGTGTGTGTGTCCACTCCTTGTTGCTTCATGCTGCTATCAGAGCCAGAGAGCTGTACTCATCCGTTACACTTCCCCAAACTTTCCACGGTTTGTGTCTCCCACACACACACACACACACAACGTGAAGCCGCTTTAAGCTTGATGTCAATTACTTGCTGTTAATCCAGGCTTATGGTTCAGGTTCTAATTACAACTGCGCACCGTGTTCAGGTAAAAACACAAAACAACAACGACTTCAAGTTCAGAACCAACAGCCAAAAGGTGGTTTGCAAGACAAAAAACAGCAAGTGCAAAGGAGAAATGCAAAAATCTCTCTTCCACTGTAACGAGAAGTGCTCGAGTCTTTGCGGTTAATAGTTATTAGACAGTTTATTAGTCAGCATTAATCCCAACTGGGGTCGCGGGGGGACCGGAGCCTATCCCGGGAACTTAGGGGCTCAAGGCAGGCGCCAACACACCACAGGGCATGCACTCACACACACATTCACACCTTACGGGCCAATTTAGAGTCACCGATTAGCCTACAGTGCATGCTTTTGGACTGTATGAGGAAACCGGAGCACCCGGAGGAAACCCACACGAACGCGGTGAGCGCATGCAAACTCCGCACAGACAGACCCCGCGGCCGACCCGGGCCTCGAACCCAGCACCTTCTCACTGTGAGGCGGCGTCGGCGTCTGAAGACATTTAGTCATTTGTTCTTTTTTTGGAAACAATATATATTTTTGCTGTTTCGGTGCTGTATTTTTATTCCATTTTTTTATATTGTGTTGTCTTGTTGTTGTCGAACAGTTTTCATCACAGTTCTCATAAATGTAAAAAAGAAGATAATAGAATTAAAAAATACACAGATTTTTCTTTCAGTAGTAAACTTATTTATTGTTGCTTTTTTATTCTATTATATTGTCGACAAACGTTTTACGTTGCTGTTCTCAAAAAGATAACGAATGATGACGAACTTAAAAAATGGTAAAACGTTTTGTCAAAGTTTATGTTGAACACTAAGTTCCCGGCCCAGTTTGGCTCGGATCGGCTGCAGTTTTCACCTCCTGTTCTGTGATTTTCCGTGCCGCGTTTTCCAGTGCTCTGGCTCTCGAGCGCTGCTCCGAAACGGCTAGAAGTGATTGGTTCTCGTCCTGTAACGCTGTGTTCGATTAAGGCCTGGAGGCCTGAGGCCAGTAACATTTGTTCTGTCATCCTTTTCGCGTATAATGTTTTCATCTTCCATTTCCCTCGCGTTCTCTCGTTTTTTCCTCCCAGTGCTGGCCTGTATGAGGGCCTTATTAATCACACACACACACACACACACACACACAGATATGAAGTAGCCTGATCTTAATGGCAGGAGTGAAATCCTCACTCGTCCTCCCTACTCGTGACTCCTCTCTCTCTCTTTCTCCGCCACTCCAGTTATTTCTCAATTTTTCTCAATTATTTCCTCCCTCTTTTTTTCCCAGATTCTTCTTCTTCTTCTTCCTCCCCTGGCTTTGCCGTCCAGGCTGTCATCATCTCCTTCACAAAACGGAAAATTAATTAGAAGCCACGACCTCGGCTCGGGTTTTACACTCACACACACGTTTTTCTCGAGTGAAACCTGTAATCGCAACAATGAAAGAGTGATGTAAAGTGTGTCAGGACGCATAATAAGAGGAACGAGGGCCAGCAGTGTCATTACGGTAAGCGTTTGCTGTCAGAAGCAAAGTGGAGTTTAATAGAGAATTTCGTCACGAACGCGTGGATTGCAAGTGATGATTTTAGGGTCATATCCAATGTTTGATTTAGTTTAAATACTTTTCTTGAGGTTGGTACATTATTACGGAAGTCAATTGAAATGCATCAACAATTTTGTTGAGGTAAAAAATGTACTAGTTATGTTTATCTCATCATCTTCACTAAATGACTTTAGTTATGTCAAGATCACTATATAAACAATCACGGAAAAAAAATACTTTATCACACAGAAAACATCTTGAAAAAACAAATGTTATGCCAAAATTACTACAAAAATAATTCAAAAATTGACTAAGTTTTTGTTTCTTCAAATAAAGTAGCAAAAGTCTCTTTCACAACATCACATTAATGTTCTAGCGATTCCAAGAGTTATTTTTCAAATTCAAGTTCCTTGTCTTGTGATATTGATGCAAAGAAATTTGTTTTTCTCAACATCACAAGTCAAGATCACTAGGAAAACAATCTTGAATTCTCAAATCTTGAGAAATCAACAGGGATAATAACTCACTTGAGAGAACGCTACTTTATTATCTTGAGATCACAAGGAAAAAACATGACTTATGTTAAAATAAAGACAACAATAACTCGCGATCTTAAATAATGTCAAATTATAAAGAATAAATTACTTTCATTATCTCAAGGTCACAAGGAAAAATGTATCATCTTGAGAACACGACACGTTTTTTAGTATCTCACAAGTTTAAACGGCTATTCCAGTAACATTCTTTTACAAATGGCAATTTTGCAAAAATGTAACAAAATATATATCTTGCTTTGTAAAGACAGGTGTTGACGCTCTGATTGGTGTTGAACTTCAAAACATTATTGAACTAACGCTAACGCTATGTTACTTGCACGATCTTGATGCAAAAAAGAGAAAGAGAGAGCGCTTATAGCGCTTATAGATCCATCCCGACCTTTCTGTCAGCGTGTCGGCAGCTTCTGGAAAGATTTCGGCTCAAATCTTGAGTTATAACACACCAGAGCCTCGTTCGCGGGGATTCGCCACATTTAGGGAAATTCCTCCTCCTCCTGCGACCACTGTGGCAATTAGGCTCCTTTTTTTGCCTCCAGTTGCGCAGTAAATTACACGTGCGATTGCCTGATAGGAGGCTGCTCTGCCAGCGGTCGCCGGTGATTTAGGGCGAGATTCGAGAGCGAAATTGGAAGGTGTTTTAGCTTAAGATGAAATATTGGGAAATAACGAGGAGAACGCAGCGGTGGCGTTCGGCGTTCGGCGTTCCCGGGACCCCAGTGGCGTTTTCTTTTTTTTTGCTAACTGCTTCAGGATGCCTCTTTAAAATGATCGATTTGCACAGATGAGCTCAGACCGGGTCGGAGCTCTGAGAGAGGGACTGACTTTATCTGCAGTGCCAGCGCAGAGGCTGAGGATGTTTGAGTAAGACATGTAAATGCCCAAAACATCCAGCGCTGTATCAGTAGCTGTACTTTGTTACTGTACTTGAGTATTATTTTAAGTGAAAGTAAACGTGAGAGACTTCTTGTCATTGTGAACACACCACAGCATAGCAAACAGCACACCACAACCTCCGCATTTGACCCATCCGTGAAGGAGCAGTGGGCAGCTAACATCGGCAGCGCCCGGGAAGCGGTGCTTGGGGAAGGTACCTTGCTCATGAGTACCACAGGTACCACGGTACCTTTACCGGCCTGGAATTCGAAGCGGCAACCGTTACGCTATGCTAACCGCTTTGTTATGCTAACCATTACGCTACCAACTGCCCCGGGGTTCGAAACGGTGACCGTTTAGCTACACTAACCGTTACGCTACCAACTGCCTTGGGATTCTAAGTGACGACCGTTACGCTATGCTAACATGATGCTATGCTAACCGGTATGCTACTAACTGCTCCAGGATTCGAAGCAGTGACCGTTATGCTATGCTAACCATTAAGCTACACTAACTGTCATGCTAAAAAACTGCCCCAGTGTTCTAAGCGGTGACCATTTAGCTACACTAACCGTTATGCTACCAACTGACCTGGGATTCTAAATTACGACTGTTATGCTATGCTAACATTATGCTATGCTAACCAGTATGCTACTAACTGCCCCAGGATTTGAAGCAGTTAACCGTTATGCTAACAACTGCCCCATATTTCGGAGTTGGACTGTGTTGGGTCTCCTTCTCCAGTATTCTCTTGAGGGAATTTCTTGTTAAATTTGTTCTTTATGATGTAAGATTTAAATAGTTTGATATTATACAACTGTAGAATTGAAGAAAACCCAATACATGTTTTGCACAATGTTTAGGAGAAAGTCGCAGGTTCAAGGTCCGAACTGGTAAAGGTACCACTGAGGTACCTATCATGAGCAAGGTACCGTACCTAAACACTGCTCCTCAAGTGCTGCCCACTGCTCCTTCACGGATGGGTCAAATGCAGAGGCCACAATTTGTTGGGATGTTGTGTTGTGCTGTGTTCACTATGACAAATAATTACTCACTTAAAAGGATGTAACATAAATGTTCAACAGTGCAGAGTATCGTGTCAGACGCACTCATCCTCAGCAACTTTTATTACTTTGCCATTCTCTAAGGAAAGCTACGCTTCTCGACCCAAATGTGTAAATATTGGAATAAAACCTCCCGGCAGCTATAACCACCCGCTCAAACTCCACTGCCCCGAGTAACCAGAGCCTTGCGATTTAGCCTCGTTGTGGCCCTTAAGTGTCTTTCTACATCGCGGCTAATCTCTTGCGCGGCGTGAGTTTGCGCTCGCTTTGCGCCTCCTTTACGGTCGTCTCTTTTTCGGCCCGGCCGGATTTACGGCGCTTGGCACATGCGACGCTGCCTTATTCGCTTCCAGAAGGGGTGAAGTGAGGACAAAAGCACACGGTCCAACACGCACTCCGATTCGTGCCGACCTGCACGTGCTTTCGAGGACTGCAAACTTCACATAAACATGCTGTAGCTTGGCGCTAGAGGAATGCATGCTATTTTGCTATGAGTTTTCATTTAGAGCTTTTGCAGCTTTTTTTTTGCCAAATTTTTTCTTAAAATTTGCTTACGCAATTGTCATGAACTCATTTGCCAATGTTTTCTTAATTGAAATTTGTTGTTAAGTAAGAACTGAATCTACGCAGAAGAAGAGTGCTCGTTCCTGTTTCAGCAAATCATTAGCTATTAGCTATTACTTCTTCGATTCTACAGTTAAATATAATGTAAGCGTCAACTTTCTTGTTGATAAAGAAAAAAAACGTAAATATTCGTGAATGACGACCAATCCGAGTGAAGGTGTAATGGGACGCGACCTTAGGTATGATCTATAGTATTATCATGCATATACTATAACCACGAGAGAGAGAGATTGTGACTTGGTTTCATCTTCTTAAATTGAGATGTGTGTGTGTGTGTGGGTCATGAAAAGATACCGTGGAGCTATCTGTTTGGCCATCGCTTTCTCCCTGTGTGGTGGTCATGACAGATTACACAGATATGACATCAGTTATCTCACTCTCATTCATTTGCTCTCACACACACACACAGACACTATCATATGCTCTTTATCTCCTGCAGAGTGTTCCTCAGTATCAGACGGCCGCTCTAAAGGCCTGTGGGCTGGACAGTCACGCGATTCCCTGAAGATTCTTAACGCAAGTTTCAGTGTCTGTGTAGAACTTTTAAAAATGTGAATTTCTCTTGCTGTAAATATCTGTCCATTTGCATTCATGAAGAAACGTGACCTCTGTGTACAGTGGCGGATTTAGCAATTTTAGGGCCCCAAGTGAATACAGACATGGGATCCTCCACATTCGTACTGTAAAACACACTTTTTTGGTTGCTTTGTAACATTATAAAATGGAGGAAAAATCTATCAAAAATGAAGAAATGCTTAAGTTTTGGGTAATTTCTGCCCAATTTGGACTCATTTGGTCCTGTAAAATGAGCTGCTTTTGGTCTTTCGGGAAGAGAACTACATTTTTCAGAGTGATGCCGTTCCACATGAGAGCTGCGAGCGCTAACGCCTGTGTTTACGCAGTTACGCCAGCTTTTGTGCACAGAATTACTTATAATTTCACATTCAGAGGAATAAATGAATGTCCGTTAAGGTGACGGTATGTGTATTAATTAAAAAGGAAATAATGAGCAACACAAACGTGTGCGTGGGTCTCAAAAAGTTAAACATGAAGTGTTCATAGTGGGGGGGGGAGGGCTGATTTTATGTGAGGGTTTTGGGGCTACTAGTTTGGGGTCCCCCAGGCAAACGCCTAGGATTGCTTAATTACAGAACCGCCTCTGTATGTGTATGATCCATCCGTGAAGGAGCAGTGGGCAGCGAATGTGCAGACCCCGGGGAGCAGCACTAAGGGACTTTGCTCATGAGTACCACAGTGCCAGTCTAGAACTTGAACCGAAAACACTCCGATCACAGGTCCAACTCCATAACCGATCTGGAAAAGACCAGTGTCTCAATAAGCCAAAAAAGCCAAAGTTGAATTGCTTGTAACCCTAAAGCAGTGACAATCCTACAGTCTGTTGAGCCAGCATTCATCCCCGTTATTCCATGTCAGTTCTCAAGGGCTTCCCAAATTGTCTTGGGGACCCCCAAAGCGGTTGCCCAAACTTCCTTTCCTTTCCTGTTACATTAAACGAGTACGGCACGAATGGCCAAACTGGATAAAGAGATACTGGACCTTTTTCGCTTCCCTTTTCCCCTGTAACACATCCTTCATTGTGGCGTGAGGCCCGTTGACAGCACGGCGCGTGTCCCCATGTGCCCCTCAACCTCCGCCGCGCTGACCACCCCCCTCCAAAAAAGGCCCACCATCGTCATCACCACCACTGCCATCGCGCCCCCATCACTCTCCTGACAGGCCATTTATCAGCATCGCTGTTTACTCTAATCAACCTCCTAGTGGAGCTCGCAGCTGGAACAACTGTTTTGAAATTTCTCTTCAAGGTTCTGGGGGGAAAGGGGCGAAACGCGCTGCCAGAAATTAATAACTGCCAACCTTTTGTCGTAA
The DNA here is from genome assembly GCA_032718565.1 of Distichodus sexfasciatus. Taxonomy (NCBI): domain Eukaryota; kingdom Metazoa; phylum Chordata; class Actinopteri; order Characiformes; family Distichodontidae; genus Distichodus; species Distichodus sexfasciatus. The sequence continues at coordinate 461,817 of JAVGVS010000188.1, forward strand.
GAGCACAACAAAGGCGAGGAGAAAGAGAAAAGACAGCGAGCGAGAACGATGCTTTACGAGCGCCGTGGCCGGAGCGCTGCGGCAGCAACGACGACGAAGTGTGTGCTCTTTGTGTTTTTTTTGTGAACAGGGAGGGTTTGTGCAATGCAGATACAGCTTTTAAAAGCCACCTTTGTTCCGTTTGCATGTGTGAGTTATTGAACTGATGCAATGCAACTGCTCTGTTTTCTTAATGCGTCTCTGAATCAATGATTCAAGCGTTCTAAAAGGTTTAGGATTTTTGCTGCAAAGACCAGCAACCCGATGCGTCATCATGCGAGAGTCAGAATGCAAGAAAAGAACATTTTCGTACTTTTTTATACGCTTTGCATTCATATTGCATCTGTTTTTGCCATGGTGTTGCAGAGTCTGCAGAGTCTTTACTTTTAAATGGTAGATTTTCAAACCACAGCTGCTTCAAACTAACAGGAAAAGCTAGTTTTAATTTAGTCGAAAAAGTAACTAAATCAAAGCTATTACAGTAATACTTCATATTTGTATCATATTTGCTTTTCCACTAACTAACTAGGAAAATTCACTTACGCATTTATGTTCAAAATTCCAGTAATACTTTATATTTGTAGCTTTTCCAGAAACTAACCAGGAAAATGTACTTGCGCATTTGAGTTTAACTTGCGCAAGCCGAAATTCATTTTCCAGTTCATTAAGTATATCCTAGAGCACAAATATTAAGTATTGCTGAATGAAATAACGTCAATATAACTTAACATCCACATAACATCGCAATTTTTGAAGAAATCGTGAAGCTAAATTGTTTTAAAAGTACTTTGACTAAGCATTGGCTACTGAAGACGTACAGTGGTATGTTGGTTCTCGAACCGCTTAGACTACAATCATTTTGGAGTACAATGTTTTTTGCCAAATTCAAGAACAAAATTTTGACGAACCAAGCGCCATATCATGTTTTATATGAGAAATTGCAAAATTGCACAGAGCAAACAATTTGTCTCTCAAACTGTATTTTTGATCATAAAAGTCAGAATTCGACCATTTATTTTGAACTTCGACCCCACGCCAAATAAACTATGACACGAACCATCAGTTCATTGGTGTCTCTATCTCGCCGTCACAAAGCTGCGTTGTCATTTCACACGTATGTATTGTTTTCATACGCAAAATTAGTACAATTGCACAGAGCTCACTATAATCCAACAAAATCGATCAATTCAGCACTCAAAGATTATTTTTAATCTCAACTGTCAGTTAAATAATTTATTTTGTACCTAGACCAGCTGAGAAAAAAACTTTCATGTTGGTGTATTTTTGGCCGGGAACGGATTAATATTTTTTATTTTGATTCTTATGGGAAAACATTAACTTAAAACTTCTTGGGATTTAAGGTACTCTCTAGAACGTGCGTTAAGTATCGAGTACCGAGGTACCACTGTACTTAAAATCCATTTTAGTTAGCTTCTCCCCAACACTGATACTGCTGATCTAGTTTATAGAAGAGGCAACCGTTTCTCCCTCTTTCTATCTGCTGCAAAATGAACGTCTCTTAGGACATTTGATGCACATGTGGCCTGCATTTCTGTCAGCGTGTTCCTTTTTCCTTTTGGCATCAGTCCGTCTGTCTGTCATCTGATGAAATAATGATGATGTATAAGACACTTCTCCATCACCGTGACCCAAACCCGCGAAGATTTGCCGAGTGTGTTTGTGTTACGGGACACAAAAAAGATGCATTAAAATGTATTAATTGTCTTTAAATGCCGGTGACTTAATTTATTGCAAATTAGACTGTGTGTATTAGTCATGTTCACTTCACAAAGCAGGTTCTGGAAGACAAACTCGTGATTTAATATTTAGTCTGACTCCTTAAAAAGACACGCAAAGATTTGAAGTAGGGCAGAAAGTAAATCAAGGCTGCACTGAATTGTGCTAGAGATTTATTGAATGAAAATTTCAGATGCTGGAAAGATGCTGATCGCATCCAGACATGGCTAACAATCAGAAACACTCATGCCAAATGACAAACTCTAAAATAATACTTCATCTCTCTCTCTATTTATGTGTCCTTAATACAATGCCGAAATCTCAACAGATAATTAAAAATTCTGTTTTATACACATTGAGAAATGCTAATAAAAAATTTAGCTGGCAAAATTTAGAATTTTGAAAAAAAGTAGAATAATAATTAAACTGTACTGTTAATCAAATATAGGAATATTATCTCTTACGCTTGTGTTACGGATTCCTCAGAAGCTGAGGTTTGCGTTTGTGACCTCCAAAAATGCACAAAATGCTTTTTTCCACGATTTCATTTCACAATTTTTGATGCCTCCCATGAAACGCTCACTAGACATATTTTGGGGGTTGTTGAGTGTTTTTGTGACGTTATTTTTCATGAGGGTAATGTGGGTTTGCCGTTTACGGCTTTTGTCGTCTTAATGCTGTTCCTGGATATTGTGGCACTGTGTGTGTGTGTGTGTGTGTGTTCATGTATTTATCGCATTGTTTTTGTCCCCTAAAATCACTTTTATCTGTTTTTTTGGGCTTTGTGGGGACATTTGAGAGGTCCCCATGAGGAAAAATAACTTTATAGAAAATGTGCTTGTTTTATTTGAGAAACTAAAAGAGGTAAAAGATGTGCTTTTGGTTACTGAGGTTAAGGTTAGGGTTAGGATTAGGTGTCTGTGTAAAATTATATACATCTAGTCATTATGGGAGCCTATGGAAAGACCTCACAAAGATAGTAATACAGAGACGTGTGTGTGTGTGTGTGTGTGTGTGTAAGTGTGTGACAAAAAAGTGACAAGCAACTACAGCTGAAAAATATATAATAAGGATATATAATAATTGGTATAATATTATACCAAAAAATATATAATAAGGATTAATATGATTATGAGCTTACCATTAACATGTTCATAAATCCATTTTGACAAAATCAGCAGAAGTTTAAGTTGTGAACACACCACACCACAGCACAGCACACAGTGAACCACAACAAACTGTGACCTCTGCATTTGACCTGTCAGTGAAGGAGCAGTGGGCAGTTGACATGGGCACCGCCCAGGGCGCAGTGCTTGTGATAACTTTACCTCTCTCGGATTTGAACCTGCGATCTTCTGATCACGGGGCGAACGCACAATCATTACCCCACCAACTGCTCCAGAATGCAACAAACCTATAAATACTTAGGACCTGTTTACGTTTGCGGATATTTTTATAAACCTATGTTATTTTATACGTTTGGGCCGTTCGTTTACACGTAAAAAGTTTTAGCCACCTCATGCGCAGATTTTTAAGTGAAGATTTTTCAAAACGCTAGATTCTGAGGAATACGTGTAAATGAAAGACCCAAACGTTAAAAAAAAAATGTTTGTAAAAATATCTGCATTTCTTTTAAACCAGCCTTTTTTTAACTGAATATAAAATTTTAAAATAAGTGTATAAAAGAAAATGCATTTATAAAAAAGATCCACAGAAGTGCAACAGGCCTTTAATGTATAATATCATATTTTTGGGTAAATGTCAATATGGTGATGTATCTATAAAATAAAAAGTTCTACAGAAATTACAGCCACAATTGTCTGACAAAATAATATTATCATACAGTGTAAAATCCTAATGATATGAATTTATAATAGGATATTTGGTGTCATCTGGTGACATATCTATAAAACAAATGATATCTCTAGAAATGATGTCTAATACACGTCTAAATATTTGAAATCCAACAGTTTAAACATGCAATACCAAAGTTGTGATCTTAACCTGCCCTGTTACACAATGACAAGACGGAACGTAGGTGGTAGGCGTAACCTGTTATAATAAGTTGTGAAAATGACGACACAGACAGTTAACCCACAGCCGAAACTATGCATGGGGGTGTGAAAAAGCTGTTTTTTTTAATATTTTCGTAAACAACAAGGCATGTGGTTATAAATCTGGCAACACACAGTCTTTTTACCTTCCTACACGTTGACTTGACCACCTGGCACTTTTCCCCTAAATCCCTGCAAACACAGTGCAATCCTCCCCACTGCCAAAACCTCAGGAGACTCATCCTTCAGCACATAATCAACCGCTCATCAGATCCCTCTTTTCTCTCTCCCCCTCGTTTTCTCTCTCAGAGGAGGTAGATTTGGTCACGATGGCTGCAGTTCTAGGAACTCTTACTGACAGGACCCTCAGCAAGGTCAAGTCACTCAGTAGGTCAGTTGATCAATTTAGGTTGAAGGTTTTTCCCTTTTCTGGTAAAATGTGCATATATACGTTGTATGGACAACAGTATTGAGATACACCTTAGTTATTGAATTTAGGCATTTCACTCAGGCCACAGGTCAAAGATCAAGCGTCTGGCCGTGCAGTCTCCACTTACAAACATTTGGATCATCCAGGGTGTGTTTCCCAAAAGCTTAGTTGCAAACATATTGCTAACTGCACTAGCAACACTGTAAATTGCTAATGTTCACTATGTTAGTTGCTAATGTGCACTATGTTAATTGCTAATGTACACTGGTAGTTGCTAAAGTACACTATGTTAATTGCTAATGTGCACTATGTTAGTTGCTAATGTGCACTGTTAGTTGCTAAAGTACACTGTGTTAGTTGCTAATGTGCACTGTTAATTGCTAATGTGCACTATGTTAGTTGCTAATGTACACTATGTTAATTGCTAATGTGCACTATGTTAGTTGCTAATGTGCTCTATGTTAATTGCTAATGTGCACTATGTTAGTTGCTAATGTGCACTATGTTAGTTGCTAATGTGCACTATGTTAGTTGCTAATGTGCACTGTTAGTTGCTAAAGTACACTATGTTAATTGCTAAAGTACACTATGTTAGTTGCTAATGTGCACTGTTAATTGCTAAAGTACACTATGTTAGTTGCTAATGTGCACTATGTTAGTTGCTAATGTACACTTAGTTGCTAATGTACACTGTTAGTTGCTAATGTGCACTATGCTAGTTGCTAATGTGCACTATGCTAGTTGCTAATGTGCACTATGCTAGTTGCATTATGTCTTAATGAGTTCAAGTAACACCCTCATCTAAGTGTAACTGATGAATTAAAATAGATTAAAAATATTACCTTCATAAATACTAAGAGTAACCGGCAACACATTTCTGGAAGGTCAAGATTTTATAACGAGGTTTGGGAAAAGTGCCTTCCCACGCAACCTAACAATATGACGTATAAAGATAAAATATACTGTTATGCAGAGAAAATGACCAACCCTTATTATACCAGTGGATTTATTTCATTCATCCCGGAGTAACTGTACTTTAACTAAAGCCACTTGCTAACCCTGGATTTGGGTAGCAAAACATTTCTGCGTCAGATGTGTTGAATTAGGTCTGGGCCTAATCTCACCAGAACTGCCAGAAGCAGGGTTGGGCAAACATTAAGAGATTTAACAGTTTAAACTACTGTATCAAAAACAGGCCCCAAATCAGGCAGTGAGGTCATCGAATATAAATTCAGTGAAAAAGTACAGTCCATATCTGTCAGATCCCAACGAGACTCCAATCCAGATTCCCCTCAGATCGAGCCATGATTCCAAGATCAGGTTTGGCTGAGTTTAAGCAGCACTTCCTATATAAATATCCAATTGTTTCACCTTCTCTACGAAGCATTGCATGTGTCTTTGCACCCTGCATACGGTGCAATTTTTATTGTTTTGTCTCAAGGTATATGACCCCCATTTTGTCCTTTTTCTGGCTTTTCTGTCTTTTTGCACTGCATTTTGAGGCTGTTTTTAGTTTGTGTAATTTCTTGCCCTGATTATGAACAACAAATTGGGTTTTAACCCATTGCTTGACCCATTGTTTAGATAAGTCTAAATCAGTTATTCCAATTGGATCTGGATCTGTTTGCTTGTGCCTTTATTGGATTATTGTTTGTGTCACAATCACCCTGCAATTTGTCTTAAGTTCTCTGGACCTCTTCTCTGAACCCCCGCCATTTTTCTCCTCACTGGAGTGAATCAGTGTCCACACGGCCGTTTGTGACCTGCATTTGGTCGGCTGCGCGTTTCGGATGGTGTCAAATAAAGTCTGCATGCAACGTTTTTCAGGCGCCAATTTCTGCCGAATCCCAGATGAACACAAAGAAAACATCGCTATAGCATTTACATGACGTTGAGTTCGGTTGACGTCCTGGAGGACCGAATATATCCCATGATTCCATTAAATTAGTTTAATATTCATATTATGTGCTTCAGTGGGTGATGTAAAACTGTGCAGCACAAAGACTGTCCTTCATGTGCCACAAGACTTGTTTTATTTCCTCTTTTATATTTGTATATACTTTATATTTCTGCACATGGGTAAACACTGTAAATTACTGTAAACACTGTACAGCCTGATTACAGCCCCCACAGGTAAACACAAACTGGGCTGCAGGTTGGTGTTAAACAGCGTCAAACAAATGACAATGTAACACCTCACTGAAGTCAATCAAGCGCAGCTAAAAAACGTAATAAAAACGTGCAGGGCGTTCAGAATGCATTCAGAATGCATTCATTTACCCAAGATTCAAGCGCCTGTGTGGATTGGGCCTAAGCCTAACTTTCCCCTTGTCTTGTGACTGTTGTCCTACGTGGAGCTGGCTGTGTTCTCGTGTTTGGATTCTGGTTGTGGTTTCTGTATCTGTTTGTCATTACAGCTTTGTGTTTCTAACCTCAGGCACCTTTTTCACTGCACTGATGCCAGTTTGGAACTGATGGCAGGTTTTTCTATTTAACAAGGACTGGTATCAGTGCCACAAAATCGGCTCCAAACTGGCACCAAAACTTCACTGGTTGCCAACGTTAACATTGGGACCAGTACAGGACACCTAGTCTTTTCTTAGGTTCCTTGTGTTGAAGACCGTGTATTATCTGGACCTTGCAGGAACCCATTAATTTTTCTTCTGGATGAACTGGACTACATGACCACCAGTTTCCATGGATCTTCATACTGGACCTATAGAGACCTTGCTCTGTGTGGGTTAAATTAATTGAGTTCACATTTAACTTTATTTAACTTTATGTTCCTTATGTTCCTTATTGTATAATGTATAGTTTTATTTTTGTCCTGTTACCCCAGCCTCCGTATTTAAGTTAGTATTTATGTTTGTAAGTTTGTATTGCGTCTCTATCTTCCTTGTCTATTGCACAGTTAAAGAGCGGATCAGGATACATTTCACTGCTTGTTGTACCTGTATAACTTGCACGTGACAAATAAAGAATCTCTTGAATCTCTCAGGACTTCTGCCTTGGACCTTGGACAGGAACACACTGAATTCTCAACCAGATGAGCTGGATTGCATGATCAGGTCTTCCAATGATCACCTTTAACCTTAATCTAAAATCTAAAATATGACGTTCTACATCTACACACACACTTAAAAGCACACCTCAAATGCATGAGCTCAACTTAGTCCAGAGAAGGATGTCGTCACCTTCTGAGTTTTCGTTCCTTTCACGCGTTCTTCCACTTTCCTTGCAATTGTCATCCTACACTTGCTTGTTGGGGGACAATTTCTGCTGTAAAGGTTATTATTTCCTGCTCCAGGACGGCACGGTGGCACGTGTGTGTGTGCCCTGTGGTGTGTTGGTGCCTGCCCAGGGTTGGTCCCCACCCTGCGCCTGTAAGTTCTCTTGTCCCCCTGCGACCCCAGTTGGGATTAAGCGGTTCAGTGAATGAATGAATAATTCCTGCTCCTTCTCTTTCTTGCTGCACCTTGTGACAGCAGTTGCTCCTACTGAACCTATTTACTGGCTATTGACTTCCTTGAAATGAGCAACTTCTTTACACTTTGGTGTTTCAGGATTAAATGCAAAAAGTAGGAATGTTTCATGACTTCATGACTTGGGAAGCTGTTGGTCATCAAGTTGGTTGGCCATCAAGAACCCTGCACTGTAACTTACCCGATCTGTTTAACTTGTGCATACAAGATAAGATCACACACAAATGAAATATGGTCAGTTCTTATGGTGTCCTCCCCAAGCAACAGGAGTGAGTTTGCATAACAGGCAGAAATCCCCCCAGACGGCTCTTGTTTCTCTGAGCCCCATTTTTCCCGATGTCACATTCAGCTTCTAATTGGCTATGCTTTTTTGGCTAAAACTGGACTTTCCTATTTGTTCAAAGCGTTTCCAGATCTTAAGATAATTGGACATTGTTAGAAATGCTGCTTGTTGTAGAAATGTCATCCAGCTTTTAGTGTATCTGGATTCTAACAGCGCTTGGAGCAAATATCAGTGTTGAAGCATGTATTCCAGATGATGTTTCTCTAATGGCACTGGAATAATGACTGTACTCACACTCACTTTCAAAATGTGATCGGATCCCTCAAACCATCTGCAACATTTGTCTGCGTTGCATTTCGCCATGTGGGGTAGTACAGTGGTAGGAGGCTCGATTATGGACCAAGAGGTTGTTGGTTCAAATCCAGCGTTATTCTACTGCAAGAGTTACCACCGTTGAGGCTCTGATCAATGAAAATAAGTCCAAGGTGCTCCACAGAGACTGTCGTTATAATTAGGGAATGAAGGCTACACTGGATAAGAGCGCCTGCTAAACGGCATGAATGGGCAGTTGGTGGCGTGAAGGTAGGGTGTCCCTCTGTGACCTGAAGGGCACAGGTTCGAATCCAGGACTGGTAAAATTACCACTCAGGTACTCATGAGCAAGGTTCCGTTGCCAAGCACTGTTCCCCGGCCACTTGTTAGCTGCCCACTGCTCCTTTACGGATGGGTTAAATGCAGAGGTCACATTTGGTTGTGGTTCACTGTGTGCTGTGCTGTGGTGTGTTCACAATGACAAATAATCACTCACTTTCATAAATGTAAACGTCATTTGCAATGTAAATTGTCATCCGTCCTGTAGGATGGGGTACCTTTCACATCAGAGCCGATATCAGTACCGGTACCTGGTGTTTGGTACCAATACTTAATGGTACTTCATTCCCATACCTTGCTCTTAATCTATAATATCTGTTTTGTATCAATATAAAAATACAGTCACACAAACTGCTGTTCCTATGTTATAACTACAATATAAATGTATCACAATTTTGAAAAAAATTTCCCAGAACAATAACTAAAACCGATATTTCACTGCAGTGGAACTTGTCGACGGCGTAGATTCGAATTCTCACTGTCGATGCTGGCCGTAGCAGTGATTGTCAGTGCGGCTGTAGCTTTAGACTGTGGCGCTCCAATTATCAAACATCGGACACTCATCCGCCCGTAAATATATTTGATGTTTAACAAGGTTTTTCCTCCAGTTTGATGTATTGTTAGCTCCAGTTCTACATTTTGTGTGGCAAATGTTGCATGTCGCGTTGTCTGCATTGATTTTAGCAAAGTTGGAAAATCCAGTAGTTTCATGTAGCATTTTAGCTAACCCAAACCAAACAAATTTGCTGCTTGTGTGGCGACAGGGATTGACATACTACGGGCAGTATTGCAGTAAGTGATGTAGGATGCAACAAAATCTGAATACAAGTGGTCAGTGTAACACTTTGGAGATGCAACATGGACACAAGTAGTGAATGGCAGTGCAACTCAACTGTCTGCTTGTGTATTTACTGAGCTTTGAGTCCACTTTCAGTTTTATTGGTAATTAAAACCTGGAGTATCAATGTCTTCCTAGCAGACCAATTGGCAGTATACGGCCTCATTATACCTTCGTCTGTATGGCAGTTATTCACCTGATCAAACAAAGAGGTAGAGCAGAACAAAGTCCAAGCATGGGGCATGTTTGGCGAACAGCAAATCACTATCAGTGAGTCACAGTCCGGTTCAATTTCAGTTTGTGTACACACACTTGAACTCATGGCCTCTGACATTACAAACGTGAGGTCCACCGACAAAAAAAAGTGATGTTCTAGAACTTCCAGTTTATTTAAAGAATTCCAGCAATTCCATCAGAATTCCATCGTATCCTGGGATTCTCTTGGTTGACACCCAGACCCCCACCCATGTTTTTGCTTCACACTTTGCGCTTTGTTTAGTGGCAAAAGCTTATTTCGACATTATTTATTTGCAGTGTTGAAAACACGGTTTACATTGTCTTGGTAAATACAGTAATTGTTCAAAAATTGCTCTTGTCGCCTAAAGGAATGTCTACACTGATCATGACTTTGTGATTTCGAATCTGATACCGATACTGCAACCCAGACTAAATCAACACCCCAATGCAATGGTTTCACCCCTTTAAAGAGGAAATAAATTATTATATAAAGCACGGTATGAGCCAATACTTTTCTTTCAGGTGCCAAAGTAAGGATTGCTTTAGTTGCAACAGGGCAGTAAGTTGCCAACACTAGACTCAATGACATTGCAGAAAATTTGCTGGACAGTTACATTAACATTTCAAGTCAAAGTAAACTTCATTGTCATCTCTGCTATATACTGTACAGATATACAGAGAGACAAGACGACGTAGCTCCAGGCTCAGAAACGGAACAAAGAACAATAAGGGCACATGGAATAAACAAAATATAAATAGAATACAAAATATATGTTTTAAACTAGGAATGGAGTATTACATATAAACTTTAAACTAGAACTAGAAACAGAAGTAGGAAGAGAGACAATTTGGATGCAGTATTAACCTACAAAAGTGGAAATTGACTTTTTTACTGAATGTGCATTAGGTTAGTAACAGTTTCAACATAAAAAATTCTATAACCAGTCTATTCATAAAACAGTATCTCTTAAAATAGTCCCAACATTAATGACCAACATTTACGTTTGTGCAGATATAACAGCATTGGAGAACCAGATTCTGTGCAATACTTTTCAATAATTTGTGCAGATACAGTTAAAAAGTGACCAGTGAGATATACATTCAATGTTCAATGGTTGTGCAAATAAGTAGCGGCAGTGCAAATATTATAGCAGTGTTGTAGCAACAGTCATTTGATTTCAAACGTCTGCATTAAAGGTATGCCAGATCAGCAGCAGTTTGGAGTGAAAATACTGTACAGTCTGTAAACATAAACATTATTCTTAAACAGAATATTCTTAGGAAATTTAGCTGATATTCTTTCTTAGTGAAACTGACTAATTTTAAGGAGAAACTTGGGTATAAAGATCTTGATCTGAGGTCCAACGGTGGTAGCTCTGGTTGAAGAATAGCCTGAGTTTGAACCTGTAATTTCTTGGTATCTATATCTCAATACATCCAAGACGACGGTATAATAATCAGCTTTTGGAAAACTTTATCACACCCACATTCATGTTAATGTTCATGCTGTAACGTTATCACCAAGTCATGAAGTCAATTAATCTTATCACAAATTTCATAGAAAGCAGATTAGTAAACTTTTTTTTTTTTTTTGAGGTGGCAAAATTCACCTTTTATTCTTGGATTTACTTTTCCATGAGTACTATAAGGACAGTTACACCCAAGGAGCTTCAACATTAAGATAACAAACTGCTTTAAGGAACTTTTATGACTATCACGCTGAAGTTCACGTTGTATTGTTATCCGGAATTTATGAAGACAATTAACCTTGTTATCACACATTCAAGTTATCATGGAGTCACATTGCAACAGTTTAAAATGACCACAGTCAGGGAGAATGAAGCTGAAGTTGAAGCTGAAGAGAACCTGCAGCCAAACTTTTATTGCAGGACGTCAAGTTTCCAACTCTAGACTCAAACTGACTTTGCAGAATTCTTACGAAATTCTTGGATTTACTTTCCGTGAGTCCAAACAGCCAAAAAAAGGCTTGATAGTATTGTATAACTAAATGCCTAAATTTCACTATTATGTTTATGTTGTAAGATGTAAGTTGAGGAAAGTCAAATGATTCTGGTCAGAATTGGTCCACGTCTTGTATTTTTGTGATATGTTACATAAACATTTTCAACAAAATCATGTCAAAGGTATTTTAGCAGAAACATAAATTATTTTTCCAGTTAACGAATTCCTTCAATGTGACGGAGAGTGAAACAGTGGGGAAAAAATGAGTTTCGCATGAGCATGAGATGTTTCACATTTTTGCTTTGGTACATACTCGCTGAAAATCATTTAAAATGCTTTCTGAGCTCTTGAAACCATCTCATGAGCTTTTGAAAGCATCTTGTAAGCATGCAAAAACATCCAGTTCTCTTGTAAAAACATCTTGTGCTCAGGCGAAAATATCTTGTGCTCACGTGAAAACATCTTGCGAGCATGAGGAAACATATTGCGCCCATGTGAAAACATCTCATGCTCATGCAATAACATCTGAGCTTTTGAATACACTTTATGCTCACAAAAACTTGTAAGCATCAAAAGCATTTCATGCTTAGGTGCTACTTTCTCATATGCACACTAAACTTGCGTTCATCATCACTTGTCCCTTTTGCCACCCTTTTTCATCTTACTAGTGCAAATTGAGCCCTTTATCATGACCATATTACAGAATTGCAACTTGAACCTGCGCTAACCGGGTTAGCGCACGACGACCTCCAACAGGAAACCATTTCGGAAGCAGCCATTCGGCTGAGAGACGGATTGAAACCCTTGTAGATAAGAGCGTAACTGTGTTCCCTCAATCAGCCTCTTCACCTCAAGATTCAGAGGATTTATGGAGCTTATCTGCACACATTGGAAGTGCTATCTGGGGAAAAGGTTAGGGTTACACTTTAGCCCGCTTCTACACACGACTAATGGGGCCAATATGTCACCGAATAACGTCGGAGAGCGATGTAGGGGAAAGGGGAGCAAGGAGAGGGAACCACGTGCTCTTACGTGCCATGCCGGGACCACTTTTTGGTAACGTTGCCATTATCATTTAGAACAAAACTACATGACAAACGGTGACACGTGGTGGCGATAACTCAGCAGTCTGAGAGGCCAGAGATGTTAATGGTGGCAAGATTAGCTTGCTAGCTACTGGATTCCCTTCGAGACACTTTGAGAAAGTGTGAGAGAGAGAGAGGTGTAAAGTCCAGTGAATGACCGAAAGATCTTTGTGGTTCAGTGATCTCAAGTTTTGCAGCTCACTGACTATGGTGACTTTTTTACCCCCAAATCTACAAAATTAAGATTAAGACTGTTAAGAGTGTTAAGATTATAAGTCATACAGTCTTCACTAAACATATTTCTGCTACATAATACACTTTAGACCAATGCTGGTCATAAATGTGTGTGTCCAACACTATTTTTAAGGACACATTTCAGATTCTACCCCTAAAGCTTTGGGATGAATTTGGAATTTAACAGGAATTTTTACTTTAATTAAACACAGTTAAGGGAGAATTTATTATGACTTTTCCACAATTTTAGTTCATGTTTATGTCTAAAATTTGATATAAGACATAAAATTGAAAGCCAATCCCATTGTTAACATTTTGCTTCATTCATAAATGTAAAAAATGATTCAACATTTCAAAACGAACACAATACTGTTCTCTACAATGCCCACGTAGGAGGTTATAAGTTTTAATATTGTATTTTGTTTGACGTTTCTGGACCACAACCTTAAACAGACCTCACATGGACTACATTTCTGTTCTGATCCAAGTTCTAACCTGTTTCAGGTTCATCACATTGCGCAAAGAAATGATGGATGAAAGAAAGATGGAGGAGATATGACAAAAAAACAAAACAGCATCTTTCTCAGGAAAGGTTAAAGAGAAACTTGAACGTTAACCGTTTTTTACGCTGTGTGAAGTGTGTGGGCATGTGTCCTAACGTTTCTGAATGAGTCGCTGACTTACACATACATTGCATGAATACATGCCCCCCCCGACACACACACACACATACACACACACACACACACAACAATAGTTGAGCACACACAGGTTTAGGGCCAGGTCTGTGGAGTAACACTTACCTGTAATAGCGCAGCATGTTTATCATATGTATTTTTTCACAGTGATGATCTTATTACATGAAAATTTAATTAATCAAAATGAAGCTGCATAAGGGACAAATGTACGGCATAAATTCACAGTAAATCCCTTTGGAACCCTTAATTGCTAGACACCTGTTCAAATCTAGATTAAAAGCCCCTTTACACTGACCTATTTTCAAAAACTAACTAACTAAGCAATTTGCAGAAGCAATAGGTAAGACTCAAGAAATATGTTTGCATGAATTAAGCTAATTTAATTGGAAGTGACTTTAATGGAGTGCAGCATCTTTTGATTAAAAGAACATTAATTGTAAAAGAACTTTAACAGTGCAAATATCTTTACTTTCTTGTATAATCATATTTTTAAAAAGTTTGTCTCTCAATCACACAGCCCCTTGCAGATGGACATGCCACTGTTATATCTTTTAATAAACTAGAATGCTATAATTAAATAGACTCTAAATATTTGCACCTAAATAAATTCTGTGATTCACTTTCTCCGCAGAGTGTCCGGACTTTTAGATTTTAACTCTGCGTGCTTCTGTTTCAGTATGTTAATAGAGACAAAAACATACAATTAAACTATGAAAATGATGAACATAAATAATGTATTGTCAACTTGAAAATCAGTATTTTTTATGCTTCATCAGCATTTTAAAACATATTTTACAGATTTAAAAATGTACAATCGATCAATAGAACTAAGAGTATTTAAATGAACTGGCTTTACTTGAAGTCTAATGTAGTAGAATATGACACTCTGTGCTTATGATGTTTAATGGAATTGCAATTTAATGTACTGCAGTCAGGACCAAAGCAACCAGAAAGCAGACGTGTGTGAGTGTGAGTGTGAGCATTGTGGAGACCTTCTTGTCCCCTAAAATCACTTTTATCTGTTTTTTTTGGGTTTTGTGGGGACATTTGAGAGGTCCCCATGAAGAGAAATGACTTCACAGAAAATGTGCTTGTTTTATTTGAGAAACTAAAAGAGGTAAAAGATGTGCTTTTGGTTACTGAGGTTACGGTTAGGGTTAGGTGTAGGTGTAGAATTATGTACTTTAGTCATTATGGGAGCCTATGGAAAGACCTCACAAAGATAGTAATATAAGACTGTGCGTGTGTGTGTGTGTGTGTATGTGTGTATGTGTGTATGTGAGTGTGTGTGTGTGTGTTTGTCCCTGTAGCTTCAGACATGATCGCAGCAGAACTGATAGAGTTTGATATTGGGCCCCGAAGTGCACTGTCAGCATTTTGCTTTTGAAATCAAATTCGGCCAGCGACAGAAAGTTGCGTCGTGGCCAATCTGCCTGTCCAGAGGTTAGGTGGCTTTCTCAGAAAAGAGCAGCGCTGACAACAGGCCTTCTCTTTCCTGGAATTAGAGAAATGTTCCTAGATAGATAGACAGATAGATAGATAGATAGATAGATAGATAGATAGAGAGAGAGAGAGAGAGAGAGAGAGAGAGAGAGAGAGGGGTCTTTGATCAACCACTGTGTAATCAACAGAAATGAAATGATTAAAAAAAAAGTTAAATAAATGAACATTTATTTATTTATTTACTCCATTTTTTCATTCCAATCATGTGACATCTACCATAGGTCTGCATGCCCACAGCACATGATGAGTGTGTGATGTGTGTGTGTGTGTGTGTGTGTGTGTGTGAGAGAGAGAGAGCGGGATAGACAGAGAGATAGAGAGAGTGATGAAGGAATGGAAAGCGTCTGCACCGGGGCTGAAGTCTGTCCGCAGTCACTGTGAGCAGAGGTGAAGCTACTAGACTAGATGCAACGTTTCTACCCCACCCTTAAATCTGGTGTTCTGAGATTTTGGCCTACTTTGTCAGAAAAGCACAATGGTAGTGCACATTTGTTAGCATTTTCAAAGTAGCTTCACTACTGATAATTTACTGAAGACATAGCTAACTTAGTAGTCTTGCAAATTGCACATTTTAGTACCAACACTTGGTATAGTGGATGCAATAATGTTTGGGTAAGAATGCTCTTCAGCAGTTGTCGATTCTCTTTGTACCTAGGAATAAATCTCAAGTAAGAAAATCCTGGTGAATGTTAGGATCTTTGTGACAACTGCGTAATTTCTTCTTAAGAGCAGTTGGTGACTGAGGCCCAATGACAGAAAACTGCAGCATAACTAATAACCAATAATGTCCAAATGTTCTTCTTCAGTTGGTGATATGCTAAATTTATGGACAAGAGGAAAATATTGTGTAATTCTGCATAAAATAGCGTATTTCTGTTCTACGAATGCACATTAACCAGGGGTATGCCATTCTGATAGTTTAAGATATGCTCAAATATAACAAATGCTCAGAGAAATCATGCGGCTCGCCTTGTAGCCACTCAGCAATTTTGCACTCATCGCTAAAAAATTTCTATCCATCAACAAGCGAGCTCTCACACACACTGGGTTATGACATCTCTTTGTGCGTTTTTGTGTGTGATCCCTGTGGATCTTCTCAATAGGAGAGCAGCATTTAAAGCCCGGGAGTGATTGAAGACTTCCTTCGCTCACACTGCCAGACCAAGTTCTGGACACGAAAACAAAAATGACCAAACGCAAAGCCACAGAGCCATTAGGGGGTCAATCTGGCTGTGAGGAGCGGAAAAAGAGAAAGAGAGAGAAATCTGCTTACTGTCTTGAACATCTCTTATTAAAGCCTTGGGCTGATTAAAGATGCTCGGCTTTAGCGTGTTTCTGTTCTGCTCCTCTCCAAGCGGGGTTAGGAAAGAAGGCGGCTCGGGCCAACTGTAACGCCAGGCTAAGAATAGAGTTCACATTTGGCTATGATTTATTGTTCCATCAACTACCGCATTCGGAGAGAAAGAGGAAAAAGCTAAATTGAAATTTAGCTCTAGTTTGTAAAACAGCTAGCGGCGTGTTGGCGTTGGCACACTCCACGTCCTGGGTTTGAGACTCGGAATCCAAAAATATACATGTAATACTATCAATGTTGTGAAATCTACTTTTATAAGCGTAGCGTTGTAAGTTACAAGCTGCTTATGAGTAAAAGTAGCTAAGCTATAGTCAAACTACTGTTTAACAACGTAACGTCAAATCACAGTTGGACTTCAATGTTTTGGAGGTAGTTTCTTTTTTAAAGTTATACATTTTCATAAACATGGCCACAGATTCTAGAACCCTTGATTGCCAAGGTGATCACAGAGGCCTGTCAGAGGTCATTTCTGCCAATTCAACAATAACAGAATCATCTGTTAGTTGAAAATGCCCTCTTTGTAAAGAGTATTGCCCTTTTTTGTGAGAAATGTAATGCTTTTCCACACTATATCACTACATAATTAAAAAAAATAGCTACTGAAAACGTACTTAAGTTAGTAGCGTCAGCGACAACACTGAATAGTATAATAATAGAGCTATAAATGAGGTGCAAACAAAAAATAATATTGCTTTTAATTCATATATTCTGGTTTAAGTTCACGTAAAGCATGTCCTGAAGCTGGTTTGTCGATGTGTGTTTACTTTCAGGCAATGTCGCGCCCTGGTGGATCTATTAAAAAGTCATTAGGGAGCTGCTGGATGCTCACAAAGTCATGAGGTAATTAATTAATGAGTGTATATGTGAGTTATCAGCACTTCGTACAACAACAGTGACAGTGGCACTCGACAGGGCACTGGGGCAAAGTGCTTGGGTGGATGATTCATAGCTTCATGTGTGCCTACGTGTGGTATATGAAGGTACATTTTGTCCTCCGCTTGCCAAAGTGGCAGAAACTGTGACTGAGCTTAATAAAATGAACATGAAGCGGGATAAAGTTGACCAAAGGATGCAGCCGTGTAGGAAACGAGAATGATTAATATCTATAATAAGACAAATCATTACACAAACAAGCAAAATGTGTATCTAAGGCTCACACACAGAATATTTTAGAGCGCGTAGAGGCTCGTCTCTTGCGTAATTCCCCCTCCCCCCCAATCAAAGATATAAAGCGATAAAAAAGAGGATTTAGTTGATATCTGATCAATGTCTTTCAACATGCTCTGTTTATGGAGCTCAAGTAATTCTCTCGTTCCCTGCTCAGTCTCAAACTCGGAGTTTTCTGGCGGAGATTTCACCTGATTTCATCAGTGCGCGCCTTCACTGATGCAACCCCAATTCAACCCGCGCCGGAAAAGCGGACAAACAGAGACGCCTGGCGGCCAAAGCTGGGAGCGCACCGAGTCGCCTCACAAAAAGAAATAAAAATTAAGCGGAAAAATTCATTTAATTAAGCTTTTATTTCTTCTCCCTTCATAAAAAAACAAACCAAGGCTGTCATTTAATCCTTTATTTTATGTACACATGCATATTCAACGTTCTCTCTTCATAGAAAATCATGTCATGACCAGAAATAAATAACACACACAAAAGAAAAATGAATAAATATACAGAAATGTAAATATATATATTTCAGTCCTATGAGAACTACAGAAGCTTCTGAAGCTCACTTAATCAGTGCCATTGAGCTTATTGTATGAACATGTGCAAGACAAGGGACAAATAAGCGCTGCAAACTCATTAAAGGCCCAGTAACGGCACTGGCAAAATAAAATACTGGTAATTTTGTTCTTTAAAGTAGTGTTTGTTCTAAGACAGGTTTCTGTTCTAAGACTGGTAAGTTAAAGTTGGTCCCAAATGGAGCCTTCATTTACATTGAGGCAGAAATATATATAGAAAAATTCATTTCAAATCTTGTGCAAATCATCTTCGTGTTCACAGTAGTGCTGAGAGACATAAAGATGTATTGATTGTTGCTCAAGTAAGCCAGAAATGTGCAATTTGTGTATTTTACAGTTCCTCTCAAAATGTCCCGAAATACAAGTCACAGCGCGATTTCAAATCTCTAACAAATATCATTAATCAAGATTATCCCTACCTCTCCAAGCAACGCTCCCAAAAAGATCTTGAAAACCTCTGCTATAGACGATTGGGACGATTCTTTTTGCAACCCCAAAATTTGGCACTTTTTAAACTAGAAACATTGTCAACAGCCAAAACTGCCTCACTCTCATCATTTCAGTATTTGTTCACTGAGGCACACCGAAAACACCCTCGATGAGCAGCAAGGAAATGTGCGAGAATCTGTGTGTGTGTGTGTGTGTGTGTTTCAGGAGTTAACGCTATTGGCTGCTTCGTAGAGCGCTGCAAAAAGAGAGTCGGGTCTCTGCATGAGCTCCTGCGGCCGGTCGAATTCGACAACCTGAAAAAGAACAAGTGAATTTAGAGAATTTGCAATTGCGACTCAAGGGCTGACGTCATGTGTGTGATGATTTTCCGAGGTGTGTGTAGTGTTTTTGTGTCGATATGTGCGTGTATTCGTACCCGGCCCTTATCCATGACGAGGATGCGGTCGCATTCGAGCACGGTGTTGATGCGGTGCGCAATGGTCAGCATGGTGCAGTGCTGGAAGGAGTCTCGGATGGTGTGCTGAATCAAACTGTCCGTCTCCGAGTCGATGGACGCCGTCGCCTCGTCCAGCAGGATGATCTGTAATTAAGTAGTTTTCTTTCAGTACTCGTTATTCCACCCTCTATAAACATGGACACAATGTCTGGGTTCTGAGGATAATAGAGAGAGAGAGAGAGAGAAAAAAAGTGTGTGTTCTTACTTTAGAATTGCGCAGCAGTGCTCTGGCCATGCATATGAGCTGTCTCTCTCCTACAGAGAAGTTCTCGCCGTTCTCCACTACAGGAGACCCCAGTTTCTCAGGCAACCTGGAGATCTGGGGAAAAGAGAAAGCCAGTTTGGTAATGAGCCGAATCCTGTTTGCTCCAGTTCGAGCGATTATGTCAACGTTTGAGCCATGTTCCCCTTATTTGGTTCGTTTTGGGCGATATTACCTCCATATATATTTACATAGAATCAGGACACATAGACACGAATGGGATTATAAAAATATACCGTGTTCTTCATGTACGTTTTCTCCAAAGCCGTCCAGATCTCTTCATCCGAGTAGTTGTTAAAGGGGTCGAGATTGTACCTGAATGAAGTAGACACCAGCATTAACACTAGTAGATCTGTATGATATAATTAAAGCTGATTTACTGAGCTTTGTGGGAAAATGAGGTGGTTTGGAGGTTGAGCTTAAAGATTAGCCTTTACCTGACCGTTCCAATAAAGAGCACAGGGTCCTGGGGGATGATGGACAGCTGGCTGCGCAGGTCCTGTAGGCCCAAAGTGGCTATGTCCATGTTGTCGACTATGATAGTGCCCCCTGCTGCTTCTGCCAGGCGGAACAGCGCCACTCCCAGGGACGACTTACCTGGAACATTTTGACAATTGTAAATGTCACAAGGTCAAGGAAAGTTATGAGTGTCAATTCAAGGCCGAAGAGGTAATAAAATCCTATGCTCTGGACCCTCACCTGAGCCAGTGCGTCCCACGATGCCGAGCTTCTCCCGCGCCTGGATAGCCAGGTTGAGGTGGTCGAGTACGATTGGGGTGTTCTCCCTGTACCTCATGCTGTAGTCTTTAAAGGTGATGGTGCCTTCCTGCGGCCAGCCGGCGGCAATGTTCACGCCCTTCACCTTTCGAGGAGCCTCGGACTTGCAGCTCTGGAAAAGGAAAAATGTTAAAGCAAGTAAAATCTGCAGCTTTGAATGTCAAGATGAGCATGTCACGAGAAAAACAACAATATCAGTTAATGGTAGCCAGTGAGCTGACAGTATTATACTTGCATTAAATTAAGCATGAAATTTTTTAAAATCCTACTTATAATAAGACGTACGTTTTGCTGAAAATTAGTTGATCTTGAGCGTTACTGAGTATACAGTAGATAGCAACATACGTCCTACCATAATGTATTCCTGCAGTCTCTCCACCGAGGTGAACTTGGCTTCCACTTCTGTCGAGAGCCTCACCACATACTGCAACATGCCTGTCAGCTGTGAGAAAAATTAGCAAGCGTTAAAATATACTCGCAAATATTTTATAAAACTTTCTCAAGTGGCCATAGTGGTTAAGAGGTTTTAGTCACTGCTTCCAGCTTACCCGGTTCTGTTAATCTATGGTTTAGCGTTAAGTATCTTGTTTGGTTTAATCAGCTTGCTTAGTGTTAGCATGTGTTTTATTTTAGTGCCTGTTCACTCATATGTGAATATTTTTATAAATGCATTTTTTAATACGTTTGAGCCACCTCATACGTATTTAAAAATATATTTTCATAAAAATATCTGAATACGTGTAAACAGGCCTTTTTTTTAAACAAATGTTGTGTAAACGCAATTTTAAAAATGAAATATAAAATATGATGTAAATCCAAGTTGAATTTTTACAACACTTTACCTGTATGGTGTAGGAAAGAGCCAGGCCCTTGAGTGCAGGGTTGATGGTCTCGTTGGAGCTCAGCACCACAAACAGAGCCACAATCAGAGCCACAGTAGCCGACAAGAAGTCCAGCCAGAACGACAGCCAACGCGTCCCGCAGTTAAACAACAAGAAGTGATTCGAGTTGTGGTCGCTCATCTGCTTAAACCTGTCATGAAAACCCACAAAACAACAATATAACTGTGTTGCATTTTATATTTGCATTTCATTTTCAATGTGCTGTATTTTTGTTCCCATTTGTGGTCAAATTTATTAATAAAACACATTTGAAACATTCATTCATTCTCTGAACTGCTGAATCCCAACTGGGGTCGCGGGGGGACCGGAGCCAACACACCACAGGGCACACACACTCACACCTTACAGGGGCCAATTTAGAGTAGCCAATTAACCTACATCGTATGCCTTTGGACTGTTCAACTTTTAGAACATCACTGCACTTGTCCAAAACAGGCTAAACAGCCTTTTTTTCCAACCGAATGTCATGTAAATGCAATTAAAAAAAAACATTTTTAAAAATGCATTTATAAAAATATCTGCATATGTGTAAACAGGTTTTTTTTTAACTGAATGTCATGTAAATGCAATAAAAAAAATTAACACATAAATACAAGTGCTCAGTGTTCAGAGCGCTAAACGGCTTCAGCAAGAACACCCACGGGTTTAACGTCTTTTAGTGGCAGCGCTCAGAGCGTTCAACTTTTAAAACAGCGCTGCACTCATCAATGTCACTTGTCTCTTGTTAGCCAATAAAAATCGAGGAAGGGGTGGCACATATAAATCGGTGGTACTCTCCCAGCTGTTTACTCACACGGTTTATTTAATGCACCCGATCTCGTCTCAAAGACGTGATACTCTATTTTAAACGCTGCCGCTAATGCCAAGAAGCGATTTCTCTCCATCTTGTCAGCTAAACTAGCGATCTCAAAGAAACACGATGAAATAGGAGCGGACGCGGAATTGCCTGATGACGCGTTTCGTAACTTAGCAACAACGGGTGCTGAAAGAACGCCCTGTGGAAGTGAGGAAAAAACGCATATGGTGGACACAGGCCCTTAATGTTAACAGGATTTATTGTCATGTTTCATATATATAGTTTATAGTATATACCAGGGGTGGGCACTTCCGGTCCTGGAGGGCCGGTGTCCTGCAGGTTTTCCATCCAACCTGATGAGTATCTTCTGGTGATTGTCTACCTGAGACCAGGTGTGAATGTTCTAAAATCAAGTACGATGGAAAACCTCCAGGACACTGGCCCTCCAGGACTGGAAGTGCCCACCCCTGGTATATACAGTATATATGAGTACTATTATGGTATGACTGGAGTCTTACTGTTGAATATACTGTTCTCTTTTGTCGTAAGCGTGGATGGTGCTGAGGCCCTGGATTACAGAGGTGGTGAGGGAGATCCAGGGCGAGCGACTCACATTCTCCATCCTCTTCATCTCCCGGATGCTCCTCTGGAAAACACTGAGGCACACATCTAAGTATTAACACACGCTATACTGACCTCAACGTAGAGAAATCTGCAAACGTTTGAGTTAAAATCACTCAGATACTGAACAAAATGTGTGGTAAATTCTCGACTATAAATACTTATAAATTATGAAATTATTTGTATTGGACAGTTTCATGAAATCACCACCAAATTCCAAATTTTATACTTTGGTCAGCAGGGGGCGCAGTTCGGTTAGAAATGATTGACTCAAATTGTTGCAGCATCAAGCACGAGCTGCTTTTGCCTTTTTGTTTTATTCTTAAAGCGCAAAAAGTTCCAGATTCACGGTTCGAGTGTCCTCTGAAGTAACACGTTTTCGACGAACACTTGTTCACACAAAGACGTCAGTGTTGGAGAAGCAGGAGAGGTGCCGACTTACTAGAGTATGACGGAGAAGATGAGGCCGATGGTTGCCACGGCGATAAGGAGGTAGGGGAAGACGAGGCAGACGGTCAGGATGGTGTAGGTGACCATCATGCAGAACTGCAGAAAGTTCTCCATGTTGAAGGGCAACACGGCGTCGATCTCGTCCTGGTCCTTGCTGAAGCGGTTGACCATGCGGCCGGTCGGGGTCGTGTCGAAGAAGCTCATGGGGCTGGCCAGGATCTGACAAGTGGCAGAAGTAGCAGAAATCTTCAGTTAAAGTGAAAAATCCTTTCACAGAAATTGTGTCCAGTTCAAGTTAAATGTCACCCATTAGAATACTGGAAGAGTGTGATATCAGACACTTTAGTGCTATAATCTGACACTCGAGGAAAAGTGATAGACACTTCAGTATCAATAAAATCAGATACTTGAGAAAAGGTATATGAAATCAGACACTTTTTGATACTTGAGTACCACTAACATCAGTCAGTTGAGTAAAAGTACTAAAGTGTGTGATGGACACCCCTTAATTATAACTTAAGTCAAGTAGAGAGTGAAAGTTGCCAATATTGAGGAGATCAGATTGATCAGATTTTATATATCTAAATTGTGTATCTAAAGGCCGTCTCACCCGCTTGAACATGGTGTCGTGGAGTTTGGAGGAGGCGCGCAGTGTGACTTTGGTGAAAGTGAAGCCCTTGAGGAAACTCAGCACAATCATGGCAACCACAACCAGTCCGTACACCATCTGATAGAACTCCAGGTCGGGGTTCTCCGAGATGTTCCCAGCGTTGGGCGATGATGAATTCTGCGTGCGTGAAAGATGGGGTTTACATTTTTACATGTACACCATTTAGCAGACGCTCTTATCCGGGGGAGCGTTCCACTACGTTAGTTGCTAATGTGCACTACGTTAGTTGCTAATGTGCACTACGTTAGTTGTTGCTAATGTGCACTATGTTAATTGTTGCTAATGTGCACTATGTTAGTTGCTAATGTGCACTACGTTAGTTGCTAATGTGCACTACGTTAGTTGCTAATGTGCATTATGTTAGTTGTTGCTAATGTGCACTGTATTAGTTGCTAATGTGCACTACGTTAGTTGCTAATGTGCACTGTATTAGTTGCTAATGTGCACTACGTTAGTTGCTAATGTGCACTATGTTAGTTGTTGCTAATGTGCACTGTATTAGTTGCTAATGCGCACTGTGTTAGTTGCTAATGTGCACTGTGTTAGTTGCTAATGTGCACTACGTTAGTTGCTAATGTGCACTACGTTAGTTGCTAATGTGCGCTATGTTAGTTGCTAATGTGCATCATGCTAGTTGCTAATGTGCACTACGTTAGTTGCTAATGTGCACTATGTTAGTTGCTAATGTGCACTACGTTAGTTGCTAATGTGCACTACGTTAGTTGCTAATGTGCACCATGTTAGTTGCTAATGTGCACTATGTTAGTTGTTGCTAATGTACACTGTGTTAGTTGCTAATGTACACTGTGTTAGTTGCTAATGTGCGCTATGTTAGTTGCTAATGTGCACTGTGTTAGTTGTTAATGTGCACTATGTTAGTTGCTAATGTGCACTGTGTTAGTTGCTAATGTGCGCTATGTTAGTTGCTAATGTGCGCTATGTTAGTTGCTAATGTGCACTATGTTAGTTGCTAATGTGCGCTATGTTAGTTGCTAATGTGCACTATGTTAGTTGTGGCTAATGTGCACTGTGTTAGTTGCTAATGTGCGCTATGTTAGTTGCTAATGTGCACATTCTGATTCTGAATAAATGATTTAAAAATATTTATCTGGATATAAAGGAGTGTTTGTGGTTAAGGACATGTTAAAGCCATTGTTTATGGCCAATGAGAAACACACAGTACATAAGCAAAGTAAGATGATAGGATATGGACGTGTGTGTGTGTTTACCCCAGAGCCTTGATCCAGCCAGTAACTGAGCCACCAGTTGCTGAAGGCAGTGCTTCCGACCAGCAGTACAAAGATCAGCAGCACAAATATTAGAAGAATGTAACCTAACAAACAAAATGTGAGAAAGAGACATGGAATGCAATCCAAAATGTTTCATATGAAAACAATAACCGACCACCAGAGGGCTGGGTATTGTACGTTTACATGGTGGCTGACGCTTTGGGAAACGCACCCCAGAGCGACTCACAATTCTATATTTTTTGGTAAGAGCCGTCCTGGAGCCAACGTGGGGGCCACTGCTCATTTTCCCATGTTTAGTGTGGTTGTTAAAACCATGTTTAACGGATTGAAGTGACTTACCTCCAGCTGCCATGCAATACTGATGGTAGGTTTTAAGTGTGACTGATCCTTCCTGCGTCACCTCCTTTGTGACCAGCTGATCCTTGCCTTCAAAAGTGTATATGCGTTTAAAAATCTTAGACCTTTATTCATTGTTAGCAGAAGTATTGACACAAAGCAGAACGTGCCTCACAAACATACAGTACAAGCAAAATCCTGTAGTACCTTTAGGCTGCTGAGAGTCTTCTTTGGGGTCGTCTTTTTTACTTTTCTCGTCTGACATGTCAAAGGCTAAAGGATGAATTTTAGATTAATATTTAATTCATTTTCAATTTATTGCCCAGTCCTAACATTTCCACTCATAACCTCTGACCTGGGTTTTCATATCCACCAGCTTTGGAGACATCAGAGTCCTGTTTGCTGCGCTGCCTGTCGTCGGAGGAAACCGGAGAGGGATCCTTTTTTTTGCCCTGTGAAGTGGGAGACCAAATCAGACTGCACATATGTAGGAATCACCAACGCACTGCTGTAAGGTAGTAAAGAAAGCGTTTTTACGTTGTTCTGCTCCTGCTGCAAGTTGTTGATGAGTTGGGCGTAGCGTCCCCCCGCCTTCATCAGAGCCCGGTGTGTTCCCGCCTCGTTGATCTCCCCGTTCTCCAGCAGCATGACTTCGTTGCAGAATTCCAGATACTGCAGCGTGAGGGAGAAAGATAGAGGTGGAGGTGAAAGGTAGTGGTGTAACGATACATCGATACATCGAAGCGAGTCGGAATCGTATCATAGCAGACTACGGAATCGATATAATATTGCATGATGATGAAACGCTATTTACGCTCCTAGTGCAAGGTAGGAAAGAGTCATCGAAACGTTATAGGGAGTTACACATTGAACGCTGTGTCGTTAAAAGCGATGGACTGGTTGGCAATAAGTCACCAAAGTGCTGAGTGAGCGAGTACGACTCAATAAAAGTGTGTGTCAGGTTTACAACGACATGTAACCCTCCCTCCGCTCTGGGTGAAAAGGCTTGTCAATACAGCGGCAGTTAACCCCTTTTATGGCTGAGAAATGTCTGAGAAGCTGATTTCGGAGATACAGTTACAGAGATTTGCTCTTAGGTAAGAGTAGAATCTACAAATGGTGAAGAGCGAAACCAGGCAGCCTTCTGATCATCGGGCCAACTCCCTAACCGTTACGCTACCAACCCACAGTCCGGTTAAGACTTGCGTCCTGCAAATGTGTTTTCTGCATTTATTTCTAATGCAAACCCAATGAGTTTCAGCGTTCACAGCGCTAAGCGCCTTCAGCAGAAAATAGACGCTCAGAGCACTTCAAGTTGGAATCCGTTAAACTTTTACACCGACGCTGGGCTCGTCAATGTCACTTCTCTCTTGCTAGCCAGTCAAAATCGAGGGAAGCGGCGGGACATACACAGTCAAGAACTCACTAACAACAATGGTGGCGTTGCAGCGGGAGAAGCTAACTAGTTCAAACGCTACCACTATGCCAAGAAGCGATTTCTCTCTGTTGTATAGATTAATCTCTTATGTCGGCTAAACTACCAATCTCAAAGGAACAAGTTACAAGGTTTACATTAAATAGGAATGAACGCGGAAGTGCCCGATGACACTTTTTGTAACTTAGCAACAGTAAGAGCAGAGAGAAACGTCAAGAAAGCATCGAGAAAGCAATGTGGATTTGAGGTTTTGACTGCTCTCAGAATTTTGCACACTACTGTACCATATCAGATGTTTGCACGATCATCACAGTCACAATCACTGCAATCGCAGCATAAATCCCATAAAGTGCTGCTTACTCTATAAGCTCAGTGTATCAGTGAAGTTAAAAATGGCAAACATGATCAAAGTTGGATCTAGAACACCATCTGTTGTTACTCGATTATTTTTCTTCACCATGGCTGTCACTGGGTGTGTTCACTCTGAGCTACAAACCTGAATTATTGAAAATGAAAATCAATGGCAAAGATGATGAGCAATAGGGCGAAACTTCACTTGTAACACGGAGGAAATAAGCACTGCACCTAGTAGGCGTTGAGCAAGCTCCAGTCTGATTTTACTGGCTATTTCAAGGAAGTAAATCTTTGAGTCTGGGTATTACATAATGAACATGAATTATGCTGGAGAAAATAAACATGGACTATTCATCAACCCAAGCTTGTTCACAAACTCTTAATGGGGAATCATCTGGGCTTTTAGATCTTGTAATATAGTGATAATAACCCTACAAAATCTCTAAATACTGATTTGATTGAGACCTCTCCACACTTTGCATCTTTTGTAGTGCATAGGAAACATTTGTGTGGTCCAAACGTAGGAAACTTGAGTCAACGCCTTCACGGAACATCTTGTCTTTCACTAAATGGTTCCACTCCAGTTTGATGGACGACCGTTCCGTGAAGGCGTTGACTAAAATATTCCTACGTTTGCCATATAAAGAAGGCAGCTAACCTGGAGCTGATGCGTGACCAGGATGACCGATTTGCCCTTCAACTCTTTCTTGATGCACTCCTCGAATATGTGCTTCCCTACGTGAGCGTCCACTGCTGAGAGAGGGTCGTCCATCAGGAAGATGTCTCTGTTGGAGTAGACAGCTCTGGCTAGACTCACCCTCTGCTTCTGTCCACCGGAAAGGTTAAGACCTCGCTCTCCGATCTACACACACACACATACACACACACACGGAATCCAAAAATGAACACACACTGACAGTGGGATCCAAACCTTGGTTACTAAAGCATTATTGTGTAGAAGAAGGATATGTACCTCGGTCTGGTCACCGTACGGTAGGATTGCGAGGTCTGGAATCAGGCAGCAGGCGTGGATAACACGTTCATACCTTTAAAATAATGTAAATTAAGCTGAAGTACTGCGATAAGCGAAAAGTGTTGCTCTTAATTGTGTCTTAGATGTCTTTCACGTGACCAACCGTTCCTTAATCAAAGAGACAGTTATCTGAAAACATCTGTAAAACCATCTGTAAATAATTGCCTGGAACATAAAATGGAACAAGGACAGAAAGCTGATTTGTGGTGCCAAGCTGGCGTTCCCATTGACATTAAGCAGACATTTATTTATTAAGCTCCTCAAATAAAGGCCACCATCCAACATTACTAACCGCTATCACACAATGTGGTTGAAACAGTCAACAGTAAACAGAACGACGCAGGCAAAATGTAGGGCATCTGGCAGGATTTGCGAGTGTGTTTTATGTCCAACTCTGTCAGTCAATACCAGGCAAACGTTGACTCTGGAAACATTTGCGTACCTATTTTGGTCAAAGGGTTCTCCCATTAGAATATTATCTCGTACAGTTCCGTGGAAGATCCAGGCCTGTTGGGACACGTAGGCGAAGGTGCCGTTGGCCGAGACCGAGCCGCTCTGGAGTTGCATCTGAAAAATGAAACGTCGTTGTTAGAAACCCGACTGCTGGAGGCCCCACATGAATTCATTGCTAATATATGCCAGACCCCCCCAGGATCTTGCAATGTTGTTATGTTTGGTAGAAACTCCTTGGACTGCTGATGTGGGATGGTTCTTCTTGTTCTTAAAAACCCCTTTATGGAGTTTTACGAGGATTCTGACATTCACAAATGCTTTCGTATTTAAGGTGGATGATAAAGGTAGATTTTATTGTTTGTGCAAAACATTCGCTTACTGGGTTTCCTTCAATTCTCCAGTGGTAAAATATAATATGATGAAAAGGTCTGAACTTTCTTACAAACAAATTTAAGCAAAACAGAGAAAAGTCTACCTGCTCGAGTATGGCGGAAATCAAGGAGGTTTTTCCACTCCCAACGTTGCCACAAACTCCCAGCAAGTTCCCCTGAAAGAAAAAGATGGAAGTTCTGTCTTCTAGGGCTGGGTGATACGACCTCAAATCATCACAATTAACTGCACAATTATTCTATTTTTGGAATGGAGCCACATCGCAAAAAATGTCCACCTTGGGCAGGGTGAAAGTGATGTTCCTCAGGGCCGGCTTGGGCTCTGATGCATGTGTTCCATTCTGATTGACTTGCGATGCTTCCATTTTCCCTCCCTTCACTCCACTGGCTTGAGGCACCGGGCTACTGGGAGTCGAAAGCGAGGAGGCAGACGGGACGCCCCAAGAGAACGTGGCTTTGTTCATCTCCAAAGCAGAGCCCAGGTCTTTCTTCTGGCTCAGATAGGGGTCGGGGTTCCTCACCAAGAGCAGCCTCTACGGAAGGCACATAGTCCATGTTAGTGAATTGGGAAAGACGTGTGACCGAGCAATCGCAGATTTAACAGGCCGAGAGGAAGGAAAAACTAAAAGGAGAGAGAGAGAAAAGTCGTACCTTTAATCTCATTAAAGCTACTTTGGCTTCAGCCAGAGCTTTGACAGAAAAGGGAAGGAGACCCATTGTCATTCGCATGGAGTTGAAGACGGCGATGATGGTATACGCCTGGAGAGAAGCAAAGAACGAGAAGGGATCGTGGAAGGGGTTAAATAAAATTTGTCCAATTTTCTGTAAAAACACGATTTCAGTCACGATTGCTTTGTTGTTGTCACATGCTTGGCCTGCTCTAGATTTTGGGGAAGATTTTACAGCCTGGTCATCCATTACTGGAAAAGTTCATTAAACAAGGAGCATTATATAACACACATACACACACATCAACCTGGGACACTGGTTTTGGTGTGTTTGTGCACAAATAAAAAATATATACCATGTTATATCAAATAAAATATAGTAATCCAATTAGACCAGACTGAAGTGCCCAAACACTAGACCTCTAAATGTACGCTTTAGCTCCAAAAACTCACCACAGAAGGTTCCAGAGGGAGTCGGATGGTGGTGTGAACGATGAAGGTGAAGATGGTTGCCAGGGTGGGGACGATGGTCGTTAAGGAGGAATTGACGCTCTGAACATAGCCTGCGCTCTCCAGGAGCGACCTCTCGTTCTTCCTAATGTCTAGCAAAAAGAAGAGAGAGAGAGAGAGAGTGGTTGGCCTTCATAAATTAATTAAATAAAATTAAATTCTTCTGTAAGTCTGAAGTAAAGTCTAAATCTCTACCTGTAATCGTCTTCTCAAACGACTCCTCCCAGGCGTACATTTTGATGAGTTTGATGCAAGTCAGAACCTCGTTCATGGTTCGAACTCGCTTGTCCGTCACAGAAACTGCCTTCCTCCGAAATACGTTGATCAGTCTGGCTATGAAGAACTAAACACACACACACACACACAGCATTTTGATCAATGACAGCTGCATTACGCATAAAAATGTAGCTTTCTCCAAAATGTCATCACATCGAATGAATTTTCTATCATATATTGATAGCACATCTAATAATTCTAATGTAAACATGAGGAAACAATTAGGGGTGGGACTCGATTCAGGGTTCCCACACCTTAGTTAACATCAAATTCAAGGACCTTTCAAGGACTTTCCAGGACCAATATCCTCAAATTCAAGGACCACACGCGGCGGCATTTACCTACTGCTACCGCTGAATATGTTATCTATAAACAATTTTAGATGCAAATTCAATAAAAGACTGTGAATGGTATAGAAGTTGTTGGGACAAAATCAATGCAAGAAAGTGGACTGAATGTATAACCTACATTCATGTCAATAATATTCATAGCCTACATTCATATCCACAATGCATGGATATGTCCATGCTACATACATTAAGGATGTACATTACTGTTTTATGGAATTTTAGGTGAAATAATGTGAGATGTTCAGAATGATATCAGTTTGTTTCACTTACCTTCATCATTAATTAAGCTATTTTTAGACTCAAACACTTCTGTTTAAAGTGCCACGGTTGCCATGAATGTCAAAAAATTATTATCAGAATTGAATCTCAGAGATTCGCAAATTAAAAGTCGGCATAGGCATAGATTTAAACAAACTTGTGGTGGCAAAAGAATATGTTAACAGCGGTCGTCATCCATGAAATTTCAATTCCCAAAAAATATTCAAGGACTTTCAAGGACGGTGTCTTTTTATGCCTGTTTTCAAAAACTTTCCTGGGCCTTGAACTTATTTGTTCAGATTCACAAACTTTCAAGGATTTCAAGGACCCGTGGGAACCCTGTCGATTAAAAAAATGAATCTAATTAATTAGAGGCTTTGTAATTAATTAATCTTGATCAATCGCATTTAATTGCACAAGAAAATTTGCCCTAAAGCGCGAATGTTTTTTTAATTTAAAAGAGTTTTAGTGGGCGACAGAATCAAATAATAGACATGGACACGAATATTGTAAACTCAAGCTCTTTTCATCTCTGAAAAAAAAAAAGCAAAAAGCATTTAAACTGCATTTCAATTCAAAACAGACACCTGCCGACACCTTTTGTTGGTACTCGAACTGGGACTGCTAGCGCTAACAGCTCCCACAGTTTCTGTGCTCGCTGCAACATGTTAGATGGTACCGTACGGTTGAAGTGCTTCGGTGGTATGCAAACTCCTTTTTTGCAGTTTGCACAAAACCACGCTTTTATCAAGGCTTCCGTCAGGTAGTCTTTTGAAATGAAATTTGCCTCAGATCAGTCCTAGCAATGCGCTTTCTTCTGATTCTTCCATTTTTGCAGCTCGTGTAATCGGTGGACCAGGAAATCGTGCATTGACAAAAGTTCTCCTTTGCTTGGAATGCAAAGTGTGATTAAATGCGTTATTTTTTTAACGCGTTTTTTTTTCTAATTAATTAATCGCAATTAACGCGTTAAATTTCCACCCCTAGAAACAATATTCCGTTCGTTGACGTTGAAAGTTTAATCTTGAAATTTAAGTATTTTCTCTTAATTTTACCCCCCTCCATTTTACTTATTTTTAATCTACAATGGCCCTGATATGCCGTTGTAGGTTTAAAGAACACATTTTTTTGTAAAAATGGTCAGGAAATGGCGTTAATGAGTTAGTGAGGTTTTAAACAGTAGGTTAAAGTGATTATTAGCTCACCTGTATGGGAATAAAGACCAGATACGTAGCGACACCGATGAGCGCCGTGTAGCCGAGGATGAAGCAGGCGTAGATGATGCAGACAATCAGCAGCACGGGGACACACAGCATGAAGGTTCCAAACAGCACCGCTTCGAAGATGCGGTAGCCGTCGCTCGTCAGCACATTGATCAGCTGGAAAACACAAGCGTCTTCATCTTTTGAAATGTTAACAAATATAAAGTTATTAAAAGAGCTACATGTAAGAAATGTATAACAAGTAATCCTAAAATGAAGCTAATATGTCACCAGAGATTAAGGAATCATGCTCATTTGGAATACAGATCTCAGTGACAAAATTAGTACAGCCAGAATATTAGCATTTTAAAATTTAATTTACGGCCTGTAAATCGTGTTTGTTTTGGTCTGTAGCATCACCCAATGCTATCAGCCAATCACAAAGTCAGTAGCATTTCGGCATCCAGGTTGCCAGTTTCCTGGGACGTGTTTCCCAAAAGCAAAGTTGCTAACGTAATGCTAACAACGTTAGCAACACTGTTAGTTGCTAACATACACTATTTTGGTTCCTAATGTGCACTATGTTAGTTGCTAATGTGCACTGTGTTAGTTGCTAATGTGCACTGTGTTAGTTGCTAATGTGCGCTATGTTAGTTGCTAATGTACACTATGTTAGTTGCTAATGTGCACTATGTTAGTTGTTAATGTGCACTGTGTTAGTTGCTAATGTGCACTATGTTAGTTGCTAATGTGCACTATGTTAGTTGCTAATGTGCACTGTGTTAGTTGCTAATGTGCACTATGTTAGTTGCTAATGTACACTATGTTGGTTGCTAACGCGCACTGTGTTGGCTGCTAACACGCACTGTGTTGGTTGCTAACGCACTGTTATTTGCTAACCTGCACTGTGTTGGTTGCTAACGCGCATTGTGTTGGCTGCTAACGCACACTATGTTGGTTGCTAACGCACACTATGTTGGTTGCTAACACACACTGTGTTTGTTCGTAACTCGCTCTGTGTTGGTTGGTAACACACACTGTGTTGGTTGCTAACGCGCGCTGTGTTGGTTGCTAACGTGCGCTGTGTTGGTTGCTAACGCGCGCTGTGTTGGTTTGTTAACGCGTGCTAAGTTGGTTGCTAACGCGTGCTGTGTTGGTTGCTAACGCGTGCTGTGTTGGTTGCTAACGCGTGCTAAGTTGGTTGTTAACGTACACTGTTAGTTGCTAACGTAAATGTAAAGTAAAAAACAAACGAACAAACGTACCTCTCCCACAGTGATGTTGCTGAGCGCTCGGAGGGAGATGATTTTGTGGAACGCCAGCAAGTTGAAGGCTCCTTTGAGCCTGATGGCGGTGCGCAGGTTGATGGCCCATAAGAGCGAGGCGAAGAAAGCCTTGCCGAACTCTGTGAGGAAGAGCGCCACGCAAAGCCCCACGCCATGATATAGCGGCGCTGCCCCCGGCTGCTCTGCAAATCGCAGGATCTCGTACACCAGGATGGACTTGTAGGGAGTAATAAAATAAAAATAAATTGAAAAGAACGTGACACAAAATGAGACACGAGTGTTTGGCGTAATT
The DNA here is from genome assembly GCA_032718565.1 of Distichodus sexfasciatus. Lineage (NCBI taxonomy): Eukaryota > Metazoa > Chordata > Actinopteri > Characiformes > Distichodontidae > Distichodus > Distichodus sexfasciatus. Next base: position 495,659 of record JAVGVS010000188.1, read on the forward strand.
CTGTCTTTACTGGACTTACCGGTCCGATGAACACGGCGAAGGTGAACATGACGGAGACGAAGAAGGACACGATAAGCCTCGTCCTCTGGAATTTCATCACCACCGAGAAGAGTGAGGCTTTCTCAAGACCAGAGCGGGCCACCTCTTCTTCCCACAGCCTCTTGAATCTACACAGATACACTGTTTTTATCAACATGAAAAGACATAATAATGCATCGAAGTAGCATTGTGTTTATTCTGGAAAAGACTGGTCATCCTTCCTTTATTCAAATGTGATGACAGACGCTGTAGTCTGTTGTAAAACACGGTTGAGTGTGGCATATAAAACCTGAATAAACATTACTTTGGTACTGTGAGAAATGATGCTAAATAGCAGCAAAAACGACGTCCCCAGAACCTCTTTTGGGCCCTACCTGTTGCCGTTTACATGAGCTCCGTCGTGAGGAGACAGACCAAGACTGTCCTTATCCAAACGGTTCCGAAAAAGCCTCCACATCATGGGGGTCATCCATGCGAAAGAGGTGAAGGAAAAAAAGCCAGCCTCGTCCATGGGGTTTGAACTGCGGGCAAAGGCAGAATTACCGGAACTATATAACTATATATACCGTTTTCTCTGGTTCTGTAGTAAAACACAAACTTCATCTCCATCATTTGGAAATTAAAGTGCTTTGAAAAGTGGCTTCACACTTCAAACTTTTTGAGTTTGAGTCATGGATTTCTGGTAATGACCAAAAAAGGATAAAGTTCATTATTTAAGATAAAGTTCAGTAATTAAGTAAACTTGAGTTGACCTTTCATTACATTTTATGTAGTGAGTATACGACCAAAGTAGTAGTAGTGCACTTTTTGACTAAATTGAAGTTTATAAAAGCACATATTTAAGTGAACTATTCTAGAAGCGAACTTAAGTACTATTAAGTACTGTTATAGTAAGTTTTAGTTATATATTTTAGCCCACTTTAGGTGTATAAAATATATATGTTTAACACTGCACACTCTTAAGAAGAAATTTGTTCTTAAACCTCACTCACGCAGTTTTCACAAAACCTTTTTTGCATTCTTTTTATTGCAAGTTTAGTTTGGCCAAAACGTAAGCTTAGTGAGTTTTAACAGCAAAGCCCTGTTAAAAGTGCATGATTTTATTACGAACCATAATAATAGAGCTGAATATACACTTTGATGTCTGATGAAAAAGCTCTGGCGAAGAAATTACAGCATGACATATAAAAAAAAAAGTGATTGGTTCGTACCCCGATCCGAAGCGAAATGGGATCAGCGTCTTCAGAGAGGTCTGGTACTTGTTGCCATTCTTCAGCGGAGGTTCTTCTTCTTTGTAGTCTGGAACCGAGGGACTTTCGGGAAAAGCGTTTATGGTTTCAATTTGGTACGAACCATTTTCTCCTCTCTGCCTCTGTGGAAAAGAGCAGAGAAAAGAGAAGAGAAAGTGAATGACAGCGTTTAGGAAAGAGGGAGGATGGATGGATGGATGAGTAAGTAACGGGAGGAAGAAAAGTTTATGGATAACTTACAAAAGAAAGGCCTTCAACATTGCTGTTCTCTTTGGACTGGTGTCGATATCCGTTCATTTTTCTTTTTTCTGGTGAGGAAAAAAAATGGACAAAATGGCATTTGACTACAGTTACACAAACTGGAGCCAGATGGCTGTCCTTCTCTAAGTAAGACAAAACATACCAATATATCATCACTTTAATTAAATTTGGCAACATTTCCACTTTATCATAGCAACAAATTGCTTAAAACTCTAAGACTCTAAGCAAGTTCAAAGGAATATATTTTCCTTGTAACTAAACATGAAATAATTGACAATATATCTAACAGCAAATCATTAAAAAGATTATGGTGCATATAAACCATTAAAACCATAGGTCTACCTGTGCTTGTCTCAAGCAGGGAGGAGAAGTGACCAGTGCTGTGGTCCGACACAGTCGCAACTCTTTTATTCAACTGCAGCAATGTGCTTCCAGCTCCCCGTGGCCTGTTATGTCGCAGCTTTTTACAAGTCTCAAAGTTTATCTGGAGCAGAGGTCTGATGTCAGATTGCGTTCAGTGTCTCATCCCCCAACCTGACGCTGTTAATCTCTTACTTAAGAGTCAGTTTTAACATTTCGTTTTGGTGCTTCTGACCAGTTAATCTAGAGGGAAAAGAGGAAGGAGGGGGCGAGGGTTTGACTCTTTCAATAGGCCTGTAATTTCTGCTTGTTTGTGTTTTCTTTTGCTTGGGTCACAATAACCAGAGGAATTTCCTGACCACCTTTGAATTGGGAATGGGACGCAACCCTTTCAGTGGACACTGGATTATTATCAGTATTATCAATTTTGGGGTGTAGCTAAACACAAGTAGCGATGCTATTAACTTTCTCCAATAACTTACCTCTCTACATATTTTCTTTTATAGAGATGCATATTTCTAACTAGAATGCATCTCTAATTGCTGTTGATTTGGCAGAAGGGGCACGGTGCGCTTGTGGCAGCTGCTAGATGGAGTCGGGGGGTGGAGTCCACCTTGGCCAAGATGGAAATAAGAACCTGTGGCTGTGAAACATCTTGGATGAAGTTAGTTACTTGATTGGTTATAACTTGATTGTAACTTAGCTACTTTTAATCACAATCATAGCTTGAAAAGCCTTTTAAAAGTAGCTTCCCTGACACTGATTATCATTATATTATCGAACATTGTTTTTGTTAGCCAACACATTATAAGCCTTGTTTATGAGGACGCTAACACTGGGTGAAAGGGTGAAATGTGTGACAGATTTCTGTTTTATGACCACATGAAAATGCTGTCCAAAAAAAGATAACGGAAAACGATTCTTATCAGTTGTGTCCTATTAACTGATAAAGTGAGCCACTTAAAAATAATCACCTTACACTGCTGTGAGAGCTAGTTACAAAACAATCCCATGAAAACACCACAATCAAGTAGCATCTTGTTGACTTTTTTTGCCAGTTCATGGCACAGCTATCTGACTCATTTACATTTACAGCATTTAGCAGACGCTTTTATCCAGAGCGACTTACATTTCCTAGCTTCAGGGACAGTTCCCCTGAGAGCAACTTAGAGTTAAGGGTCTTGCTCAGGGACCCAATGTTGGTAACACCAGAGGTCGCATTCGAACCCACAACCTCTGGGTCCAAAGGCGAGTGTTCTATCACTAGGCCACCAACACCCCTTTTGGAGTTTGATGGGTTAGGATATTATCCAAGTTAATATTAGTCCAGTCATGGGTTAATCAATGATTCGCGCACCTCTCGCACAGTGTTTTACTGACAGCCATGTTAAACATTACCACAGCTGTATAACGTCACAACTCGGGATGAATGACTCACTTGTCTGTCCAGCAGTGGGTTAGGGGCCAAATCTGACTGTTAGCAGAAGTGCATTGATTTATTACCGCGAATTTGAGTTTGGTGTTGCACTGGTGCTTGAAATTGGAAAGTGATGAGTCAGGGTTGTTTACTGAAAGTATGATTTTTGTATTTGTGTTACCCAGCAACCACATGTATACATGTATATACAAGCTTAATTAGATACCAATTACTGATGATTATTAGCAAACTGACTTGGCAACCAATTAATCAATCAACAAATTTTGGCCGGCCACCAGTTATGCTCCAATCTCATCCCAAATTTAGTAGCGCATCTCGACTGAAAACTGTCACTATATTTAGTGTAAATAAAAGATTTTATATATATATATGTACACAGTACTGTGCAAAAGTTTTAGGCAGGTGTGAAAACACTTGCACAAAGTCAGGGGTTTTGTAGGATTATAGTCAGGTGTATGATCAACCAATTATACCAAACAGGTGCTAATGATCGTCAATGTCACACGTAGGTTGAAGCTGTGTAGGAGGCTTAAAATTGGGTGAGGAACAGCCAAACTCTGCTACCAAGGTGAGGTTGTGGAAGACAGTTTCATGTCATGGCAAGATTGAGCACAGCAACAAGATACAAGGTAGTTATACTGCATCAGCAAGGTCTTTCCCAGACAAAGACCTACCAGCCGAGTTCCTTCAAAAACTGTGTGCAAGTGCACCTAGAAGAATTGATGCTGTTTTGAAGGCAAAGGGTGGTCACACCAAATATTGATTTGATTTAGATTTCTCTTTTGTTCATTCACTGCATTTTGTTGATTGATGAACATAAATGATTAACACTTCCAATTTGGAAGCATTCTTTGTTTACAGCATTTTGTCACTAGGTTTCTGAGAAGGCAGGTGGCCAAAAACCCTCAAGTGACTGCAAAAGACCTGCAGCAAGACTTGGTGGCAGCAGGCACTGAGGTTTCAGTTTCCACGTATGGTGCACACTAAATGCTGAAGGTTTCCATGCCCAAACTCCAAGATTAACACCAAAATCACAAGACAAGTCGGCGCCAATGTGCTCAAAACCATATAAATAAGCCACAGAACTTTTGGGCTTCTGGGCTGTGGAGTGATTAACTGAAAACTGGAACCTTTTGGACCTATGGATCAGCGGTATGTCTAGAAGAGCAAGAGTGAAGCACAAGCTGAACAGAACACCCTGCCTACAGTGAAGCGTGATGGTGGCGGTGGCTCTGGGGCTACTTTGCTTCTTCTGGCACTGGAAACCTGCAGCGGAGGGCAAGATGGATTCAATCAAATATCAGAAAACACTTGGACGACATGTCATGCCGTCTGTAATGAAGCTGAAGCTTGGGCATCATTGGACCTTCCAACAGGACAATGATCCCAAGCATACCTCAAAGACCACCAAAGCTTGGTTTCAGAAAGGGTCCTGAAGGTTGTAGAGTGGCCATCACTGCTGCCTGACTTGAACTCCATAGAAAATCTCTGTTAGGATTTCTTAAGAGTGCTGCCAGAAGCTGGTGTCTGGCTAAACATCATGTTTGCAGCAGGTCATAACAGCAAAAGGGTGCTTTACTAAGTATTAAACTGCAGTAGTCAGTAAAAGTGACATTTTGTGTGGAATGTACAGAAACCACTTGTAAAATTAGTTGTGTTGAGCTGTTTAAGTTGTTCTTGTTTGACTTGTTTATTGCAAATAGCTGAAAGTTTGTAAATTTGGCCAATTTTGCTAATATGCAAAGCGAGTGCAACTGTATGTGCTGTACGTGTTTACACATTTCTTTGGTTGTAGACAGTTTGTTGTTTAATTCTTTATATAATGTTTAAACACATTATCATAATTTTTCATGTAACTCTGTTAAATAACCACAATATGTTTAAATAGAATTTTAAACGATATAAAACAAGGCTGTAATAATCTTAATATTTAACAAAATAGAGCACAACAACATTTCACTGCCATTGCACCATACATTGTGAATGTGACAAAATACAAATCTTGAACAATTTCATCTGGAGCTGTTTTTTTTTATTATCACCAGTACTGAGGTCAAGTATGATGGCTCAAAGACGTGTTATTGCAGCAATAAAACTAAACTGCTGAAACTTGTGAAAAAGAGAGAGAAAGTGGGAGAAACAAAACAGCAGGGGAGGTGAAAAAAGAGAATGATAACAGGAGTCTTATACAGAGAAAGAGAGAGTTGTGTTACTGTCTTTCAGAGAGAAAGGGAAAAAAATGAAAAGAAGTCTTACAGAGAAGCTGGCATTGTCCATGAATACTCAAATATTTGGCAAAAATGCAAAAACTTAGATCATAACAGATCACATCATAATTCTTTCCCTGGCACCATCTCCAAACCCACCACACACACACTTATAAAGTACAAAAATAACTACTAACATTGAAGGAAGAACATTTACATCTTGGCCTCAGACAATAAATGAAGACAATAAAGAGAATCGCAAAACTAAATTAGTTATTTCTACAATGAGTCTCATACGCACTCAGCCATATCGTTCCTCATGAGCCCTCACATACAAAACTTGTCCTAACAAAGCCGCAACAATCAGACAAATCTCCAGTGATCTTTTAGGGGACAGTCGGGTCCTCACAAATAGCAAAACACACACGCAAAAAGAAAGGTTAAGTACCTCTTCGTATCCTGACCACTTCCTCTCTTCTAGAAAACGGATGTGTTTATGCGTCCTTGTGGGACTGGACCAAGGGAGAGATAAGAGAAATACATGTCCCACAAAGCCCTGGGAATGAAGTTGTTGTTCTTACAAGTTCTTTTTCAGGGATTGATTTGGAAATATCTTTTTTTCATCTCTGTGGAATCAAGAGGACACTCGTCTTAGAGTTTGCCCAGTGAGGCATAATCAAATGTGTTGATGAAAGCACAAAAAGCAGCTCTGTGCATCTCGATCAGAGGGCCGGGAGGGCAGGGGTGGTGTGGTTGCTGGGGAGAATGGGGATGTGGACGGGGGGGACTTTCCTCTCCTTGGAGCGCTTGTGTCAGACAAAGGCGAGTAAAGTTTGGGAATAAACAGGATTTCCAGTGGAAAGAAATCAAAAGTGCAGCACTGTCGGAAGAAAAACGTGGTTGAAACGGGGACGATGTTCATTGTTGCTTGTTTGTTTTTGTGGGGATGGAAGCCTAAAATCTAAAACAGTCTGTAATGTGGTTTGGTTTGGGTTTTAATATTGTATATACAGCTGAAAAAAGTATATTTAAGTGTGATACTTCTACACTAATATTAAATAATACAACAGTGTCTTGCACCCATAATATAAACACTTAGAAGTGTATTTTTATACCTAAAACGTGTACCAATTTTGTCCCAAGAAGTATGTAAACAGCACTACTACAAATATACGAGTACTTTAATATTAGAACACTCAACACTTAAGGTACACCTGAAAGATAATACTTGACTCTCACTTTAACTTCACTTCACTTCACAGTTTACTTTAAGACCCAACCAAAGTTTTTTATCTTTAAACTAAAAACGTAACAAATTACCAAAACGTCATAACTCCATGATGCATTCAAGACCATCTCAAGATGGTTTACCTTTTAGCTTTGTTAAAGTGCCTGTTTAAGATCAAGATCAAGATTCTTTATTTGTCACGTGCAAGTTATACAGGTTCAACAGGCAGTGAAATGTATCCTGATCCGCTCTTTTAACTGTGCAATAGACAAGGAAGATAGAGACTGAATTTACATTCAGTAAATTATCAGCGGAATCCACCTGTCGTCAAAAATAGAAGAAAACGCAGCGAGCAGATCAGTTTGAATAAATCCAACGCCTAAAATCGGTTATTAGAGAATGGATCCATTCTTCTTGGTAACATGAATCATTCATGAGGCATTAACAAATCCTTTCTCAGCATGACTAAGCAGATTTTTTGGTGTGCGAGAAGACACGACTAAGCTAAGGAACAGAGAGTTCACGTCTGATTCTCCAAGTATTTTTGTTAGAGGCCAGAATTACTAACTGGTGTCTTTTGAATTTAGGGAAAAGCAAAAGAGAGAATTTTAGGAATTATTTGATGAGCCAAAACCAACAAGAGTGAGTATACCAGCCGACTTCACAGCACCACCACATGGTCACATGATTGCACAACAAATTTTTTACTTTCTTTTTCTATGGATACTAATTATTCTATTCAAATATTATCCAGAGTGCAAGACATCCAAGGGTTAACTGGTTTTGTATGTGTAGCACTGATTGTTCCACCCGGCTCACATTCTTTCTGCTAACTTCAGACTCTGTCGCAACAAGTTGGATCTCACAAGCTTGTAGCTCAAGAAGAGGTTGCATAACTGGTTAAAACGTATACCATTCCTTGGGCTTTGAAAGCACATTCGAAGGCTGAGTTTGGGTGACTGAAAGTTACAAGTCTTTTTAGCAGATGATTTTTGTGTCTTTGTGCAACCTTGGTAAGATTCTAAAGTTCAGCAGCTGCATTGAGAAGTACATTTTTCAGCACAATGGACCTGAAAGAATACTTCAAAAGAATCGGGTTCAGCGGTTCCTATGAGAAGCCAGACCTGGAGACGCTCCAAGCGGTGCACAAGCTCCACGTGATGAACATTCCCTTTGAGAATCTCAGCATCCACTGTGGAGAGAAGATCACCATGGATCTGGAGATCATTTATAAGAAAATTGTGCACAATCACCGAGGCGGCTCGTGCTGCGAGAACAACTTGCTGTTTTCCTGGGTGCTGAGAGAGATGAGCTACAAGTTCACCACACTTGGCTCCAGGGTTTTCAACACGCTCAAGAACGAATTCAATCCCAGGGAGACGCATCTCATCAACCTGGTGGAGATCGACGACAAGCCCTACATCGCTGATGTGAGTTATGGGGTGTCGGGTCAAATTTGGCACCCCTTAGAGCTGATCTCTGGCAAAGACCAACCCCAGACCCCGGGGGTGTTCCGCTTGGTCAGCGATGGTGAGATTTGGAGCCTGGAGAAGACCAGCAGGAAGCAGCAGGTCCAGAACGAGGCCTTTTCCAACCACAGTCTCCTAGACAAGCGTGAAACCAAGACCTTGTACTGCTTCGAGCTGACACCACGTAGTGCTGAATGTTTCCTCGAGGCAATTGGGTTCCTCCAAACCAGCCCCGAGTCTCTTTTCACCCAGAAGTCCATCTGTTCTTTACAGCTGCCCAATGGCTACAGAGCTCTGGTTGGTTGGAGCTACTTTGAGATCACATTTAACCCTCAGGAGGACACAGATTTCATTGAGATAAGAGAGATACCAGACAGTGAGATTGAAAATGTACTGAGAGAAAAGTTTAATTTGACTTTAGTTAATAAACTGACTCCATAAACAACAAGGCTGCGTATAAAGTTTAACTAAATAATGGGAATGTGCTGTACTGCTGTTACAATTTCAAATTTTGTAGCTTTTATTTAGTATCACATGTCAGAATTCTGTTCTGAACTGTTATCACTGTTTCATTTCAATAAAAGTTCAGAATTATGTTGAATTCAAATCCTTCTTTGTTGTTGTTTCACTTTCCCACACCAGGTGAGACTACACAAGAACTTTGTTAATGCCACTCTAGCTGTACTTCTTTGGGTGCACTGCAACTGCAAGTTACATCCAATCAGCAGAGCTGTTCTGGTTTTACCACTAGCTTACAAGCACTTATCTGTAAGATGTATGTGGTTAATCAGTGATGTTTAGACGATGAGTAAGAGTGGAAGTGCTGTAGTTGAGAAGAGATTCAGGCAGTTGGCAGCGAATCAACGACCAGAGTTGGCCATGGGATCGAGGGTCAAGTCTCAAAACCGTGAAAGGTACCACTGAGGTACCTGCGAAACAGTTACTGCTTCCAAGACCGCCTCCCCGAGTGCTGGGGTCAAAAAGCTGCCCACTGCTCTTTCATGGATGGGTCAAATGCAGAAGTCAAGATGGATTTGTGGTGCACTGTGTGCTGTGGTGTTCACAATGCAAATAATCACTCACTGAGCCACGCTGGGTGAGGGTTTTGCTCAGGGCCCAGCTACGGTTTCGGGACATATACCATTAATGATTGAAAGGAGATGACCCTAACCCTAGATGCAAAGTTGAGCTCTTGGCTCCTTAAAAAATCCCTGGGAAATGCACACCCAATGTCCTGCAAAAATGACCTCCATGGCCTGTCTAAATTCTAGCCTCCCAATCATGCACCATCTCTAATTAGTGAATCTCTCCGCCCTATCACTACTTTTTTAACTAACGCGGGTTACTTCGTGTTGCAGCAATATCCAGGTGGAGCTGCACATTGGTGTTGGTTGAAGCAGAATGTTTGACAATTTTGCATTAATTACTCGTATAGTGGATTATGGCAGCGTTGGTCTCAGTTCAGACATCGCTTCTGCACAGACCGACTTTCTCGAATTCACAGCACAGCTGATGCTACTGATTAGCTAGTTAATTACAACGTAGGACCAGCGTAAGACAGCAGGAAATACTCAATATGGGTGTGCAGAGCGTGGGTCATGTAGGTGATTCGATTGAGAACGCTGGCTTATGGTGATGTGGACACTTTTGGATACCGCTGTTCTAACGTTTGCAGTTTTACACGGTTTCCTCAAAGCCACCCAGTAGACAGAGTTTCCTGTATTCTTAAGCAGTGTGAATATTTCATGAGTTTGATGCTGTTTTTTGCCTATTTTGTTTTTGGTTCGATTACAGCTTTTAAAAAGAGGTTATGCTGATGCAAAAATGTATAAAGCCATACCTAGTAATATGTGATTGATCGCCACTTCTGGAATCATAATAAGCTTCTAGCTCTCAGAACTAATTACTTCAATTCTGAGGTCTCAAACCTATGTGTAAATATTTAACCCACAAAATTCTGACAGTGAATATTGGCTTAAACAAATCATTCTAATCATTGCTATTGAAATTCTAAATAGATAAACGCATGAACTCATTGTAGCATGATGCATATAGTTAAGTGACATTTTGAAGCTTTGAGCCAAGTTTGTGTCCTCATACACTATGTAATTAACTTCTGTTTAAATATTAGCCACACAATTTAGAGGTCAAAGGTTTTAATGCCTACTAAATGTACCATTCAGTTTTTTTATCACTCATATTCTGTCTGCTGACTCTTCAATCAAAGACGGTTTCCCCAAGCTTACACTCAACAGAAGGTTGTATAACTTCATAAAATAAGTAGTGATTAAGGAGTTACATGAATGCTGATTAGAATGTGCATTTGTTTTTAAGCTCTTTTCCCTACAGAGAAGCACAATGGACCTGGAAAGAATATTTCCAAAGAATCGGGTTCTGAAGGGTTCCTATGAGAAGCCAGACCTGGAGACGCCTCCTGTTGTGCACAAGCTCCACGTGATGAACATTCCTTTGAGAATCTCAGCATCCATCAGGAGAGAAGATCACCATGGATCTGAGGTCATTTACAAGAAAATCCGTGCACAATCACCGAGGGCGTGTTGGTGCTATGAAAGAACAACTTGCTCTTTTCCTGGTGCTGAGAGATGAGCTACAAGTTCACCATGCTTGGCTCCAGGGTTTTCAACGCGCTCAAGAATGAATTCAATCCCAGGGAGACGATTCATCAACCTGGTGGAGGACGACGACAAGCCCTACATCGCTGATGTGAAAGCAGGTGTCGAAGTCACCCAGGCACCCCTAGAGCTGGGATCTTCTGCAAAGACCAACCCCTAGACCCCTGCACCCATGGTCAACAATGGTGAGATTTGGAGCCTGGAGAAGACTACAGAAGAAGCAGTTCCAGAATCCAGGCTCTTCAAATCCACAGTCTCAGACAAGCGTGAAACTAAGACTTTGTACTGCTTCATGCCATCTACAGAATCGACTCATTTTCTGGACACATCCGGAAAATTCTCCAGACCAACGCGAGAGTCTTTTTTCACCCAGAAGTCCATCTGTAAAGTAGCTGGCCAATGGCTACAGAGCTCTCTGCTGGCTGGAGCTACTTTGAGACTGCCATTTAACCCTCAGAGACACAGATTTATTGAGATAAGAGAGACACAGACAGTGAGATTGAAAATTACTGAGAGAAAAGTTTACCTGACTTTAGTTAATAAACTGACTCCCATAAACAACAAGGCTGTATATAGAGTATGAGACAAGACAGTAGATAATACCGAACAAGACGACTTCTAAGACAAGACTGAATTGCTTGCCTTGTAATGATCAAACTCTCACAATTTTTTTTTCATACAAGTAATAATTTGAATTATGTTTAATATAGTTCGTTTACTCTCTGCAAAAGTAACAGGTTTAATGTTATTTTACTTTTTATTTTATTTTACTGACACCCAAGTAGTATTTTAAGTGCATTGGTACTCAGGCTTAATTAGCATAATAGTAGAGATCTGAACTTATTCTTTTCATGGATTATTGGAGAATAATAATAATACACACAATAATAATAATAATACACAATAATAATAATAATAATAATAATGGACGATTGCTGTGTGCTGATCAAAGTATGAAAAGAATAAAGTTGTGAAAAAGAGAAATGATGAAAAGCTTTTTTTTTTTTTTGCTATTCTGTTGATTATATTTTACGGAAGCGTAATGCGTTCACTCTGAGAAAAAATAATACTGCTCTGTTTTTCTGAATTAACGAGATAGTTTTCATGTTTAAAAAGTTTGTTTTTCTGAATTAACGAGATACAGTTTTCATGAAAAAACCTGCCTCTGTTTTTCTCTGAATTGAGGAGATACAGTTATCGTAAAAAACAAACAAACAAAAAAACACGCTGCAAATGTCCTGCAGATCAGAATGGGCTTTCCAAACTACAGTTGTTTTCTAATGTCTGTAGGAATACAAAAAGGAATAAGCAAAAATGGTCTCCATTATGGACAATAAATTTAGTACAGGTCACAATTGCTTTTCTGTAAGCATGTATGATATATCGTTCGAAAATAAATAAATAAATTAACAAATTAATAATAATAATAATAATAATAATAATAATAATGAAACATCACATATATTAATTGAAAACTTTAATTTTATCCTTTTTTTTTTTTGCAATTTCACATCTATTTTTCTGATTGAAGCTCCAACGCACTTGATTCTTGATCGCATTTAAAACGAAATTAGCAGTTCACGACGCAATTTAATAACTTCTCCAAGCTCTGCGCACAATAAAAAAAGAAATCGCTTTTTATTATATTTAAAAGCGCAGAACGCGCAGCGCTGATCTACTGAATAATTACATATCTCTTAAATCGTTATTACGTCATTGAGATTTAGGCCAATGAAAACAGACCGCTGTGCGCGGTAGCCTTTCAAAGCGTGCCAGCGTACTAAGTAGCACGCCAGGCCATTCGTGCATGAATCTGGTCTTCTGATGATGCAGCTAGTACGCCAGTATGCAATTTGAACGCAGCTCGGGGAGTCAGCAGCCATTCTGGAGAGGTGAAGTGGCTGACGGCTGAAGCGGAGCGATGAATTCTCTAGAACAAGCCGAAGGTGGTGCTTTTTAGACGTTTTTATTTTCTGACGAGTTTATTATTCTCCGCCCTGTAAGCAGCATTTTAGCAGAGCTGACATTGGTGGGCGAGCCGATTAAGCAGTTAAACAAGGGCAATATAAGCCCCGAAAAGCACAGCAGTTAAGCCACAAGCCACCAGACCACCAAACGACGCGACGTGTTTTAACGCCTGCTCGTAAAAACGGCGTGACTACATAAATAAATTACGGTTTAAAACAAAACTGTTACAGCAACCGTTAACGTGTGTTATTTCAGTGCATTGGAAGGTAATGCATGTAATTATAATACTATGTGTTATTGAAGCTACAGCACTTCTTTATGACGTCCACAAATATTGTTCTTAAAGGTACACTGCCTGTCCGACGCTGGTTAACGCTGAATGTGTCAGAAATTTAAGATTTTAACACTTACACAAGTAATATCACAGTAAAATTTCAATCGAATAGGCCATGAGACTGCAGCAAAGTTGAAGTTTAACACTAAATGCTTTGCGTAAACTGAATATATATGTTCCGAAATAGACATTACAACTATAAAACCATTTAAAAACCATATAAATCTCGTTTAAAGTGCCATCTTCTGAAAATTTGTCAGTTTTTGCTTTTGCATAATAGTGAAAGTGAAAGTGAGTGATTATTTGTAATTGTGAACACAGCACAGCACAACCAAAGGTGACCTCTGTGACGGATCCATTCGTGATGAGCAGGGGCAGATGACATGACTCTGGATCATGGGGCTAACACCCAACCGCGTTAAGCCACTAACTGCCCTAACCGGAAGCCTAAATTCAATATCGCAGCGTTTAAAGGGTCAAGGAAACCAGGTCATTTGATCATTGGATGTTATGGAAAACCCACAGCATTGCCAATTAACATTTTATGCTTTCTGACTATTTTCTTCCTTCTGACATTAAACCTGAATGTTGCTTGATATGATGTAGATGTGTAACGCTGGTACATGCGACAGTTTCTCCGTTTAAGACGTCACTCGTATGAATGTCTGCTGTTGGAGTGCTTAAATGCGATGTCTCACATCTTTGCAGACCTGAAGGCCTTTGTAGGAGAAGGTTGACGTGAATATGTGTCAGGCCTACAGCCAGCCACGGGCCGTATGGAGAAGTCAGTACTGGATTTTGTTTAAAAATGTAAAAATCCAGATACCTGACCTAGTTGTGATTCAAGACGTTAAAAAAATAACCACAGACTTGTTTCTTGGCTCCAGTGATTTTGACTGTGTCCGCTGGCACAGCTACAGGAGCTGGAATTGGTTAATAGATCCAGACACCTGAAGGTGAGAGTTAGGTGAGCCCAAAAAGTCCCAAATTATTTTGAAGATATGTAATTAATAAAGATGGGCGGTGTAATAAATGCACACTAGAATGAGAGGAAAGAGGAGACTGCACTTATGCTTCACCCCTGAAAATGTGGTTATCGGGCATCATGCATTGCAGTTTGTAAGTCGAGAGTGCATCAAACCCACTGATGCAATTTGATTGAGATGTGCAGTAACCTTGCGGGTCACATGACTTGCTTGATGATGGTCTAGGAGGCTTGTTTCTTGCGCTCTCATCATTCCTCCCAACACCCCCCCCTACCCCCACAGGTGTCCTTCTTCTCATCTTTATGGAATCACCCGTTTTTCACCATCAGCTGCATCACTCTCATCGGCCTTTTCTTCGCTGGAATACACAAGCCGCCAAGAGGCTACCAATGCATCCTTATAGCTGCAGAGACTTTGCTTGATAACTGTTGATTTATTGTTGTGTATATATATATATATATATATATATATATATATATATATATATATATATATATATATATATATATATATATATATATATTTGCTGTCTATAACTAATAAGACCACCACTGGCGTCTTTTTTCCTGACCATGTCAGTATTGCTGTCGATAGTAAGTAGCAGAATACAAATATGTCCCGCGATGATGTGTGTTAAGAATCCCAAATCTTGATCTGAATTATACTGCTCATTTTTAAAACTCATAAACTATGTTGATGTTTTATGTTTTAGACGGGGAAGCTTATTCTAAAGCCACGGCCTCACATTCAGTGATATTTATTAACTGGACTGTAGGAAATTTACATCGACCACCGCAGACCACTTCATCATGGCTTCAAGACCCTTGCAAATCCTCAAAAAGGAGAGATTATCAGAAAAACAAAATCAGAACTTTTGAGAAGTTTTATCAGGTTCTTTCCATGTCTTTGTTTTCTCACATCTCTACTTAGTTCATCATTCATTTCCCTGTGGTCGCGGGGGGACCGGAGCCTATCCTGGTAACTTTCGGGGGCAAGGCGGGGACCAGCCCTGGGCAGGCGCCAACACACCGCAGGGCACACACAGTCACACATACATTCACACCTTATGTGTCAATTCTAGAGTCTCCAATTAACCTGAGGCGCCTCGGAGGAAACTCACTTAAACACAGCTTCCACGCAAACACATCGAGAGCATGAACTCATTACTGAAAGGCTCCCACGGTTGGCCCCCGGGTTCGACCCAGGACCTTCCCACTTTGAGGCGGGCAGTTTCAACCATCGGGCGCCACCGCAGGCCGCCATTTGGTTTATGCACATGTTATTTTTAGGACTTGCTTTTATTTTATAGCAATGTTGGAATGCACAAATACTTAGTGTTTTGGGAAGGACTGGAAAGAGCTCAATGAATTTTTATATGGCATAGCATCTCTAAGATGTGACTTTTATTCTTAGTTTCGCCCCTGAAGTTGGTTTTATGCATGTGTCCATTATATGCAATGATATGATTAAAACACGCTGCTTTTTTCTACATGTCGAGGTTTTGCTTTTTTAGATAATAATGTTTTTCTTGTTCTTTTCCAAAAATTACATTAGATTTATTACAGTGATTGAAGAAAATGCAGATAAAGTTGTATATTAAATACAAAGGCAACAAATAGAAAAATAATTGTTTTTTATCAGTTGACTGACTATTAAAAAATCTCTTGGTTTATTATTAGTTTAGTTTTCCGAATTTTAGTTTGTCTCCTGGTATAAAAAATTGCTAATTTATTTTAAATAAGTACGTTCTATCAAAATAAAATGAGAAAAGTCAGACTATTGTCGACTTTTTAATTATTATTATTTAGACTCATTTGTTGTTTGCTGAAATGGCATCACAGTAAGTGCTAAATCCAAAAAACAATTCCAAATTTTTTCTCATATTTTCGTTTGGAGAAGTTGATTATCTAACCTTGCAAATTAACGCTTGAAAATATTAACTCTTGTGTGACACTTGAGATTGTGCATGGTTTGAGAGGGACAGAAGTCCAGAATTTCTCCTGAATACTTCCTTTGAGCTGGTCGTGATATGTATAAAGCTGTGAAGGAGCCAAATATTAGTAGTTAATCTTTGGTTTCTTGAACATGGGTTGCTTTTAGTCTTGACTAAAATTGCAAGTACAATGGAGATTTCTTCACTGAAACTCAAAGAGGTCCAGACGAGACTTAATCAGTGTCTAGAAAATGACCCTGTATTTTATTCTATTCCTTTATTGTCCTGCTGCCAAAAGATTCAGGATCTATTGTTTTGGCCAATTCTTACCATATTCTTATAGCCAAATTTCCTTTAATTTTAGGATTCTTACAACCAACTTGATGCCTGTTATACCTGAAACCACAAGCTGAGCCTCACACCGTGCTGTCTCACGTCATGGTGGAGATGTTTGTGTCCAACTTTGCCTAAAAGTCACAGGGAGAAATTTGACAGAAAATAAAATTTACCTCATGATCATATATAAAGTATTAAAGCAAGTCAACAATATTCTTCAAACCTCATCTTTTCTTCTTCTCTACTGGCTTCTCCGGTCAGCCAGATCTCTGAGCGCTTTCAAATTCTGCTCTGTGCCCCCATTTCCTCTGAAAGTCTGTAATAATTGAGGATGAGAAGAAAGAAACAATTTATAACCAAACCACAACCTTAATACTACAAATAGAGGATTTGAAACCCTACCAATATACTCACAGCCTCTCCTGGCAGCTCATCCTGCTCCCAAATGAATCTCCTACACCCAGCTTTCACTCAAGAACATTCAGCCATTTGTTAGTTCTGCATATTAGACCAGTTTCCTAACACTATGATTATTACTAAGTGTTAAGCTCTAGGACTAGCTGGAGTTAGCTAGGATGAATCTAAGCCCAATCCATGTTAAATCCTTTAAAGTAGCAAGAAACTCTGTTTGAGAGGAGTTTGTAAGTAACACACATCTTGACTGTGGTTGAAAACAATGAAGGCTGGGTTTGTGAACCAGGATTAGGCCTAAGTCTTAGACCTCCGTACCTGTAATACCAACACTGAAACTCAAACCTCTGGGGCTGGTTTTCGTCAGATTGCTCTGTCTTGACTAATTTAGTACCACAGATTCTCCATTCAAACTCAGAACTAGTCTAGGATCAGGGCTTAATCCTCAAGCGGAAATTGGCCCCTGGAGCCGCTAAAGCTAGTTCAGGCTAGGGGCTTAATCGTAGGCACCTTGCCCATGAGTACCCCAGTGGTCCAAAGGTATTAAACACAACTCCACGCCTGTACAGAAATCGAGGCAGCAGGTAGCATCTGCCGCACATGTCTGGCACTTTGCGACTTACAGGTCGTAAGGAAGGAGCTGGGAATACTGAGGCTTCTGCCTATGGTATAGTTGTTACCTGATGGGATCCCAAATCAATGTAGAATTCCAGATAAACATCAATTTGTATTTTTGCAGGGTAAGAAACACCGTAAATTTCGGTAAGGACCTTCTTTAAATAGCAAGAGGCATCGTGGCTGAAAAAGGTAATCTTGCCGCCTTCCAGTTGGTAATACACGTTTCGGGAGACACTGAAACAGCAATATCACACCGTTTCCAAAATATTGTGCCACCAACTTTGTAAATACTAAATATCAAAACAAAAACCTAACTGCAGGTAAAACTGGGTTTTGCCTATCTGTTGAAATACATTTTTAAATACACAACAGTTCAGCAGGGAGTTTGACTAATGATACAAATGTGAATGTCTTGTTTGTTAACATGTTAGTAGGAGGATTTATTAATGTACTTTGTTTATTTATTGAGTTATTAAAGCTGACAATTTTGCCCAAAAGACACAGAATAGACAAACTGTCCGAGTAATTTACATTTTCATTGGAAGACTGGAAAGGTAAAACAAATTACAGACTATTATTAAAGTGATAAGAGAGTATGAGTTTGTTTAGAATTTCTAAACAGTTTTTAAACTTTGTTGTTGTTGTTGTTGTTGTTATTATTATTATTATTATTATTATTATTATTATTATTATTATTATTATTATTATTATTATTATTATTATTAGCTGAATGGGCGGGTTGGCCTCAGTAACCACTGCTGTGACCGAAAGCTTCATTGCCTGTCAGTAACCTAAAGTAACAATTTACAGTCATGTAACAATTTATAAACTTTGACTAATTATATATTTTACAGTTTTGAACACTATTAATCGAACCCATGTTTTATTAACGACCTGCCGTAAAGCTTGTTTTCTATATTTAATGTAAAACATGCAATTTATTACAAAAGTAAAAGTAAAACTAGTCACTCACCCCAGAATCTGGAAATATCACTTTTTACGCTCTCAGAAAACCAAGCCGTTTTATTTTTAAACATATTTTTCACAGATATTAAAGATAATGAGGCGGCTAATGCTCGTTACTATGGTAACGGTCCCTGGCGGAAGTGTTAAGTTCGCTAATTAGCACAGCGGAAATGATGCTGCATTCAGGTGCTACCGGAATTTGTCATATCTAATGATAGAAAGTTGTGAAGTTGGGCGAAAACAAGCATATTAAAGCACAACATCGATTTATTCATCGTCGCAGAAATAAAATAAATGTTGTGATTGCAATAATTTTAACCATTAATAATGTTAACATTTAGGGACACCTCGCCTTCGGGGCAAAAAAATTTCTCGCTGTGAGTAAGACAACTCGTAAACTAATCTTGCATGAGAATTTGAGAAAAATGCAATGTACAATATTTACTGATGATATTTTCCATATTCTGAAGAGGTGAACGCTGCGTTACTGCCAGTACTATACCAAAACAAAAATAGTCAGGATTGCATATTTCTCTTGACGTTTATTAAGAAAAACTTTTAAAAGATTAGACTCGCTTCTTTAGCATGTACCAAGTAGCAGCAATTGATTTAATTTCCTGGGATTTAAGGGATTGTTATTTGTTTTTGGCAAATAATTTGGTCTCATTGATATTTATTGCCTTATTTTGCAACCTTTTGCCTTTTTCCACGACTCACGTGGTAACTGCAGTGCTCACTTGTCACCGGAAGATGGCGCTGACGTCGTGAGTATGAAACGTGAGTTATTTTGGTTTTTCAATTAAAAAAGTAAATATTTTATTACATTTACAAATAGAAAAAATGTATAGAATAATATTATAAATGAATTTGTCTTTTTATGGCAGGAACGTTTGAGTTATATGGAGTTGGTGAAGCAGAAACAGTGTTTTTGAGGGTGAGAAACTTTCCAGAATTTGAAATATAACTTTGTGTCTTCATCGTAAATGATTAACTAATATCCAAGCAACACATTTAAATGTACTGACATTTAAACAATATTTTGTGTAAAATGTTGTTGATTTGTATTTTATTTTATTTATGTACTCAAGATAGAGACTCCCAAACTGGCCCTGAAAACCTCTGAGAACATTTGCGCTTATTTATGATGATCTGATTCTTCAGGTAATCACCAAACACTAACTTTAGCCATATGTTTGTGCACATTTAAGCACTGGCGTTTGCCTATGTTTGGGTATGTAGCTAGAAAACACTAGACATTAACATTGTTGAGTAACTACATTTAATAATACAAACTCACACTGAAAGAGTCCTTGAATACAGACACAACCAGGTAATGATTTAAAGTCTTAATGCATTTATATTTAAGAATGCATTTATTTGGTCAAGGAAACTATTTGGGAAAGGTCTTTACTTAATTAGTCGCAAAATAATCACTGATCAATAATCATCAATCATCGATTTTTTCATGTCTGGTCTTTAGAACGGTTAACAGGCTGGGGTACCAAAATAAAAAGCAACACAAAGAATGCTCGTATTTATGTAAATATGTAAATATCACTGGTAAATTCCACTAATTGCATGTATAGCAATACGATTTTCACATTTATATCTTCACGCCACATGTCACACTCCCTTTAGTGTGGCCATTGGGTCCTTTTAATGTTTTAAGGCTGCTTTTTGCTCCCACTTAACATTCACAATCTATTAAAATAATTCTGTAAAATCGGAGATAAACGTTGTACACAACCCAGACACAAGGTGCGATGATGTAAGGCATATTTGTGGAAGAAAAGTGTTGCAACGTTGTTGCAAGTTTTCACTTTCAAGCTCTCGCTTTAACAACAACAACAACAGCAGCAGTTTACATCATCTATTTTCATGCGCCTGCAAATTCGCAGCCCTCAGCATCGTTAAGACCCCCTGCCACCCCGAATCGTTGACCCTTTAAGCGTTCAGGCCTGTCTCGTTATCTCTTAATTAAGAAGTCAGCCTGCAAGGTCAGGGGTGGTTTTATCGCCGGCTGCGTTGTTCTGTCTTTTTTTGGATTTTTCCGAGTAACTGTCACATCGAGCGGCCTTGCGCTTTACGTCCAGGCGAGGTCACTTAAAACATCGCCGTCACTTCCCCGGGAGGGGGGTGCGGGGGCAGTGGGGAGGGGGGGAGTTTGGAGGAGAGGCCAGATGCCTGCTGGGTAATTGATGGGTCAGGCCTTGATGAGTTGCTCCTGTCAGAAGCGGGATGAAGTACAGCAGGTTACAAACAGCTCCAGCTAGAAGTTTATTGCCTGTGTTGCCCGTGGTACGCAGTTTAACGCGTTTTAAATGGGAAAAATGAACAAAAGATTCCCTCTTCAAAGCTGTTCTGAACTGCACTTCACACACACACACACACACACAAGGCAGTCCATCGCAAGCGAAGACGACAGGTCCTCAAACTATTGGGGGTAAAGATAGGGATTGGGGGAGGGATGGGATGGTGAAAGAGATGGAGTCGGTTCTGCCTGTTGTGCCACTGTGTGTGGCTATAAAACCCGATCCTGGATCTGCATATCTTGCCGCAGGTGGGACATATAAAAGCTGGGTCAGGAGGTTCCGACTGTGCTGTTACGGGAGCAAGGTGTCGTTGCTGTCGACGCTCTGCCCGCTTTGGGGTGCGCGTTCTTCCAGGTGAAGGACTCCAGAGTTACAAATAGTGCGCCAAAGATGTAGATCAGCCGCATAAGCCTCCAGTAGTACAGGCTTGATGTTACATTTCTTCAAGGTCTCCCTCAGTTGATCTTTGTCTCGCCGTTTTTGTCCACCTGGTCTTCTGCTTGCAGTTGGTAATTGACCGTAGAGCACCTGGCGAGGTAGCCGATGTTCAGGGCTTCTGATGATGTGGCCCACCCACCTCAATTGTCTCAAAGCTAGGATTGCTTCTATGCTGGAGGACTGGGCCTGTTGGAGAATGTCGGTGTGAGGAATGCCATCTTCCCAGCTGATGCCAAGAATACGTTGGAGACTGTTTAATGTGGAAAGCCTCGAGTTGTCTAATATGTCTTTGGTAGACTGTCCAAGCTTCTGAGCCGTATAGTAGTGTAGAAAGGCATACTGCTTGGTAGACTGCTACTTTTGTTGATGTTCGTAGATGATGATTCTCAAAGACTCGAGTGCGGAGTCTGCCGAAGGCAGAGGAGGCATGATTTATACGAGCCTGTATGTCATCATCAACTGAGCAGGATTCAAGATTCAAGATTCTTTATTTGTCACATGCAAGTTATACAAGTACAAAATGCAGTGAAATGTATCCTGAACCGCTCCTGACTGCAATTAGGCATAATTAAAAATATAAATACAATTTAAAATTAAAATAAAATAAAGTCACAGTACAAATTGACATTGAAAAGGAGATAAAGGAAGGTATAAATAAATAAATAACTCTTCTTATATACACAATGACAGGTGCAGTGTGACTATTTAAAGTGACTTTAAAGTGCCGAGTGCAACTGCACAGCAGTGAACAATGTAGTAAGTAGCAAACAGAGGAGGAGTATGTAATATTGGACAGAGAAAAATAGCAGACAGTATAAATGATCCTAAACAATATGATGAGAGACAGTATGGAATGGCAGTAAGGCTTTTAGAGAAAGGGCATGTCCTGGTTCAGAAAACGGATGGCCTGAGGATAGAAACTCCTCCTGAGTCTCTCTGTTTTGGCCATGATGGTGCGGAACCTTCTGCCTGATTGCAGAAGATGAAAAAGTCCGTTTCCGGGATGAGATGAGTCTTTTACAATCCTGATCGCCCTGGTCCTACATCTCTTGGTGTAAACGTCCTGCAGAGAAGGGAGAGCTGACGTGCAGCAGCGCTCCGCTGCCCGGATCACTCTCTGGAGGGCTTTCTGGTCCTGAACACAGCAGTTCCCGTACCAAGACAAGATGTTCTGTGTGACGATGCTCTCCACAGCGCCAGAATAGAAAGCTCTCAGAATGGTAGGGGAAACCCCAAACTTCCTCAGGTTTCTAAGGTGGTACAGATGCTGCTTTGCCCTCTTGACTTGAACATTGATATGTGTCAGGTCCTCAGAGATGTAGACACCAAGGTATTTGAACGAACGCACCTTTTCACCGGAGCACCGTTGATGGTGAGGGGTCTGTAGTTGCGTTGTCTCCTGCTCAAGTCCACCACCAGCTCCTTTGTCTTGCTGACGTTCAGCTGGAGGCAGTTTTCCTGACACCAGAGTGCCAGGTTCTCCACCTCGTCCATGTAGGCCATCTCATCATTGTTGGAGATTAGCCCCAACACCACTGTGTCATCCGCAAACTTGACAATGTTGGAGTCATGAGTGGCCACACAGTCCGAAGTGTAGAGTGAATACAACAGCGGAGAGAGCACACACCCTTGAGGAGCTCCTGTGTTGGTGGTGATGCTGCTGGAGACACACCTGCCCGCCCGCACCACCTGAGATCTGCCTGTGAGGAAGTCCAGCACCCACGTGCCCAAGCGGTTGTTGAGTCCTAGGTCTCTCAGCTTGGTAAACAGTCTATAGGGCACTAGTTAGATGTTAAAATGCTACCAAGGGAGCAGAAGTGCTGGACAGTCTTCAGAGGTTTTCCTTCAATAGTGAATATTGGCGGGCTGGCAGATAAGCAAGTCTCCTGAATCATAACTTCAGTCTTTTGGGTGTTAATCCGCAGACCCAATGAGTGGTACACTGAAGACACAATGTCCAGGGTGTGCTGCATAGCGCTGGGACTGTGAGCAAGGAAAGCGCAGTCATCCGCGTATTGCAGCTCTTGGACATTGTAGATGGTCGTCTTTGTTTCTGATTGAAGGCGTCTAATGTTAAATAGGCTTCCATCAAGTCTGAACTGGATGTGTATGGCGTCTTGTGCCTTCAGGGACTGTCACACACACACTTATTTCCCCACACACACACACACACACACATTCATCCAGGAATAGAAAGAAGCAGTTTTCAATGATGCAGTGATGTCACTCCCTATTATGGCCAGCGCTGGCACATTAAACAATTTGGCCGTGGCAGAAAGAAAAGCTTAAGTGCACACAGATTAGAGAAGTGCTTAAAACATTAACCGCGTGCTGCGACTGGTGGCAGCCTCCATTCCAGAACAATGGCCAAACTCTAAAAATAGCCGAGACGAGCCGATTGTCTCCGACCAGAACGGACGAAATTTATTCTGCATCTTGATATTTATTTATGTTGGTCTTCCTCCTTTCTCGCCAACAACTGCATTAGACACGAGGACTCAGTAGATGAGACGCGATATGCGTAATCGTCTGATATATATGACGGAATTATGATAATGAAAAGTTATAAAAATCTGATTTGAAAAATGAACTGGACTGGTAGATGTAGATGATGAAATTATCATAAACATTTCGTACTAGAATTTATCACGCAGCTCTTGTTGCTGCAGCTTTAATCTCGACTGAATTCCTCTTTTAACTAAGCAAGAAACAGCTTGAAACTCTATAAAATATCAGTTCTCTACACTGGTTTTAACAAGGGCGAGTTGGTAGCGTTTGGTAGGTTTGTGACCTCATGTTTTGTGGCAGTTCGACTTCTCCTTTCAAACCCCTTTTCTAAAAAGGTGTGTGTTTGCACGTCTGGGGGTGGTGTTGTTCACTCTCCAGATGCTGCAAGAGTTGGCGATATTAACGTCACTTCAGCCAATCCCGACCAATTCAGTACCACCGTGCAGTTTTAACCAATCATTGTCGTTTCCCACAAAACATTGAGCCGTACATCGGGGAACCCACTTCCTTGTTGCTTTTAGAAGACGCAGGAAACGTGTGATAAAAACGTTTTAATTAAATGTGCACCTTTTTTGGAACCAAACGCCTATAAACAAAGCAACTTTCATCACAACTTTTTAGAAAAGCTGCCAACATTTTATGGGCATTTTAGGCCGCAACGGTCTCAAAAAAGGCCTGTGAAAGGCCTTGTTATTTTTATACGGCTATCTCAGATAGCCATATATATATAGAGAGAGAGAGAGAGAGAGAGAGAGCTGTATTAGAAGACGTCTTGATGTGTGTGTGTGTGTGTGTGTGTGTGTTTCGGACCAGATGAAGGCTGCGAGGTCAGGGTGAGGTCACATGATGTACGGCTTGATGCATCAACCTTCAGATCGGCCCGTAGATCACATCGAGTGTCAGGACTCTCAGGATGCGGTTGACTCTCAGAAGGCGGTCAGCTTGTTGCTGTGTCGATTGCCGTATTTAAAACGCCTGTCGTTCCATATTATACCGTATGGTTTATTCGGTGGTGTGGCAGAATATTTGTTGAGGGTTTGGATGAGAGTTTGCAGTGGTCACCGCAGCGCCGCGTGGATGAAGACAAAGAGAACACTATGGTGTTATATTTGCGCCTTAATTTTGAGTGCGCAGTGGAACTTTCGCAAAGGAAATCTGGTGCCGTGTGACCACACATGCCACAAGAAACAGACTTTTTAACGAAGGAAACAGTGTAAAGAAAAAACAGGTGTTTTGCTGTCAGTTGTGTAAAATCATTGACAAATCGTGACGCCGTTCCATATGAGCGTGAGCGGAGTGTTTCCAGCGTGTGTATAGCCAAAGTTGAACGCATACAGACACCAGATTTTGCTGGCGAAAGTTCCACTGAATTGACAGAAAGTGTACCTTATCATGATATATATCGTTATCGGGATATGCAATGACATATCGCACAGCCCTAGTTGTGTATGATTAAAACATGATGTGTATTTTACGTTTTTGGGGCTTCGTTCAATTTTAGCTTTAGGTTTGTACATCAGATGTCATTTGCGTTGTTGCCGCTCTCTCTTTTTTTTTTTTTTTTGCCCTCGCTCCTCATTCCTCCCCGAGTCCAAACCGGCCTAATTGCGTCTTCAGGCACTGCTCAGGATCAGAGCGAGGTCTCGGAGCGTCTGTTTTGGCACAGCGTTCTTTGCGAGCTTTAAAGTTTGCTTGACGGTGACGCGGCGGCCTGCGCTTTCTCTCCGCCTCGAGTGCAGCCGGACTGGACGATACCACCTCAGATCAATGTCATGATTAATTGGACATTTTATTTAAAATAATAATAATAATCGTCATGGCCCAGCCTTTCCCGTTGTTTTAAATGGAAATGTGCCGCTAGAAAGGAGCTTCAAAGCAGCGCCTCTCCTTTTTCATGGCAGGTGTCTCTGAATTAAGGTGGGTTTTTTTCCCCCACTTCTCTCTCACCTTTGAAGCGTCATCCTTGCCGACGTCTCTCTCCCCTGCCTCCCTTTCCCTTTCGACGTTTCTGGGCTCCGGCAGACGGCAGGAATAAAGCTGCTATTTTAGTAAGACTTGTGCGGGAAAGAGAGCGTAATTCCGACACGTGTACTGCTCTCGGGCGAGGCGTCGACATCTCTGACGGCACTGCCGCTTCGAAGAAAGGAAATCTAGTCGTGTACGTTTCAAATGCGTGCCTCAGTTAACCAGGCGTCCTACGTAGTAGCGTTTGAGGCAGCCGTTACCGTAACGGTTAGGGAGTAAGGTCGCCGGTTCAAATCCCAGACTGGTAAAGGTATCACTGAGGTGCTCGTGAGCAAGGTACCGTCCCCAAGCAGTGCTCCCCGGGTGCTGCCAAAAAAGCTAAGGCTGCCAGGCGTGTTGGCGTAGCTCAGGGGTGGGCAGCTCCGGTCTTGGGGGGCCATGCTGTGTCCTGAAGGTTTTCCATCCTCTCTAAATCGGGCGACGCAGAAACGCTTCAGAGGTATATAGCGGAAGCACGAGGGCTCTGAACGTTAGCGCTAGTTAGCAGGGGGCCCCCGCGGCACCACGAGACCTTGTCAGGACGAGTATAGTATTGTGTGCGGACCCCTGGCTAGCAGGAACGGTTAGAGAGAGTAAGAGAGAGAGAGAGAGAGAGAGAGAGACCACGAGGCACATTGCTTCTCCGAGCGTTAAGAGGAGCTCGCAGAGGACGCCGAGACGCCACTGGCCTTTGCCCGGGGCTAGATGATAAACAAAGTGTGTGTTTGAGTTGAGGTTGTCTCAGGACATCTCATGTCGTTTCTGACTTTGCCATGACTTACGTTGTATATTCATTCATTCATCAAAACTGGAATTCACTGATAAATTAACCTCCGAATGTAGTCTCGTCCAACGAGAAATATCGACCCGCCGGGAAAAATAAACAGCAGTTATTCACGCTTTGGCCCGAGTTCACTTCCTGTCCCTGCTCTGGATGCTTCCTTGCATCTGCTTTCACTCATTCTGGGTGTCGACAAAGGTGTCTGTTTCTCTTTGGGTTCGCTAAACAGCTGTAGGGTTGTCTAAACACACACACACACACACACACACACATACAGGAGGATATGTGGAGATACTCATGCATCTCACAAGGCAGGACATGTGTAGATCCCGACAGCGTCCCAGTTTATCGCACCGCATACACAGCTACGTTTAACGTATATTTTTGCTATTTTGTCGTATCGCTATCGTCATTGTAAGATTGAAAAGTGATGGTTGCACTTAGCGACACTCTAGCAACCACCTAGCACCACCCTAACAACCACCCAGCACTGTAAGAACAGCTGTGTTATTATAGTGGTTGTTATGGCGTTGCTGTGTTTTTGCTGGGGTGTTTCTACATGGTTGCACTTTCCAACACCCTAGCAACCACCTAGGAACACACTAGCAACCACCTAACAAGACCCTAGCAACCACCTAGCAACAGCCTAGCAACCACCCAGCAACACTTTAAGAACAGCTATGTTATTATAGTGGTTGTTATGGGGTTGCTGGGTGTTTGCTTGAGTGTTGCAAGATGGTTGCGAGGGATGGTGGCTCTTAGCAACCACCTAGCAACCACATAGCAACCATCTAGCGGTACCCTAGCAACATCTTAAGAACAGCTATGTTATTATAGCGGCTGTTATGGGGTGGCTAAGTTGTTGGTAGATGGTTGCTAGGGTGCTTGCTATGGATAACCACCCTGCAACACCCTAGCAACCACTCAGCAACACTGTAAGATCCGCTGTGTTATAATAGTGGTTATGGTGTTGCAGGGTGGTTGCTAGGGATGGTTGCACTTAACAACTCCCTAGCAACCACCTAGCAACCATCTAGCAACTACCCAGCAACACCATAAGAACCGCTATGTTATTATGATGGTTGCTAGGGATGGTTGCACTTAGCAAAACCTTAGCAACCACCTTTCTTGAGAAAATGCCTCCCTTTTTGATGTTTTTATTATTATTAATATTATGAAAAGCCATCTTTTTTGGACCAGAGAGTCCGCTTTCAAATGCACTCGCAATGTGAGCCACTTCTTAGACCACTTCTAGAGGACTGAGTTCGGTTTCTTTAAAGAGGGCTACATGTGAAAACAGCCTCACGTTTGAGTTGGTAAGTTAAACCGGATTTACTTCCTCTGTAGGAAGCTCCCGCGTTAGTGCCGAGTCAAAACACGAAACCTGAGAGGAGATCTGTCATCCCGCGTTACCCTTACCGCCCACAGAGGCCCAAACTATGTGAATTTTTTCCACTTTTACCCGGCTCTTTCTAGCTGAGAGTCTGTCTGACTCGCCGTCGTCGTCCCCTTCCCTCTCCGAGACCCCAGGGGATGTCCGTGATTGGATCAGCGAGCTGTCAGTCAAAAATTTGCCTCCTGCGTTAACCGACCGTCCTTGGGAAGACGGCAATAAGGCGGACGCCGAGCATCGGCGGAGCACGTTTGCTGAGCTGTTCGGTTAGAGGACTCCTGTCTCTCGGGTTCTCTCCTGGGCTTCCGCCTCAGAGTGTCTTCGGTATGAATAAGCAAAAAAAAAAAAAAAAGCAGGCAAATGACGCGGGCGGATTTGGGCTCCGAGGCCTGGCGCCTAACGACACATGGGGTGGGAGTTTTCACTGTGATTCAGTCTGTGTCAGCTATGCTTCAGTCCTTCACATTTAAATCAAGGGCAAGAAAAGTTAACTAATAAAGTTAAGGACTAAGGACATGTGCGAGCTCACATTCGCTAAGTGAGGCAAACACGCAATTTAGTTAGTTAAAAGTTTTTGTGTGTGCAGGCAGAGTTGAGCGCATAAAGACAAGAGATTTTGCTCACAAACGCTCCACTGCATGCTCGGAATTTTGGCACAAAATAACGGCATACATTTAATCCCACCTCGGACTTTGGACACGCCTGGCACAAGCGCTACCTTTCCCACGTTCAATAAATGTGACTCTGCACGGCAAAATCAGTCGCTTGTCACAAATTTTCACAATTGAGTTATTATGTTTAAAAAAAAAAAAAAAAAAAAAACTTCAAAACGATACCTCTGTCAAAAGAATCGGACGACATATAACTGAGATATCAACATTCAAAGGAGTCTGGTTTCTCCTGTCACACCAAGTGAGAAACGGAGAAACCTGCCGTCGAAGTTGGCTATCGCCGTATCGCTGCATTCACAGCCACACGGATAGCCTACCTGCGTTAGGTTAACTGAACTCGGGAGACGAAGACGGATTCCGGAGAAATATCTTCATGCTAGTCAACCAGTGGATTTACCGTAAATATTGAAGTAGAGCGGTCAAAACAGAAACGTTTAACATTCTGCTGGAATTGAATTCCTCACTTCAAGAAAGTCACGTTTTTAGGATGGAAAGGGTAAGTTTTTCTGCAAAATTGATTCACAACAGTACAGTATAGACCTTCCACTGTTTCAAAACACTAAAAACAAAAAATCCAACATTTTACCCCACGCCACATAAACGCTCGTTTTTCTCGGAAACCTCCGTTGCGACAAGCGACTGGTTTTGCCATGGAGGGTCACAAATGCGTCATCAAATATCGGGCAAATCTAAGTATCGGTTCGATGCCGCTGACTTAAAAAATCAATTATCGGCCAATTCCGATACAATTCCAATATTATTGTGCAGGAACTTTATAAATTGATTTATGCGAAGTTATTACCACTTTATTATATCGTTATATGATGGCGGTGAGCAATCCAATATTTATTCCCCACACATTTTCTGACCGCTACTCATCCTACAATTTTTGTGATACAAACTTTGGTTCAACTCTGAAATGTGCGTCCTGTTGCATTGTGGGCTGCTTGCGAAAGTTTATGACGCGCGCACTCTTTCACAAGTTCTGTCTATTTATTTTGTCCCGATTTTTCCCCATAGGCTAACATGGAGCTCAAATGTTCCCGTTTTTTTCTCACAAAGCCGCCACGTGATTCGAGGGTCCATCTGTAACCATCACGACCACACACGTCTTTTTCAGCCTTTTGTCATCCGTGTTTTCCCATAGGAACCCATTCATTTTCTCCCATTAAGACTACATGGGATTCAGGACTCCTTCCTCCCCCTCCACCAAAAAACCCCAAATCCAACCCAAAACTAAATCATTGTTCGTGAATTGTAATTGCGGTTGAATGTTCAGTTAATCGTGATATTGATTTCAGGTGATATCGCCCGGCCCTACGTTTCACACACGATATAATTCCGTCTTATTGCGGAAAGGACCTTCAGTCATGAGCTGGTGCCATTCGTTTCCCCCCGCTCGCCCTCTGATTGAAGTGGGTATGAATGGGTCCCGCTTGGCCGCGTGTCACCGGACTTTAATCAGCCTTATCGATCGGGCCAGATCTGCGAACCCGCTCCGCCTGCTTACGGTATGGATTCTCCTCATAACAGAGGCGAGATCCTATCGGTGGGGTGCCACGGTGTTATTGAGTTATGCAGCCAACTCATGACCGTTTTGGGAGACCCCCCCCACCCCGAGCCTAGAAAAGTCCATCAGAGGAGATTTATTCACATTCTCCCACCGTGCATTGCTTTGGTTTTAGGACGGGATCCATTCAATCTCTACGGGCTGGTTTCCTGAACGTGGATTAAGCCTAGTCTTGGACGAAATTACAGTGTCAATGGAGATTTACCACAGGAACTCAAAGCTGGTTTTAGGCGTGCATTCATTCATTCATTCATTCATTCATTCATTCATTCATTCATTCATTCATTCATTCATCTATTCATTTATTCGTTCATTCATTCATTATTTCATTCCTTCCTTCATTATCTGAACTGCATAATCCCTATCAGGGTCACAAGGCCCGGAGCCATCCCAGGACTATGGGTGCAAGGCAGGGAAGCTTTTAGACTCTTGCTTATAGGGCCAATTTCCCAGTCTAAGATTAAGCCTGGTCCTAGAGTAACTTTGACTTTCTGTGATAAATCTCCATTGGCACTGCAACTTAGTCCAAGACTAGGCTTAATCCAGCCCATAGAGTGTTAAACACAGTTTAAGAGTAACTTCAACTCAAGTACGTATTGACACTTCACTTCAACTTCAACGTCAGACCAGTCGTGTGCCCCGGAAAGGTTTGATAAAAAGTTTTCCGACTTGGCGTCTGCCCTTTTCTCCCTCTCACAAGGTCATGGACTTTGTGTGGCTCGTTTTTAGGATTACACCGTCAGACTTAAGAGACGTTTTAAATCACTAGACGTGGATTGAAAGCCTTTTCCCCCCTCAAAAAGCTTAATTTCGGTTTGTGATAAGGCAGCTTAGTTGAATACTGTAGTGTGTGTGTGTGTGTGTGTCCCTGGTTTGCCAGTCCACATGAGGAAAGTACTTCTTTCCATAAAAAGTCTAGCTTCTATTTGGAAGACCAAAAGAGTCTGTAAGAGGCAGTGATCTTAAGGGTGTGTGTGTGTGTGTGTGTGTGAGTTTGAGCCTGCGTTTAGTGTGTAATTAAAATGCAAAAGGCCAGGTACCAACGTAAAAGGCACAACGCAAATGTGAAAGTTCCAATGGAAACCAAAAGCCAAAACACCAGCGCAAAAGCTGCAGCACGAATGCAAAAGGTACAACACAAATGCAAAGGCCAGTATGGAAATACGTAACCACAGCGTAAATGCGAAATGCAGAACGTGAACGCAAATGGTTGAATCTAAATGCAAAAGTAGAGCGCGAATGCGAAAGGTAGAACATTTGAGTTGAAGTTTGAGAACGTGTAAGTGTGTGTTTAGTGTGTATGCTCGTATTGATTGTTGGTGCAGGTGTGTTGCGCTGCAGATGTGTGTGTGATTCTGGCCTGCTGGTGATTGGGCCCAAATCCGAGTTACAGGGTGTGTGTGTAATCAGTGTGTGTAACTTGGTCCGTGCTGCGTTAGTGTGCATTGGTCCTGATTGGTGTGTGTGTGTGTGTTTGTGTGAGGTTTGGGTCCGTGCTGTGTTGTGATGCTGGTTCAGGTTTCTCCCTCCACAGGCTCTGGCTTTCACCTGATTGGCTGACCTTGAGTGGACCATACAGAAGTGCCCTGTGCAGCAGAAATACATCTCTCTCTCTCTCACACACACACACACACACACACACTTTTCACTCCAGGTATTTACATCATTCACACACACAACACGACACTCCCCACATCCTAAAAAAGCGATCGATTTTCGACGCACGCCAGTGCCGCTTCTCCATCCAGTTTAAGGAAGATGCGCCCCCCGCGGCACCTTTTCGCTCCTCCTTGTCCTCATCCTCCTCTTCCTCGTGGGGTTTATAAATAGACTCGGAGGATGCGTCTTCGTTTCACAGCCCTGTGTTCTTGTTGCACGCCGCAGCCTTTTTTCTCTCAAGCTGTCACGCTGCTGGAGGTGAGAGTGGGGTCTGAACGCCTGTGGCAGCTGCGTGCGTGCTTGTGTGTGTGTTTGTTTGACTAGTGGGGATAGTACCAGTCGTTATGTAACTCTGGACCCACTCAAAGCTTCTCCACCGGCATGCAGCAAGCGTCCTTGTTTTACACGCCTTTTGGGGCAAGCAGATGATTATCTCCCTCCTTTGATACGCTTCCTCCTGGGCCTCGTTGGAAGACAGAATAGAGTCTGAGGCCACTTTCACTTTAGTCTAAGAGTTGCACCAAGTTGGTGCTCTTGAATTATACAATTACGCTAGCATACACAAAACACCGTAATGGAAACACAAAACCCACAATGTGAATGCAAAAGTTGAAATGAAAAAGCGAAAGCTGCAGCATGAATGCAAAAGGCAGAACGCGAATGTGAAAGACAGCAATCTGAATACATAGGGTAGAATGCGGCTGTGCAGGGAGAGGCCAGGGGCCAGCGAATCTGAAAGAACGACAATGTGAATACATAGGGTAGAATCTTTTGGCTGCACAGGCAGGGCCAGATCTGAAAAAGACAGCAATGTAGATACAAAAGGGGTAGAGATACTGCATTGCACAGGCAGGGCGAATCACGAAAGACAACAATGTGAATGCATAAATTTAGAATGTGGCTGCAAAGGCAGAGCGTGAATCACGAAGAAGACAGCAGAAATGTGAATACAAAGGGGTAGAATACATTACTGAGGCAGAACCGAATCACGAAAAGACAGCAATGTGAAGATACATTGGGTAGAATACTGACTGCAAGTAGAATGTGAATCTGAAAGACAGCAAATGTGAATACAAAAGGGTAGAATCTGCGGCTGCAAAGGCTGGAAGCAGCGAATCGAAAAGACAACTTAATGTGTAGATACATAGGGGTGGAATCTGCGGCTGCAAGGCAGAACAGAATGCAAAGGGACTGCAACGCAAAATGAAAATGGGCGCAATGTGAATGCAAAGGCTGCAATGTAGATGCAAAAGACAAAATGGAAATGATACCCAGCCACAAGTGATAGCAGAAGGCGCTTATGAATGCAAAAACCTGCGCGCAAATGCAAAATGCTGAGCATAAATCAGAAAACGAAACATATGAATGCAAAAGGAAGCAGCGCAAATGCAAGGATGCGCCTTGAATGCAAAAAGGGTGTAACCACCGAAGGCAAAAAGAGTGAAAAAACGAATACAAAAAGGGGTGCAATGTGAATGCAAAAACCACAATAATAATGCAAAAGTGGAAATGGAGAAGTAAAGGCCACAACACGAGTACAAGACAAGTCAAGACAAAAAGGCAAAAGCTTTTAAAATGTTAAAAATGAAGATTTTCATAACACTCATTTCATTTTTCACATTTTAAAATTAAGCTAAAATTTCTGTTTCCCTCTGCAGCTTAGGTGTAACTAACTACTATATTAGAACAGTAAGTTGACTGTAGCTTAACTCTACACTGGCTACAGTACAGTAGAATACGGTTTGGAACTCAACCCCTTGTGTTGTGAAGAAAACATGCAATTTTGCAGTTTTTACTCTACGACTTCACTAGAGACACACATCCGGACAGACGATGTGAGGTTTTCCTGGTACCAGAGTGTGTCAGATGATTAGTACCCTTTGCTGGGGACTGAGGTGTATGTATGTGTGTGTGTGTGTGTGCGTATGTTGTTGGGTCGGGGGACAGCTGCGGTGATTGCGGGCGGCAGGACCAGACTCGGCAATGATTACTCTCCCGTTCCCTGTGGTGAGAGTAAGATAGTGGCCGGAGATAGTGAAGAGAGTGCGGTGTTCCCCTGTCTTTACCGAAATGCCCGGGTGCCCACGGTGTCTTGGCTCCATGGCAACAGCGGCACACCGTAACTCTCCGGCTTCCGCGCAATTGCCCCGATCATTTATTTAACGCATACAGAGGGTGATGCATGACGGCCCATAAAGTATAAACACACACACACAGGGGTCAAGTCTTGCTATCTCTCCAGAGCCCCTCCTTTGAGTCTTAACAGATTCCGATCATTCAGTCATTATTAAAGCGTTCATAAGTTAATAGCTGTAGCATAAAGATATTGCATGTAAATTATCCATATTCCAAGAAAGATTACATAAAGTCCCATCCGTATTATTGTGTGTGTTCATACAGGTAAGAACTCAACAAATCTCTTTAAAGTGAGCTTGACTAATGACTAATATTGACTAATATTCCGACAAATTTGATCAAAATGTCAAAAATTTGATACTTTTTTTAAACATAAGTAAAAACTCAAAAACTAGAAATAATAATAATAATAATAATAATAATAATAAATGCCCAAGGGGTGGAATAACATTGACACACACACACCCCTCTGCTGGTCTGGGTATAGGCACCAGATCATATAATAATAATAATAATAATAATAATAATAATAATAATAATAATAATAATAATACTAACAAATCACCCTGATACACACATACTCCCACACCTCCTCTGGTTCAGATATGGGCACCAGCCAGGGCTTTTTTCTGCTTCTGGAGAGTGATGCTGAACCTCCCTCCCCCCCTCCCTCGGGGGATTTCCAAAGCACCACTGGAAGAGAATAACACCACCACCACCAATCCCCCCTTCCTCCTCCCGTCACCATGGAAACACTGTCAGATTGGGATCGACGCTCTCGTGCAGCGCCTGATCCATGTTAAATTCACCAATGCTTCCGCCGAGGACCATCCTCCCGGCCTGCCTGATGGAAGTGACTTTTTCTTGCCCTGAAACCTGAACCTGCAGCTCTGTATTTACACTCTTCATCAACAAGGAGCATCATTTAGTTTTCTTGCTTTCCTCACGGCACCCTAATGGGATTTGTTCTTCCGATTTGGTTTTGTATGAAGCCATAAATAGACATGGTTTGCTGATTGTTCTGCATTTTAAGGCATAAAAGACATGCTGCCCCTCTGGTTGTCAGTACGTTGCCATACAGTACATTACATATTTGTGGGTTGAAAAGCGTATTCTGTATGCACCAGGGAGGTGATTCTTTTGGTGCTGTTCAAAGAGAGAAACCGTGGCAGAGCGCACAGCAGGAAGCGGTGTACAGTAGAGTTGAAGAGAAAGAGAATCAAATTGAAGATCCGTTGTTCGAGTTCCGAACCGGTAAAGGTCCCATTGAGGTACCTTCCCCAATCAAGGTACTGTCCCCAAACTCTGCAAAAACCTAATTTGTCATATCACTAACCAGACTTTGGGAGCTGTGCTTGAAGAAAGAAAGCAGAAATGGAAGCAGAAGGAGACAGAAACGCACCTGCCTGAGGAGGGAGAGAGTTTTGACAGTGAGACGGAGGATGCTGAGGCGTCCTGCCTCGATGCCCCCGCTGTCTCCACCTGTTCAGCAGTGCAGCAGCAGTGCCATGGTTCATCCTGTCTGGCACTCGCCCTCGCCAGGCTGCCGTCGCCTCAAACTTCTGCCCCTGTCCTCCGGTGTGCCACTCATGCATCATGGCGACACTCTCTCTCTCTCCCTCCTTCCCTCTCTCTTTCTGTTTTCCAGGTGAGAGGTTAAGGAAGATAAAGTCTACAGAAAAGTTTCACTTATTATATTTTATGATAGGAATAACTTAGTCACGGTTGTCTTACAGATCACCAGATACACGCAATTCATGATGCTTTATTGGAATATGTCTGTGCTACAATCTCATGTCACCAACACTTGTGTTTGGCCTTTTACACATATCTGTGGCTAAACATTTGTTTAAACTAGATTGATATACATTACGCAGTCTGTTGGGTTTGCGTACACACGAGGTTGTGTGTGAGCATTTGTTTAACGCCCTCGTCCTCTTCACCCCAGCACTGCTATTTGTTTATTTGTATGCGTGGGATTGAGCTCGCGGGGCCACAGTCCAAGGCCGGCGAGTTAATCCTGTTGGTGGTGACTAGCGTGATTAATCGAGTCCCACGAGACCCCCTGCTGGGGTTAATTTACGGCCCGTCGCTAACCGGCGCGTAGGAAACGTCACAACCTTGAGGAAGGGGGACGGGATCTCAGTCTCTAACCCATCCACTGTCCCCTTTAACGCTGGACACGAGTGCTAATTTTATGACGGCTAAACTAGCGACACGACCTTCGCTCGGCAGACCTGGACTCTGCGGCGAGTGTAAGCTCCTCTTCCGTCACCCCTGACTGTAAGGTGTGAGCTTTTAATGGGGAAAGCCTGCTGTGACAGGCTGCTGTCTGTGTGTATGTGTGTGTGCATAGATGTAAACACCTCTCCTGACCTTGAGCCGTGTCGACTAAACGTAGCACTCACCCAGATTCCTGTCAATCATGTCAACACACCCATAGACTAAAACAGGCTACAGGTAATGTGTGGCGCTGGTGGAGAATGTGGTTTACATTTACATTTATAACATTTGGTGCAAGGAGTAATTAGTCCCCTAAGTGCTCCTTGAAGAGGGTGGTCTTCAGACAGTGTTTGAAGACAGCAAAGGAGTTAGTTCATTTGTTCCAAGACTAAAGAGTCTTTATGCAGGTCTTCCTCTTCTTTTGAGAAGCCAAAAGCCAAGCTCTGAGAGGACAAGAAGTGACCCCCTTAATCAGTGCTGATAAGTAAGGAGGTGCAGGTCCATTCTTGGCCATGAAGGCAAGTTCACTGAAAGTTTGGTTTGTGTTGTTATGGCTGCAGTCCTGCTTCGAAGTGATATGGCCTGAGGATAGAAGCTCTTCCAGAATCTCTTGGTTTTGGCCTCAATACTTCTGGAACATTTGCCTGATTTCAGCAGATGAAACAGACACTCACTGCAGTGAGATGAGTCTCTGATGGTGCCGGTTGCTGTGGTTCTGGGTCTCCTGGGGTATATGTCCTGCAGACATGGTAGAGGTGATCTGGTACAACATTCTGCTTCTCAGACACTCTATAGGCCTTTAACATCATGGACATAGGTGTTTCCAATGCATTAGGCGATGTTCTGTATCCTAAAGATAGCAAACGTCCTTGGCTGTCTTAGGTGGTAGAGATGGATCACTATCTGTAGACCCCTAAGCTCCTGAACACAGGTGTTTCCAATCCAAGAGGGGATGTTCAGCTGTCTCAGGTGGTAACTTTATTTGAACTGGACCTGTGATTGTTCAGTCCATGTCAGAGCCGAGTTTAAAATTTAGATTTGAACACGCTCATTTGTGCCATCCCCTTAGGCTAATAAATGTGACCCTCCACGGCAAAACCAGTCGCTTGTCGCAAATTTTCACAATTGAGTTATTATGTTTTCATGAAAGATCATAAATCAACCTTCAAAACGATACCTATATGAATGAATGAATCGGACGACATATGACTGAGATATCAACATTCAAAGGAGTCGGATTTCTCCTGTCACACCAAGTGAGAAACGGAGAAATCTGCCTTTGAAGTTGACTATCGACGTAGCACTCACAGACGCTTGGTGCGGTCGCGACTACGTTTGTATTTACAGTAGCCTACGCTGCACGCGGGAGATGAAGATGGATTCCGGAGAAATATCTTCACGCTAGTCGACGAGTGGATTTACCGTAAATATTGAAGTAGAGCGGTCAAAACAGAAACTTTTAACATTCTGCTGGAATTGAATTCCTCACCTCAAGAAAGTCGCGTTTTTAGGATGGAAAGGGGAAGTTTTTCAGCGAAATTGATTCACAACAGTACAGTATAGACCGTCCACTGTTTCAAAACACTAAAAACAAAAAATCCAACATTTTACGCCACGCCACATAAACGCTCGTTTTTCTCGGAAACCTCCGTTGTGACAAGCGACTGGTTTCGCCGTGCAGAGTCACAAATAGAGTCCTGTGCATTAAAGAGATCAGACATGTACTAACATCTTCGTTTACATCAAAATATTGCTTATTAGCACTCTGATTTGTCACTTTGGTTTTCTTATATTAATAGGGATGAAGTTTGAATGCATAATTTACGTCCGCTGCCACTATCAGCCTTATTAAGTGCTTATAAATGATTTATTACATGGAGGATTCCGCTTTAATTCGGCCGTTATCCTGCAGAATGCTGGTGCCTGGGAGGCTGTCACATCAATTATGCAATGTTTAGCGTTATGATTACAGCGTATTAGCAGTGAAGCTCGGCTCAGCCCTATTTCAGCTTCGTAACACCAGTAATGCAATGGTGACCTGGCTCTGGTAGTGGAAAACAGTGGGCAGGAGCTTCCTTAGACTTTCGGCTCCCGGGTTCAAGTGGTAACGAGTGCCGCCCTCCTGTTTCTTCGCTTCATAATTTCTCTGTGTCTCTGGCGCCACTCGGCACAGCCTTTCTGATACCGGGGTAGTGAGGTTTTGAAAGGCAAGTCACCTCCTGTATTCTGTGGCAATAGGCTTTGCTTTCTAATAAAGGGGTGCCACCAGGCTCTGCATTCGTGTTTCCCATGATGACGTGCACCACTCTTTGCGTTCCCATGGTGACAGGCGCCACTTCCGCGTTTTCCATCTCAACAGGTTCTGCGTCTGTTTCCGGTGACGACGTGTCCCACTGCTGGGCCCTGATTTCACTTTTGGACCTACTACTTTTTCATTTTCGGCTGTACAAGGGCTGAGTTAAGGTGTAATGGTTTAAAAAGAAAATTCATAACTGTCATTTGGTTTAAACTGAAAGGAAGCCAGATCACGCATCCGTCATCATTGATTTTAAAGTATCGGCCGTATTGATTTTAAAGAAGCAGTGTATTAAAAGTCTAAAGCCGGAATTGGTGACCTTGTTCGCTGTGTTAAACATCTGAGTGTGTGTGTGCGTGTTCTAGCAGGGAAAATGATGATTGGGTCATGAGTCACGCCACTGATTAAAGCTCCTTCCAGCTTTTTCTGAAAAATAAAGGGCAGGAAATCAGCTTTGCTTGAATCAATTGTGATTAGAATCTCTCTGATCCATGTGTTGTAAGACCGTTACTCATTTTAGTGAGTGATTATTTGTGCACCACAACCAAATGTGACATCTGCATTCAGCCCATCCATGTAGGAGCAGAGGGCAGCTTTTTTTTTGGCAGTGCCCGGGGGAGCAGTGCTGGGGACGGTACTATGTTCAGGGGTACCTCAGTGGCACCTATACTGGTCCGGGACTTGAACCGGTGACATCCTGAACATGGGGCCAACTCCTTAACGTTACGCTACCTCAGTGCCCGATTTCGTTTTAAATTGTGACTTGTGATCCGTGACATGGGGTTCATTGTTTGTGCAGTTAAGGGCACCGAGGGCACACAAAAATGTGCCTTCACCCATTAACTAGGTTATAACGAAAGTCCAGTAAAATTGGGCCTCTTCCTTGTTATAACAGGTCACAAACGTGCATGTCCACGCTGAGAGGTTAATGCTGTTTTACTTCAACTAATTGGCCTTCATTTCCATCACGACGCTCGGAATGATGTGGATCGTGTACACGTAGTTGTGTTTGCTCTTAAGTACATGTGAGGGTTAAAGGGCTGACTTGTTAGCCGGAGGTTCTGTAAATCAGTCCCTGCAGACAGATAACACACAGACAAACGGGATGAACTGCTCTCCAGAGAGTCCTCTTAACCTACTGGTCGGTAGTGTCTTATTTAGTCGTTACTGGCAACCGTCACGTGCGTTGTGATTTGGGATCCTTTAAATCGTTCACCTCTTGACCTGTGGTTGGGGATGGTTGACCCCCGCAACCTTGGTTGCCAGGTTAAATTGGAGGGACACAAAGAGGTAGGTTTTAAGACGACGGTTCATGAATGCAGACATTGGGGAAAGTATTAATTGAACAAGATGAAATTGCTTTGAAGCTTTTACATTTTGATGCAAACCCCTGATTATCTGCCAAGCAAATATCTTCCAAGTCCAAAATAAATTTGCTTTGCTTCTCCACTTCTGTCGTTTCTTTTGTCCGCCTCCATCTTCCAAACTGGTCTGTGAACACTTTTTGGAGGTTTGCTTCCTTTACTTCTTTGATCTGCCTCCATCTCCCAAATTCAGCTGTTTAGCTCATTTTGGTGCTTTGCTTCATTTACTTCTTTCGTCTGCTTCCATCTTCCAACTCGAAACTCCTGATCACTGGACTGGCTCCGGCTTGCCCCATCGTTTTTCATCCCCCTTTCAGACTCCTTCTAGAGCGTCCCTTTAAAGACTCGAGTCCATCAACTCGATTACTCGGCCCATTGTAAGGACTAGCGGCGGCTGCCCCCCTGCCCTCTCCGTGATCAGTTCGAGGTTACTTAAAGGGATTAAAATCCAGATCAGTGGGTGGCTGCTGCTTCTGCTGCTCGTGACAGCTTTTGATGAGATTTGTGCTCAGGTTGGAGCGGCGACTCTGCCCTGGGAAAGTGGGAGATTAAGACAGCGTCAGCAGACGCCCGTTACACCCACAACAACCAGCTCCTTTTGTTGGATTCGATTCGGGCCAGTGATTTGATTACGGAACGGCCGGAGAGTTTGGCATGTCAAATCCCTCCTCCTCTCTCTTTCGTCTTCTCTCTCTCGTTTTCTTCGTCTCCGTCTAACGCTCTCTACGTTTTGGGCTTGGAAATTACATCCACTCCAGTGAGTTTTTGCTTAGTGAAAACTAAGCGCAGTGTCAGTCACAGAATCATAGAATTTTTTCTTCTATTTCTCTCTTTCTCCCCCTCTCCCTGCCTTTCTTTATCACTCTCCTATCTCTTCATCCCTCTCTCTGTGTTTCCCCCCTTATCTCCCCCACCTCTCTCTTTCTCTCCCTCTCTCTTTCTCGTATTCTCCTTTTTCTCTTCTTCTCCCTCCTCTCTCACTCCCCGCCTCTCTCATGCTCTCTCTTTCTCCCCTCTCTATCTGTGCTTCTCTCTCTCCCTCTCTTCCCTACTCTCTTTGCCACCCTCTCTCACCTCTCTCTCTGTCCTTGCACTCTTTTTCTGAATCGCTCTCTCCCTCTTCCCTCTGTCTTTGTTAGCCTCTCATGTCTTTCCCACCTCTCTCTTATATTCTCTCTCTTCCTCTGTTCATCCCTCTTTTTACATCTGTATGACTCTCTTTGTACTTCTCTCTCTTTCTCGGTCTTTTACTTTGTATATCCCTCCTTCTCTCTCTCTCTTTTCCTGTGCCATCCTCTCTCATCTCTCACTCTCTCCCTCCCTCCCTCCCTCTCGCTCTCACTGCCTCTCGCGTCCTCTCGCTGTAGACACACACACATCTCCACTCCTACCTCACGTGCTGCCGCTCGGGTGCTTCTCTCTCCCTCTCTATCTCTCTCTCTCTCTCTCTCACACACACTACCGGCTTCCCTTCTCCTCCAATCCTCCACTCGCTCTCTCTCGCTCTCTTTCTCTCTCTCCCTCCCTCTCTCACACACAGTTTCTCCGCCTCCTCCAACCGGGAAAGTTGTTCCGCGCCGGTGCGAGCGAACAAAACAATGCCTCGCTCCTGACTTCCACTCGCTCGCTCACTGCCTGCTCGCCAAACGGATTAAGCTGGCTATTCTGAGAGATTTCTAATGAGATTTTGGCCGGCCGCGGAAGAAGACATGGATGACAGCGGCGCTCCTTCTTTCCTCCTCCTCCTCCTCCTCCGGCTTCGTGGGAAGCGCTCCAGTCGCTCCGTCCGTCTCCCGGCGCGGGAAATGGCGCTCTGAGCCACCTGTGCCGCTTCTATTCGCCCTCCACCTTTCCTCTGCCTCTCCCCCCTCCCCTTTTTTCCCTCCTTTCTTTCCTTCCTTTTTTCCATCCTTTCCTTTTTTACGAAATGAAGTACCAGAAATACATCACGGTGATGCAGATGGCCATGGGAGTGACAGCCTCCAACAAAGACAACTGCATCCCGCCCAAAAGACAGCTGTGGTGAGCATGACCAGAAAAGTGTGAGGAAACTTGAGTGTGTGATGACGAGAAATTAGCATGTGTGCGACGTGTCTAAATAAAGTCTCAAACGAGAAAACAAGCGATCGCTCGCAAATTAGCTGTGTTGTCATGAGAAGCGTGCGCCGTGCATGTTGGCGGAAGTCTTTCTCTTTGCTCGCGTGCACGCTGCTTTCTTTCTCCTCGCGCTCTGTTAGACCCGTCTGTTTTCCTTTTCATTTTTTTCTTCTTGTAACCAAGTCATTCACAACTGAAAGCAGCGCCCTCCGTCTCTGTCCGTACGCTTAGCGCTCCCAACGTTACTCGCGCACGATTGTCGTTCCAAAACGAGCACAAAGGAAACGTAAAGCGGCACGTGACCACTTAAAATGGTTAATTAAGTCGTGTGGTGCTCCTACGAGAGTTGGCCGTTTGGTCTCACCTGTTGTCCGCTGTTCCATCCGTCTCCTTTATTAGCTGATGCAACGGCGCTCCGTGTTTCTGCTGTTATTCTATTCTTTTCGTTTCTTTAAAATATAAACACGAGATTTCCTTCATCACAAGGCTTGTTCTCTCAGATTCTGGTGACGCAAAAGCTCTGATTTCAGATTTTTGTCAACATCGTTCTGTGCTTTTTGTTTAGCTGTTACCGGTTTTTCTTCTAAAGAGCGACCGTTCAGTGCCTTCAACCTGAGCATCTAAAGAGGCGTTCTTTAAAAATTGAGTGCATTTTTATTCGCATATTTCACATTTTTATCAATACCTGATATGAGTTTAGAGAGTATAAACTGCCATCCATGTTTGTGCATCCGCTCCGTTGAAATCAGCACCATTTTTTGCTGACATAGCGGATTTTCGGGCTTTAAAATGCTGAACGCTTTGATCTCTTTCAAAGGACTAGTCCACCCAAAAATGCTATTGTTTGACCTCCTGCATTCCCGTCTCAGTTGTCATCATGAGATGTTATGAGATGGTCAGAATCTCATCAAGCCATGCAGCATGTGAGGGGAAGGCTACATCCCTTCCGTTCTGAGTTTTCCATCTTTTTTTGGCACTCAATGACGCTCTTTCTTTTCATCCTTTGACACCCTGCTGCCTGGTTTTCACCACCGTTCGCTAATTTGACCTGACTTGTTTTTTTCCCGCAGGTTTGTTGTTCTAGGTTTTCTTATTCCTAACAGGAGCGTAACTAAACAAAGGGGGACGATCTATGCTGCTTTGCATGCTTTATGTTCCGCTGTTCCCTTAAGAGAAAAAACTGAGGTGGGTCTGTGTGTCACACTAACATGCACACCTCACCCCTAGCTCCCGCTTTTTCCCCGTTTCGTGGCAGCAACCAAGTCACGTGCAGAGCCGAGGGGGATGGGTCTGCCATGTGAAGTGCATTACAGTATTGCCCTAATAACACCGGAGCCGGGGCTTGCTTCTAGCGGCGGCAGCCTTCTCTTGCCGAGCGGCGTAATGAAATGCTAGCGTGCGGCCGCAACCGCCACCCCCTGCTCCACCCCCTCACTCCCTCCAACCCCTGCGCCCCCCCCTTCCTCACCCATTCTCTATTTGCTTAATGATGCGTGATGGAAGATCGATACCATTCCCGCTCCAATCCTGCCCGGCCACCCCCTTGAGCGTAGGCTCTACGGACACTCTGGTCACATCATGAGAAACACCCGCTCAACTCACCCGGGGTTGATGTAAAAATTGCATGCTCCCATGCCTCTGCCTAGGCTTCCCTGCCAAAAAAGGAGCGCCTGTCATGGTACATCTTTTGGTCGTGTTAATGGAGTTTTTGTTCTCTTGAGAGAACGTCTTGAAGACATTTCACCTGTCATCCAAAAAGATTTTCAGTGACTCACACCTTGATCCACACCTTGACCCTGACAACCCTCTGGATGCCAGGATGAGTTAATGATCACTTTCAAGGTGCGCCCATTAGTGGTTAAACACTCCTGCTCCTCTGAAGCCTTTTGGGAAGACAGGCGAACCGCTTCCAAGAACCTAAAAGAAGCTCGGTTACCTTTTGAGTCAAGCTCTCAGTACCACCATGTCCTGGTTGACTGAAACCCTC
Source organism: Distichodus sexfasciatus (assembly GCA_032718565.1). Classification (NCBI taxonomy): domain Eukaryota; kingdom Metazoa; phylum Chordata; class Actinopteri; order Characiformes; family Distichodontidae; genus Distichodus; species Distichodus sexfasciatus. The sequence goes on from JAVGVS010000188.1 coordinate 539,535, forward strand.
AAAGACATAGCGCATCTTTTTCCTGTGTGGTTTGTTTGTGGTCCTGGTTCCTGGTCACTTGCGTTCTGTCCGGGGGCCGGTGCGTTTGCTTGGTGCCAGGGTAAGCAGCTTTCAGTTGGTCTTACGGCACTAAGGGGAGGCAGATTACACTGGGTTTAATGATTCACCCTCGCTTTGCACGTGGTGGGTCTGTTTTGGGTGGCTTGGTGGAGGAGTGTGGACATGCCATGTGGATTTGGAAGTGCATTTTTAATGGAAGTCTGTCCTTTTAGGAGGACGGCCTAGAAGGGAAAAGTTGTCTGTACTGGGTATTAACTGCTCAGACAGAGCCCGATGGGAGATCTGTGCAAGCGATGCCCCAACTGCTAACTCAGCATGGGACCACTAACGCTCAGTTCTGTCATAATCCGTCCAGCAGTAGTTAAATCAAGCAGGGGACTTACCCCAATCGATCCAGAAGTTACTGCTCCCGCCTCATCCCACTTCCGTTGTCTCCCTCCACTTTTGTAGATGCACGCCTCTTGGGACAATGCAGAGTCTCGGTGCCCACGCCAGCACTTTGTTCAAAATAAATAGTTTGCCAGCCGCTTTTGTTCATCAAGATGGATTGTTTGTCCGCCAGACACCAGCATCTTGGGATCTCAAGGGGATTTCAGCTTTTACTTGCGGGAGAAAAAAGTCAGAGTCAGACGGAGGTGGCAAAGACGGCAGGATAAAGAACTAACTGCCTGAAAAGTGAGAATTTAGACCATCCTTGGGGACTGTGTTCTGAGCTGTATTTAACACTCACAGTCTCAAAAGTGAAGAATTCCTGTTGAAGGCTTTCACACCTGCCAGAGTGCCAGAGATGGTTTAAGACATGCATTGTCTCCTTCTGTTTAACTTCCTTCTACAAGCACTTTGTGGCAACCAGATCTCAAATCTTTTCCCCCTTCGATGTACTACGGACGATCTCTCAACGCACGCGTCATCCGCACTAAGCCACTGCAACTGTCCAGGCTTCTCAGGGTACGGTAGGGTTTGTTCTCTCACAGGAAGAAAGCTCCACTCATGGGCCCGTCACATTTTCCCCTGACCAGACTGTCATGTCTGATAGACGTCTGTCTGCTCTAATCTCTCCATCTGTCGGCTGTCTGGCCCACCTAATCGCAGTAGCGATCCCTGTGGCACTCCTGGTCACCCCATGTCAAAAACATCCAACTTCCGTGATGCCTTTATTCTGTCCGAAGGTCTTTTCCCTGACCCCTTTCCAAACAGATATTTCCTGACAATTCTATGATGCCTTGCAAAAAAAAATGTGTGTGTTGTTGTGCCAGGCCCCTGGGATAAAGTTTGGGAGGCGTGAAAGGCTTCACATCCTCTGCTTCCGGGCCAGGGGAGCCTCTGAGAACATGTATAGACTGTTGTTGAAGATTTGTGAAAATGCATTTTGCTTGAGGCTGACAATGTAGGATTATTAAACATGAGACCGAGCTACAAAATTGTGTTTCCAAAGCTTTGTTTTCCTTTGCACACTGTGCAACTGCAATGCTCATAACATTGTAAATTTTAGTCTTTGTTTCTTTTCTCCTTTGTCATTTTTTTCGGAGGTTATACACATCATATGATTTATCATTGTTAACTTCTAAATGAGCTAATACGGTTTCACGAAGATGAGGACACCAGTGTGAGGAGGCTCATTGCACCTTCACAAATTCTTTGTAGGAAACAGCATCTAAATTGGTTTGCCATCAATCCACATCTTTCTTGACTTCAACTTCATTCTGATGCCTGAACCACCCACATTATGAAGGATCCCAAAGAAATAACCAATGTCCAGTCACTTCCATGGATTCAAGTCACCAGGAAATGGTAGAATATAGGTTGCAACACCAATACTCAAGACGTTCCTGAAAACTGTGTCTGTTTAAAGCACCAGCTCTCTTGAGGGAGCTCAGTGGAATATCTTTAGTAATCCTTGAAGAACAACAGTTTTTAAAGAACAGAATTCTATTACTCAGCGCTTCCTTAGTTCCCAAAACACACCCAACCAGTTGTGTAGCTCATGTAGCCTCTGGCATTTAAGATTTATTTGGCTCCAGTTTTAGGCAGCGGGTTCTTGATGACTGATCTGAGTCTGTAGCCTGTAAAAAGCTGGAGCCGTTTTAGAGCTCTGTGGTAGTTGCACTTGTCTTCTCTCATATGAGTAAGACCTTATTTAAGATTTAGTGTTTCAGGACACACTCTTTCTCCTCTTAGTCATTCTTTCGATTTCAAGAACTTCAGCGAGGCTGCCACCAGCAATGCTAAGTTTGGGTCGGTGTTTCAAGCATCAGGAAGGTTAGTGTCAAGTATCGCCTGTTAAGTTATGTAAAAAATGCCTTTGGCATTGTTTTAGAACGAGAGAATGAAAGGAGTATGTCTTTATATCAGGTCGATATGTGACAGTATAACTTTATTTTTGTGTGTTTTTTTGTTTGTTTTGCTAGAGCTAAAAGATTAGATTTAATCGATATTTTTTGTTGCATGTTGCAATCAGCTTAGCACTCAAAAGCCGCTTAATGTACACTCCCTTTATCGCATTAATGAAAAACAGCTAACATCTCCAAAGGTGGTTCGCCGATCGATGACGCTGGATGCGCAGAGGCGTTGCAAGCGCTCACGCTGTGGCTGTTGCTGACCTCGATTCGTGGACGCTGACGTTTCTCTCAACTTACCTTTTCTAACTGGCCGGACTTCCAAGCTCCCTCGTCGACCTCTTCTGACTGAGACGTCATGTTATTTCTGAGCAAATCCCTCATGCAACTTTGATAGAGCGCATCTTCTCGGACGAGTCGGAAACTCAGGTCTTTTTTACCTTCCATTTGCCGGAAAAGTGTTGTTTTGCTGTACAGGAGGATAAACACAACTGACTGCTTATATTTCAGCGCAGACATTCTCCTTCATGGCAGCTTTTAAAGTACACGTTTCACTTTACAAACCTAGCCTGATGTCAACTTTTTCTTCTTAAGCAGCTAAAATATGCTGAAATGTCAAACAACACAGCCGATTGTTTGAATATCTAACCCTGGTTGCATGGCAACGGAGTTTATTGCTTATTCACTGCTGAACGCTTTTGTTTTTTGAATTTTGTTTCTTTGTTTGTGTGTCAGTTTAATGAACATAAATGTACTTTTTTTGAAATGTTTGATGAAAAGTTGCAAAGTGGCAACATTTTTCAATATTAATTTTGACACATTAGGACAGCTTTAATTGATTTTTTTTATTTGATTATCATTCTTCTTGATTAATAATAATCAGTAACAACCCTGTAAATACCATATCGGTCAACCTTTAATGAAAAGTAGTGAAAACAAAGTAGTGGAAAAAAACCCTGAAGAAGATTGTGTTTGGCAGCTAACATGCCAGAGTTAGAAACCGACGTCCCAGATATGACTCCTGTATTTTTGGAGAAATTAAAGATTGGTTTGGTGATGAAATTAGCGTCTTTCTCAGTTTAGTCCTGTTTCCTTTTGATATACATTGCGGAAGAAAGGCAGGCTTTTTTCCAAGAGCTACAGGTTTCGACTGCAGCACTGAAGTGACATCCGGAAAGTAGTGATTTGTGTGTGTGTGTGTGTCCAGGCTTTTATTCTCATCCTAAGACAAGAGAGGCTAGAACCACTGAACGCTGTAGTATTATTCTAGAAATTCATTCTAAACCCCCAGAAGGCTTTTAAAGCCGCTCCGTATTTAATGGCCGGTATGAATGAGTCCCGTCTCTTCGGCCTTAAACCGAAAAAAAAGTAGGTTTCGGGAGGAAGCGGGAACGGCGGCGGGAAAGAGAAAAGGGTGAGAGGGTCACAAGCATTAGAGTATCAGCTACTTCCGGGGAGAGAAGGAGGAAACATTGCTTTTGTTAGAGAGAAATAACTTTTATTCTCCATCACTGTCTTCTAACTTTCTTCACAGCACTTTCAAATCTCATAACCATCTTCTTGAAAATGAAGAGAGATTTTAACAAAGAATGATGTGAAAGCGATTATTTAGTAGAGCTAACGATTATTTTATTGATTTTGTAGAGCTGAAGTCGCTCGCACTCTTCAAAGTTACATTTCAAATTTCTTTGTTTTTTTCCCGTATCTTTGCTCTGGATGTTTAGGCTCCTTCCTGCAAGTTGTTCTTTAATTTGTTTTGTCCTGCTCCTTTTTTGTTTGTGTTATTTTACCTTTTTGCCGGTTCCCTTGTGTTGTTTGTCTGGGTTGTAGAGTTTTATCCATATGTGACCTTCACTGCAAAACCAGTCGCTAATGCAATGGAGGTTTCTGAGAAAAACGACCGGCTTATGTATGTGCAAATGTTGATTTTTGTTTTTTAGTGCTTGGAAACAGGAAGGTCTATACTGCAATTGTTGTGAATCAATTTGGCTGAAAAACTTCACCCTTTCCATCCTAAAAACGTGACTTTCTTTGAGGTGAGGAATTCAATTCCAGCAGAATGTTAAACGCTTCTGTTTTGGACCGCTTCTACTTCAATATTTACGTAAATCCACTCTGGTTGACTAGCGGAAGATGAGCCCGAACCATCTCCGCCTCCGAGTTCAGTTAACCTAACGGTAGGCTATCCGTGGCTGTGAATGCGCGAGGCTATCAGAATACAAACGTAGCCGCCAATCGCACTAAGCGCCCAGAGTGCTACGGCGATAGTCAACTTCGACGGCAGATTTCTCCGGTTTTGCCGTGGAGGGTCACATTTTGTCATATTGTTTTGTGTTTTGTAAGTTATTTTGTTGTTTTGTCCTTTGTATGTTCTGTATAACTCACATTATCAGACGACAAATGCTCAGTCAAACCCATCAACTTTCATATGCACTTTGTTTGATTTTCCCGTGACCATAATACTGACTGCAAATGTTTTGATAATACCGATGTCCTGTGTTGGTTTTTGTGATTTTATTGTTATTAACAAATGTGTTTTGAGAAACCAAGGACATCTGATGCTTGTTGTTCTGGGATCAGGAGACTTCATACGCGATACTCCCCCCTGAGAATCAATATAACTTCTTAGCGCTTAAGGGACCAAAAATAAAGATGATTACATGATATTGATGAGTTTATTTTCATGAAGTATTTTGGGAGGTTTAGCCTAGTTTTACCCACTGTATTTACAGTTACGTAAAGTGTGTAAAAAGGTGTCTTTGACGTCTTCCATGCTGCTGCTGCTGTTCTTGAAAGGTGACTATTGAGCCGTGGCTGTTAATTTATTGGGTTTGAGTTTGATGTGCTTTTCTGCAATTCATGCTTTTTGATCTGTAGTTTATACCCAGAGGAGTAGGCAAGCTGTTGGCTGTTTTTTGTTACTGCTTTTTATGGTCGCCTCAACTCGCCTACACAGCCAGAATTCTTGGACAGTTTATCAAACTCGTTATGTCAGAAATCTCTTTGATCAGCTGTGCCGTAGAAAAATATTTCATGTCATCCAGTTTGCTCATTAATTGCTTTTGACCTCCTAAAATCTTATGCTCTTAACATGGATTTTACCTTAACATTTTTTATTCACATTTTGGGTTTAAAATAATATTGAAAAATATATTTTTCTAGGTCAGCTTGAACAATGAAAGAACAAATTATACTTAAACTTTTCTCTATCTAATGCTTCACAACTCCAACAATCTCTATATCTCACATTTGGGTCTTTTTATGTTTGTCTTTTAAGAAGATTTGGATCACCTGGTGTCCTTATTTCTATTTCCATCAGGGAAAATAAATCAGCGTGAAGTATTCGAAGCAACCACTGCACCAAAAATGTCGTTATTTTTGCACGTTCTACCGTTGTTGGGAAAATATAAAACCCCTTATAACTGCTATCCTCCACCCTATTAGTTACCTTCTTGTGCTGTTCAGTAATTATAAAGACTCTTCATAAAGTGTTTTTTTCTGTCCAGCACAATTTTTTTTAGTGTCAGTACTGTGATACTAGCTATGAAAATTGGATCAAAAACTAAACCAACATTTATCCATCACTACGAACAGAGAGAGAGGGAAAGAGAGAAGAACAGAGAGAGCTAGCTTGTAGGCTGTCGCATGAAATTAAAGCCAGTTCGGCTACCAGCGGGGATCAAAGCGCTTTAAAAATGAAGCTAGCCTCGTTTCCCTGCTGCTAAATGCAGAAACCCAGCTTATCGCCGCCATATCTACGCCTGAACAAAAGTGTTTGGAGGACGTTCTCTCACGAACTTGAAAGAGAGATAAAGGTTTGGCCCTAAAACATATCGACTAATAATTTATGTGGTGGTTGACATGTCCAGACATGTTAGCTGTTGATATGCTTAAAAACATTGCTAATACAGCAGTAACTTAATTATGTGCTATGTGAAAGAATATCTTGTTTTTTTTCTTGGAAAATTGTCACTAATTTTGGAATTGCAGACCTTTTTAAACCCGTTAGGCTCAAGTTAGTTTTGTTTCATCTGTAATAACCCTAATATGTTTTATTTTACTTTGTTTTCTTTGACTGCTAGTATTGTTCGATTTTTACTTGTATTTAAAAATATTAAGCATGATTCTACCTTCCATTTCCATGTATATGAATAAAGTAAGCAGTCGTAAATATAAATAATCAAAATGCAAATGTAAACAGTATAATCTGAAACAGCGTGTTTATTGCGAGTAAAAAATTGGCTCTGAAAAATGGGCCTGAGTGTTCAGTTATGTGTTTCACTGCATCCAGTCCTCTATAAGCCTGACCCCTGTGTACCTGTGACCCCAGGGTGCCCCCCAGCTCGGATGGGGCTGCAGCGTCCGGTGGCCCTCCCTCGGCCCTTCCCACGAGCCAGTGCAAACCGTCGCTGCGGAGGATCAAGGGCCGAATTCACAGGAGTAAGAGCCTGGACAGCATTGACCTGCTGGACTGCAACGTGAGTTTCTATCTAGAGTTTCTCTCTCTAGAGCGTCGAACCTCAGCGTTTTCTGGGAGACATTTGGAATATACACACATGGCAGGTGTTGAGACTAAAAGCCTTCCCTTCCCTAACATCCTTAAGGACGCATCCATTGATAGCGGCTCAAAATGCGCCTAAATAAACTTCTGCTAACTTCAGATGTAAAACCGCACCACCGTTGTTCCTCAAACTCTTTTCTTTCTACCTTTTATCTTGACCTCTGCATCTTTTTTGAGCTACAAACAGCAAGCTTGTCTTACATCTTACACTGCTTTCAACAATATATATTTTAGTATTTACTTTGTTCCTTTGTGTATATTTTAAGAGCTTTTGATTTGCTATTGTTCTAATATATGCCTGCTACTCCTGTGCATATTGTGCCCAAATTTAGTAAATGGAGCAAGTGGACATGGCTTATGGCCACAAATGTACCGAGTGACCTCCATGCCTCTATGCCTCTCTCTTTCTCTATTTTCGCTCTGTCCATTCTCTTTCTACCAGCCTGTAATCACGCACGTCTTTACCACACAATATTTTTTCATATCGGCGTACCGCTGAGACTCAATTGTTGATCTAGAATCTTCTTTAACATCTATTTTAGGCACGTCATTGCAAATTTTATTCGAATTTCAAAGCTCATTTATAGTCGGAACCTGTTCAAAGATTCAGTTTGCGACCATGTTCTCAAATTCCAGACGCTTTTTTTGAGGGGGACATTTTGTTGATGAATATTCATGCTCTTGAGTGGCAATTAACGGCCTAAATATTCTCATTGATGCACCATTATAAAGATAGTCGCCTAACATTTGATGTTAAATCCTCAAAATTGGCTTTACTTCCTCAACTAGTCGTGACATTCGTGATGTAACCTCTCACTCATTTTTCCTCACCTTCAGATTGTGGAACAATTACAATTTTTACAGCAACAACTGTGGAAAGCAGCATAGCGAGGTTACATTTCTCTGTTATTAAACCACTTGTGTCCCTACAAGGCACTAATGATTAGCCCATTTATTTTTAAGACCTTGCTATTGACCCAAGAACTTTATTGAGTTTCTGCTCTGGCGAACAGTGGAAACCTTATTGGACGGGACTAATTTGACTTCTTGTGCTACTGAATGTCGTGTTGAAAGCTTAACTGTGTGTGTGTGAATGTACCGATTTTTGGGGTCTGAGGAAAAATATTGTTTCTACATTCCGACTCTGGCCTTAAACGACCCCGTTCTGAATGTCTGTGATATCCCACAGTTAAATAATACATTTACTGACCAAAAATTAGCTACACAGTAATTTAACCTTATGTTAGTTATTGCTAGCTAACGTTTATTTCGTCTTTGAATCTTTTTTGGCAGCACCCTGGGATAGTGCTTTTGGGAAGGTACTTGCTCGCAGCAATTTCAGTACCTTTACTAATCCGGGACTGAAGCTTCCGATCGGGACAACCCCTAACGTTACACTCACCACATGTAGTGTGCATCGTCTGCTGGCATCAGTCGTAATCAGTGTTTTTATTATTGTAGTGTCTCTCCATCCTGCCCCACCATCAGATTCCTCGCGTGCTGCTCAAGACAGAGCCTCAGTTACGCAACGCTGTGTTCGCCAAGCCCCGAAAAGCAACGGCCCAAACTTAAAATGCCCCCATATGCTCGCTGCCGGTTGAGTGGTTCGCTTAGCGCAGGAGACTTAGGACCTGACAAATTCGGGACGTGCTGGTTGCTTGAACCAAGCCCTAAAAATATGATAAATTCCCCATTTGAGGGGTGTGTGTAGTGTGTGTGTGTGTGTGTGTGTGTGTGGTTAGGCTTCATCGCCATGCCAGCATGCCCTTAATGCCACGCTAACACAGCTCGCTCTTCACATTCATCACAAATTTCATGGTTTTATCTAACATCAGACAGCGAGTTTCTTGATATAATCTCTCTCTGTGTTTGGCGCCCCAGAGTTCTATTACATTTGCTCAACTTTTATTAAAGTGGCTTGAATAAAGTAGTTTGTATTCACAGTGGCGCAAGCAGAAGATTTTGTTTTGGCGCTCGGTTGATTTTACTTGAGTTTATCATTTTTCTAAGAACCAGAAACGATGTTTATATGTTTTTGGTTGTGATTGAAGGAGGTTAAAGAAGCGATCTACATGCACTAAGGATGAAGGAAAGCAAAAAATAAAGGCTGAGATAAGGAAAGAAAGAAAGGAGTAAGTGATGAGAGAGAGGGGGAGAGAGAAGGAGAGAGAAAATGGAAAGAGTAGAAAGTGATGATAGAGGATAGATAGATAGAGAGGAGAGAGAGAGAGAGAGAGAGAGAGAGAGAGAGAGAGAGAGGGAGAGAGAGAAATGGAAAGAGGAGAAAGTGATGAAAAAGAGAGAGAGAGGAGATGGAGACAAAGACAGAGAGAGAAAAGTGATGGAAGGAATTCAGAAAGAGAGAGAGAGAGAAGGGAGGCAGGGGAGAGAGAGAAGCAGAGAGAGAGAGAGAGAAGGAGAGAGAGGAGAGAGAAATGTAGAAAGAGTGAGAAAGGGATGGAGAGAGAGAGAGAGAGAGATGCAAGAAAGATAGGAGAGAAGGGAGACTACCAAAGAGAGAGATGGAAAGAAAAAGGAAATGATTCAGAAAGTGATGAGTGGGCAGAGAGAGAGAATGAGAGTGAGCAGGAGACACATAGAGAAGAAGAGGACAGATGATGAGAGAGAGAGAGAGAGAGAGAGAGAAGAGGGGGAGAAAGAAAGAGACAAGAATTAGAGAATGAAAGAGAGAGAGAGAGATTCAAAAAGAGATGAGGTGAGAGAGAGAGGAGGAAACATACATGGAAGGAAAAGGAGAGAGGTTGGGAGACAGACATACAGAGATAGATGGAGAGAAAAGGAAGGATGGAAGCAAGTGTGGAGCGTTAGAGAGAGAGAACGAAAGTGAGTGATGGAGAAAAGAGAGACAGAGAGAAGAGAGATGACGAGAGAAAAGGAGAAGAGGGGAGAGAGGAAAGAGAACAATTCCAGAGAGAATGGGAGAGGGAGAGAAAGAGTATTTGTGTGTGGGGGAGAGAGAGGTGTGTAAAAATGAAAAATGTGTGGACTGCAGGAGAGCCAAGGACAGCCAGGAGAGAGAGAGAGAGAGAGAGAACGCGGAGAGGAAAAGTGCTAGCATAAAGAAAGAGAGAGGTTTATTCACCAAGTTTCCATACCAGCGAACCATCCTCTCTCTCTCTCTCTCTCCTCCCCTCTCCACTGCCTTCTCCTCCCTTCACTACTTACACTGCGGTCACCAGCCGTTTAGTGACCCAATTAACCTCACCTGCTTTCATCTTAAACCACAGCCACCAATTTCTCCGGAGCCATTTTTCCCAGTTGACATGTAATTATTGCATCTGTGTGTGTGTGTGTGTGAACGTCTTTGTGTGTGTGTGTGTGTGTGTGAACATGTGTGTTTGTGTGTGTGTGTGTGGCCCGGTAGAGGTACTAGGTGCGAGCACCGGGCAACCCCACTGGGAAAAAATGTGTTTCTGTAATGCGAGGAGACTAAGACTATTTAGGAATGACCACATTGCACTCACATGTTCATCCATTATGGATGTGGAGAAGTTGGAGGTGCAGGAGAGTGACTATGCCAGGGATTTAAGGTCGGGTCCTGACGCTAATTCTGGATCCTACCTACTGTCCACTCGTTCCAAAGCATTTGAGTGATTATATGTGACCCTCCACTGCAAAGTTCAGTCGCTTGTCTAGCTCAAAATTGAGCATATGTTTCACAAGGAAAGGGCATAAATCAAGCTTCAAAGCGATACCTATATCGAATGAATCTGACGATATATGACTGAGGTATCAACATTCAAAGGAGTCGGGTTTCCTGTCACGCCAAGTGAGAACGGAGAGAAATTCGTCACGGTTGACTATCGCTGAAGAATTTGAAAGAGACGCCGGCAGCGTGTCGCGACCACGCTTATTTACGTAGCCTACGCTGTATCTGTTACGCAACATCGACAGCCTACTCATGCTTAGGTTAACTGAACTCGAGACGCAAGATGGATTCCGGAGAAGTATTTCACCGCTTAGTCAACCAGTGATTTACCGTGAAATATTGAAGCAGAGCGGCCAAAAACAGAAACTTTAACATTCGTATGGAATTGAATCTCACCTCACAAAAGTCATGTTTTTAGGATGGAAAGGGTATGGCTAGCATAGACCTTCCACTGTTTCCAAACACTAAAAACCAAAATTCAACATTTTACCCCATCAAGAACATAAACAGTCGTTTTTCTCAGTAACCTCCGTTGCGACAAGCGACTGGTTTTGCCGTGGAGGGTCACATTTGTCATTGTGAACACGCCACAACAAAATGTGACCTCTGCATTTGACCCATCCGTGAAAAAGAAGGGGGCAACTTTTCTTTGGCCGCGCCCAGGAAATAGGGTTAAGATTTATGCCTGATCTCATACCGCTGGGCAGTTCAGGACAGATACTAAGATCACGTGAGGCTGCCCTCAGATATCCAGATATCTATGTTCAACCAAAGCCCCAAGTCTGCTATGGAGACAACATTGAGGATTCCTTCTCAATTAATCTTCACTGATCTTATCATTCTTCTGTTCAATACGAACGAAGACCACATCCCCAAAGCTGGATACCTGGTTTTCATCCTCAAGACGCTGTTCCTTCTTTAATATGACAGGAGCGCTCTAGTGGATCTTTGGTCTGGTGATTTTTCACTGTTGTTTGTTGTTTTTCAGATGTTGACAAACTTAGCTGCTTTGGCCCTGACTGTCCGAGTCTATGATGCTGAGTAAGGGATCGCTCAAACTGAAGAGGATTAGAGTGCCTAAGGGGATGCCCTTCAGAACGAGGGACTTAACGTAATATCAGAGGCACTGGAACGTTGATGGAATGCACAGCCGAGACGTATAGTGGCCATAAAACAGTGCAGGCCGATTCCGAGAGCAGAATAGTAAATGAGAAAGAGAGAGAGAGATGGAGATAGAGATGAGAGGAGATATATAGGAGTGGTGAATGAAGAAGCACATCACAGGGAGGCGATGCATTAAATGAGGAGACTGATCCGTCGGGAATGGAGATGACGCTGAATCTGTCTTTAAACCTCTAGGCGGGACGCAGGCGTCGATCAATCACCAACTCGGAGGACAGCGTCCCCCTTGGCGACGACGGCCTGAGTGGCGAGGGCAGCCCCTAATGCCACGGACCCAGAATACTACGTAGGCAAAGACGGCCAGGTCATGCTCCTGTGCTTAATGCGAATTTGAGATAATTTGATTGGTCTTGCCAGGTTTAATTTCTCTGAGACTGCACGTTTCTGAAGCATCCGTCGCCAAAACGAGCGTTGCCAAAAAAAGACGTTGCAAGTCAATTATTCAGAGCAGTGGCTGCGACGTTTCATCTTTTTAACGCCAAAACAGCTGGCAATTCATAACAGATGCCGAAATCCACTTGAGTGAGACGGAGTGTGGAACTGAATTTCAAACCTGTCTACCGAACAATTTGGAAGGCTTCTTCCTCATTTAATACAGTACATAAATGATGAACGGCTGTTCTTTGAACTCTCGCAGATATGTAGTGTATTTTTATTCAAAAACAAAACAAAAGAAGGTCCGGTCTCTAACCAATTCTTTTTAAAAAATCTTCAGCTGATTCAGGGAGGTGAAGTTTCTTAATCCGGCATTGCTGCTAGAATTATGTGTTTGCTTTTAATTGAGTCATGAATAAGGTTGACTCATTCGCCGCCCTTGAAGTGCACTTTCTAGCAGCACGGGGTCCAGGCACGGCGAGAAAGCCAATCATTACAGAAGAGTCAGCCAAATCAACACAGCGCGTTTTGATCTCGGGCCATGACTCTTCTTCGTCAGATCAGGCTATAGCTTGTTTTTCTTAGCTTTTGTTGAGAAGTGATTGAACTTTTTTCAGTGTTTGAAAACGAGGCTGTCCTCTACCTGTGGTTAGTGATCTTTGACGGACTGGTTTGACTTTTACCGCGATTGTCTTTCACTGCGCGGCTGACTCTAATCTGCGCGAATGTTTATTAGCTGTCAGGGTTCGAAGGACTGTAACTGCTTCAGCGTTTGGACTCGAGCACGATTACGCCCAATCTGCCCTCACTGATTATTCTGGCGATCGCCGTCGATCCCGATGGCCAGGAGCCAATTCGGCCAGACCCCAGGACCTCTTCTAGTCAAGTCCTCACTCTCGAAAAAGGCTGACGAAGCGCTTGCTGTTGGTTCTGCTATACGGGATTCCGTTTGTATTTAGTCTACTTTTTTTGGAGGACGTTGCATTTTTACAGCGCTTCACCTACGACGGACTAATCCGGGACGAGCGGGAGGACGCGATGCCGCTGAAGCGAGCAAGGGCCCAGATAAACAAACAGCGCTGAACACATGGAGGCGGATCAGATTAACGGGCTTTATTTTTTTTTCCCTTGACCGCAGATGACCAGGCAGGCTTTTTCCCGGCGAAAAGCGAAGATGGTGTAAATCGGCCACACACTGTTATTAGGAGAACCGCCAGTGTTCATATAAAATTAATGCAGCAGTGGGCTGCTTTTTTGCAGTGCTAGATCAGCCTGCTTATAAGTACCTCAGTGGTACCTTTTACTTTTCCGACTTGCGGAAATTACGACTTCCGATCCATATAAATGTTACACTACTAACTTATTAATAATGATTACACGGCTCCTACTACAAGTCATTTGCTTGTTCGCAATATACCAGGCCTGTAGAGCGCCAACTAGTGGTGATTCTTTATATGACACTAAAGCCTTCACAACTTCTGATAATTAAAAATGTTTATTTTTGCTTAATCTAAAAAATGAAGAAAAAAAAAGTTTTCTTTTAATTGTCAGCATAAAAGACATCATTCATGGCCAATGAGACGCTATATTTACAAACACGTTTAGACTGGATTAGATTCGACTTGGTCGTTATGTGAAGAGCGAAATGTTTACAGGAAGGTTCAGCGCTAAAGCAGAAGTGTGATAATATAAAGATGATACTACAAGTGCCTGAAGTATTTCAGCGTAAAGTGATTACAATGTGGACAAAATGCAAATAGCTAAAATGTTATGTAGTGTGTTTTTTTCCTTTAACGTGCTTTTACGATCCTTCCAGCTTTTTATACAGCTTCTCTGTGGCGTCACACGTGCCTCTGCCACTCCATGGAATGTACTAAGATAAGGGCATCCATTAGGTGTTCTTGGAGCAGAAAACCTGTCACCACACACAGCAAAGTCCTTAACCGGCGTGGGAAAATGATCCAGAAATCCAGCTACGGCAAGGCGATCCGCTTCTGGTTTTTACCTGACGAGAGAAGGTCAGTGCGGAAGGTCAGGTCAGAGACAATAATTGAGGTTGTTGAGTTATTAGGTTTTGGCAGGTGTGTGTGTGTGTATGTGGTGGAAGGAGGAGGGGGGAGGAGTGTATGGGGGTTGTGTGAGTGAGTGTAAATGTGTTCTGTGTGTGTGTGTGTGTAGGTGTTAAGTAATTTTGGTCTTTGTACTCATATTGATTATGGTTCATTATGAAGCTTTTAGGCTCAGCAGTTCTTAAATAGAAACGTATATCTGTGTGTATGGTTGGTTGTGTGTGTGTGGCTGTGTGTTTTATATATATATATATATATATATATATATATATATATATATATATACATATATATAGTAATTGCACAATCCCATCACACACCTGACCACTTTGACCTTTTCTTCATGTAATGAGCCTGTGCTTTTACTCCTGGGACGAGGAATGGAAATGTCATTATTTTAAATACACGTTATTCGTCAAATCCCGGGCACCTGCTGTAGTTAAGAAATATCATTTGCATTCGCTTTCTTGAGCCTCTAGGGATTTTCTAGAACCCGAAAGGAAAATTTCACTCGTTTGTCATCCCTTCGCGACCCTGAGGTCTTAGTGTACAGTTCAGAATTTTAAAGATTTTTTTTAAACACATATTGTATTTAGTATAGTGTGTGAAGGAAGTACATATGTAAGGGAAAAAAGGAAGACAACTAAAAACCAGGAAGGAAGCATGTACAAAGAGATGTGACAGGCGGATCTAAAGTTAAAAAGAAGGAAGTGCATAAACAAAGAAGAGAAAGAACAGAAGGAGAAATGGACGGAAATGCAGCTGTAGGGAATAAAAGAAGTTCATATTTAAAGCAAGAAGGAAGTACATAATTAAAGAAGGAAATATAATTGTTATATGTATCATATAATAAAGAGTAATATGTATACTATAATAAAAAAGAAGGAAAATACTTTTATAGAGAAAGAAGGATGTGCATGTATAAAGGTGGAACAAACTAAATACATATGTTAAAAAAGAAGTACTCGAAGGAAGTGCGTAAGTGCGTACTTAATTAAGGAATTCATATATAAAGAAAGAAGAAAGGAAGTACTTTTAATATAGAGAAAAAGAAATACATATGTAAAGAAGGAAGACAGGAAGTACATATTTAAAGAAGGAAGTATATAAGTAAAGAAGGAACTACTTATGTAAAGAAGGAAGAAAGGAAGTACATATTTTAAAAAGGAAGTATGTAAGTAAAGAAGGAAATACATATGTAAAGAAGGAAGACAGGAAGTACATATTTAAAGAAGGAAGTATATAAGTAAAGAAGGAAATACTTATGTAAAGAAGGAAGAAAGGAAGCACATGTTAAAGAAGGAAAAGATATATAAAGAAGGAAATAAATATATAAAGAAGGAAGAAAGGAAGTACATGTTTAAAGAAGGAAGTATATAAGTAAAGAAGGAAATACATATGTAAAGAAGGAAGACAGGAAGTACATATTTAAAGAAGGATTTATATAAGTGAAGAAGGAAATACATACAAAGGAAGGAAGGAAGAAAGAAAGGCTACATATTTAAATATGAAGTATATATAAAGGCGAAAATGACATGTAAAGAAGAAAGAAAGGAAGCAATATATTTAAAGAAGGAAGTTATATATAAAGAAGGAAATACATATGTAAAGGAAGAAAGGAAGCACATATTTGAAGAAGGGTATGCAGGCAAAGAGGAAATACATATGTAAAGAAGGAAGAAAGGAAGTACATATTTAAAGAAGGAAGTATATAAGTAAAGAAGGAAATACACATGTAAAGAAGGAAGACAGGAAGTACATATTTAAAGAAGGATGTATATAAGTAAAGAAGGAAATATTATTATGTGCATGAAGGAAGAAGGAAAAGTACATATTTAAAAGAAGGAGAAGTATATATAAAGAAGGGAAATGCATATGTGTAAAGAAGAAAGAAAGGAAGTACATATTTAAAGAAGGAAGATATGTTAAAAGAATAGAAACATATGTAAAGAAGGAAGAAAGGAAGTACATGTTTAAAGAAGGAAGTATAGCAAGAAGAGGGAAAACAAGACATAAAGAAGGAAGAAAGGAAAGGCACATATTTAAAGAAAGTATATAAGTAAAGAGGGTGTCATATATGTAAAGAAGGAATAGAAAGGAAGCAATATATTTAAAGAAAGAAGTATATAAGTAAAGAGGGAAATACATATGTAAATAGGCTAGGAAGAAAGGAAGTACATAAGCTTAAAGAAAGAAGCATATATAAAGAATAGAAATACATATGTAAAGAAGGAAGAAAGGAAGTACATATTTAAAGAAAGACATATAAGTAAAGAAGGAAATACATATAAAGATGGAAGAAAGGAAGCATTATGTTTGAAGAAGGAAGCATATAAGTAAAGAAGGAAAAATACATATGTAAAGAAGGAAGGAAGAAAGGAAGTACATTGCTTAAAGAAGGAAGCATATATAAGAAGAAGGAAATACATATGTAAAGAAGGAAGGAAGAAAGGAAGTACATATTTAAAGAAGGAAGTATATAAGTAAAGAGGGAAATGCATATGTAAAGAAGAAAGAAGAAGCATATTTAAAGAAGGAAGTATATAAGTAAAGAGGGAAATACATATGTAAAGAAGGAAGGAAGAAAGGAAGTACATATTTAAAGAAGGAAGTATAAGTAAAGAGGGAAGTACATATGGAAGAAGGAAGAAAGGAAGACATGTTTAAAAGAAGGAAGGTATAAGTAAAGAGGGAAATAGTTATGTAAAAGAAGGGAATAAGAAAGGAAGCACATATTTAAAGAAGGAAGTTATATAAGAAAGGGCGAAAATGCATATGTAAGAAGGAAGAAAGGAAGTACATATTTAAATAGAAGGATCGTGATAGAAGTAAAGAGGAAGCATACATGGAAGAAGGAAGAAAGGAAGTACATATTTAAAGAAGGACGTATATAAGTAAAGAGGGAAATACATATGTAAAGAAGGAAGGAAGAAAGGAAGTACATATTTAAAGAAGGAAGAGCATATAAATAATGAAATACATATGTAAAAAGAAGGAAGAAAAGTACATATTTAAAGAAGGAAGTATATAAGTAAAGAGGGAACAAGAGTATAAAGAAGGAAGAAAGGAAGTACATATTTAAAGAAGGAAGTATATAAGTAAAGAGGGAAATACATATGTAAAGAAGGAAGAAAGGAAGTACATATTTAAAGAAGGAAGTATATAAGTAAAGAAGGAAATACATATGTAAAGAAGGAAGAAAGGAAGTATTATTTAAAGTAAGGAAGTATATATAAAGAGGAAATGCATATGTAAAGAAGGAAGGAAGAAAGGTTTAAGACATTTAAAGAAGGAAGAGAAGTACATATTTAAATAATGAAGTATATAAGGAAGAGGGAATGCATATGGAAGAAGGAAGGAAGAAAGGAAGTACATATTTAAAGAAGGAAGAGTATAAGAAAGGAAATACATATGTAAAGAAGGAAGAAAGGAAGTACATATTTAAAGAAGGAAGTATATAAGTAAAGAGGGAAATGCATATGTAAAGAAGGAAGGAAGAAAGGAAGTACATATTGAAAATAGCTGTAGAAGTATATAATAAAGAGGGAAATACATATGTAAAGAAGGAAGGAAGAAAGGAAGTACATATTTAAAGAAGGACGTATATAAGTAAAGAGGGAAATACATATGTAAAGAAGGAAGGAAGAAAGGAAGTACATATTTAAAGAAGGACATATATAAGTAAAGAGGGAAATACATATGTAAAGAAGGATGTCCATATTTAAAGGAAGAAGGAAGTACAGATGTAAAGATGGAACAAATGAAGTGCATACGTTAAAAAGGAAGGAAGGAAGGAAGGAAGTATGTCCTTAAGGAAGGACGTTGATATGTAAAGAAGGAAGTAAGGAGGCAGGTGTGTAGGTAAGGAAGAAAGTCCATATATAAGGGAGGAGGTACGTATGTGCTTTAAGAAGGAAGTACACATATGAAGAAGGAAGGAACATATGTAAAGAA
The DNA here is from genome assembly GCA_032718565.1 of Distichodus sexfasciatus. Taxonomy (NCBI): domain Eukaryota; kingdom Metazoa; phylum Chordata; class Actinopteri; order Characiformes; family Distichodontidae; genus Distichodus; species Distichodus sexfasciatus. The sequence goes on from JAVGVS010000188.1 coordinate 557,742, forward strand.
GTATATAAATAAAGAAGGAAGCCCATAAAGATAGAATGAATGAAGTGCATATGTTACAAAGGAAAGAGAAGAACTACTTGAGTACGTGTCATGTCAGGCCACGCCGCTAACGTTTAACACTCACTTCGCTCTTCACGTGTGTCAGCGTCGCTTCTGTTAGCAGTGGAGTGGGGGGGAGGCAACAACGCTGGGCTTTTGGTCTGTTGCCATGGAAACGAGGCTTGCCAGCAGGGAGATGTGGGATGATGGTTTTGTGTTTTCTCTTTCTTTTTTTTTAAAGAGGGGGAGAGAGACGAGCGGGGAAGGTGTCATGTGGGTGTTTCATGCGAGACGAGTGCTGACGCTGTAGTGCAGCTGTGAGGTCGTTTATTCACTATGTAAGAAAGTACATGCAGGAAGCACATACAGGAAGGAAGGAAGGAAGGAAATACATACAACGAGAAAAAATGGAGGTGCCCAAGAAAGCATGGGCAGAAGGAAGGAAAGCGGTACATGTGTAAAAAAGGGTGAAAGGAAGGAAGTGTGTAAGCACAGAAAGAAGAAGGTACATGAGGAAGAGAAGACATATGTGAAGAGCCAGAGCTGCGTGATCGGTCGCAGTCGGGGTAGAAAGGATGGATGGATGGATGGATGGATGGATAGATAGATAGATAGAAAAGTGGAGGGTGAGGAAGAAGAGACGATAGAAAGAGATAGATGGATGGATGGATGGATGGATGGATGGAAGGAAGGAAGGGTAGTTAGTGGATGGATGGATGGATGGAGATGGAGATGAAGAGAGAGATAGAGAGGAGTTTGATGTGTGTATGTGTGTTTAAGAGAGAGACAGAGAGAGAGAGAAGAGTTGAGGGAGAGGGGAAGTGTGTGTGTGTGATAGAGAGAAAGAGAGAGAGAGAGTTGAGGGAAAAGGGAAGTGTGTGTGTGTGTTTGCGTGTGTGTGTGGGTGTGTGTGATAGAGGGAAAGAGAGAGAGAGAAAGAGTTGAGGGAAAAGGGAAGTGTGTGTGTGTGTGATAGAGAGAGCTTTGTAAAGTGACCTGCCTCCGGGGAGCTCCTGCTTCTCCTGACTTGTACTATTCTTATACACTTTATTTATATATTTGTTTATTTATAGAGACTGAGCCGAGGCCTCAGAGTGTGTGTGTGTGTGTGTGTGCGTGTGTGTGTGTGTGTGTGTGTGTGTGCGTGCTTGTGCTTGTGCTCCCTTGTATCTCTGTGCATATTTATTTGTGTGTGTGTCAAGATAGATGGCGGGCTTCACGGCTAAACATTCTGTTGCCTCTAGTCGTGTGTGTGTGTGTGTGTGTGTGGCTGGCTCAGCAGCTCCAGGATCTCCGCTGTGCTCCATTAGGATCAGGGCTGCTATTCCTGTCCTCTACCTGTGGCGGGAGTCTCCCCGAGAGCGACAGAACCTGACGGAGGAGAAAAAAGGAGAAATAGAGGAAAAAGGGGGAAAATTGAGAGAATTGAGCAATGGCTGGCTGGATGGATGGATTAGTGGATAGATAGATAGATAGATAGATAGATAGATAGATAGATAGATAGATAGATAGATAGATAGATAGATAGATAGATAGGGGTGTAAAATGGATGGGTGGGTGGGTTAGTAGATGGATGATGGATGGACAGAGAGGGGTGAGGAAGAAGGCAAATGTGTGTGGTAGATGGATGCATGGACAGACTGACAGATAGATGGATAGATTGATGGAAGGATAGATAGAGGGGTGTGTGGAAGAAGGGAAATGTGTGTGATGGATGTATGACAGATAGACAGACAGATTTTTTTTATTTCCACACCTATCTGCAAAACCTGATCGATGTCTCGTTCAATATCCATTACCGTTAATAAAACCTATTGACTTAACCATCACTGTAAAATCCGACTTTTTATTCCCGCTCCTCCCGTATCCCTCCCGGAATAAAGCGGTCTCTGCATTTGGGCTTTTTTATCAGGATTTTTTAAAACTTCAGTCCTCGCTCCACTTTTGCTTCATTAAAATGCATGATTGTTCCACACCCACTGGGATGCTTCCTAGACGTTTGCCGAATCGACCATAGATTACTCCGCAGCGGGCCTGAGGCTATGCTTCCTTCCTTTTAATGTGGAAAAAAACGGGGTTTGAGACGGCGGTCCGAGTACGTGATTTTGGGGAATCGCTTCCATTCCATTCCATTTCTTCTTTAGAACAGTTGGTGAATGACGTCCATTGTCCTGGACATGGTGAAAGTCCACAAGCCAACTTGACTTTGTCTCTAAGCAACTTTGTTCCCCATTGAAGGAGGGATGGGAAAGAGCGGGGGAGAGAGAGAAAAAGAGGGAGGGGAGAAAGAGTGGAGGAGTGAGTGCATGAGTGAAGACGAGAGAGAGAAAGAGAGAAGTAGGAGAGCTTGTGTAGTTCCAGCATGGCCTGCAGAGGGCAGAGTTCCTCCACTTTCGGGAAAACTCTCCTCGTGTAGCGCGTCTCTCGCCTCTTTGCGTGTCCTGACATCCTCACGGACGTCAAAGAGGACTGTGTTCAAGCATCTGGTCGCCATAACGACACTGGGGCTTTTCCCACTCCGCCTCCAACACATACACAACAATAATACATAACATTTCAGTATTTCAATGAAAAATAAATCACTCAAATTTTAGTATTTAAATTAAAAAAGAATCACTCCAAATTTACTATTTTGTTTTACCATCAGTTTGTAGAATTCCAAAGAATTTCGAACAAGAGGATTCATCTTTAGCTAAAACAATTGACCTCATATTTCAAATGGCCTGAGGGATGAAGGGATGCGGCTGAAAAAGTCGCAAACTGCTCTTCTTTGTTTAAATAGTGTGTGTGTTTGTGTGTGTAGATAAGTCAGAATTTCAAAACTCTCAAACCACACACACACACACAAACACACTCATACACACAGACGAAGAAGAAAGGATGGGTTGAGGAGGAAAAGCTGCTCTATAATTCATACCGCATGTGGAGGGGGGCGATTAGTGCTGCGCACTCCTGCAGTCCCAGGTCTTGTTTTCTTTTAATAAAACACTAAGCCTCAACTGAGACTCGGGAGGAAAGAGACACAGAGAGAGAGAGAGAGAGAGACGTGACGTGACGTCTGGAGACATGAACAAGTTACACTGTTGTGTGTGTATTCCAGACTAAAGAATAACATCTGGTTACAAAAACGCTCTGCATTTGACCCATCCGTGAAGGAGCAGTGGGCAGCTTTATTTCGGCCTGGGGAGTCGCTCGGTGGGGCAGTTGCTAGCGTAACGGATAGGGAGATGGCTCCATGATCGGATGGGCGGAGGTACAAGTATGGTAACGGTAAAGGTACCACTGAGGTTCTCATGAGCAAGGTGCTGTCCTCAAGCACTGCTTCCCTGGACGCTCTCAAAAAGAAGCTGCCCACTGCTCGTTCACGGATCGGTTGAATGCAGAGGCCACGTTTCGTTTGCTGTGCTGTGTTCACAATGACATGTCATTTGTTAGCGATCTCTGTGTTCCTGATGGTTTTAGCGCTGCAGTGTCTCAAAACTACAAAACTCAGATTAGGTTGTGAGGACATTTGAAGACTGGACATGGAAACGCTAAACGAGGCAAACGATTTCCTTCTGGTTACTGAGGTTCCTACTGGGGTTAGGTGTAGCATCTTCTCACTTACATCTTCTCATTGTGGGATTTAATGAAGGGACCTCACAAAGACGGCGAAACGCGTGTTCTTAAAATCTAGGCTTACATCAGTGAAGGCCTTGATTCGACCTTGTGCCTCGGAACGACCGGTTTGTCCTGCTGCTAACCTCCCTCTCCCCCTCTCCTTTAGCAAACATCTCCTTATGCGGGATTGGTTTCCATTAGCGCCGGAGAGGCCGCCGCTAAGCGCCATGCCTTTGATTTAGCGTCATTAGCCTCAGCCTCGCGGTCGCTTAGGGCCTGCTTCTGCTGATTGGATTGAGCCCAAGAGGTTGCGAATGGAGACAGCGGGGGGCTCCTGGTTTGCTGCCGTATTGAAAGCGATCTAGTGGTGTATAATTACTTGAGTAATTTTACTTTGTTACTTGTACTTTAAGTGCTAGCAATGTTCACCACTTTTACTGACTACAGCTATGAAACTTTTGAGTAATGAACTTTTTTCTCCACTACATTTCTACTCCCAATTGTTGTTGTCATCGTCGTCGTTACGTTGTCCACTTACAGTGTCACTGAAAAACTCTTCTTTTCTTCTTTTGGATGTACGTCCCAGTTACTTGGTGCCAAGGCGGTGGTGATTCGTGGGCCAGTCTGGTCCTCGTCATTTTTGGAATAAGCAAATGTAAACCCTTCACGTCGTGAGTTTGGCCCAGTTGTATGTTCATTCATTATCTGAACTGCTTAATCCCTTCCCGCTTGATCGCGGGAACTGGAGCCTATCCCAGGACTACGGGCGCAAGGCGGGGACCAACCCTGGATGAGTGTCAACACGCACTCACCCAATTTAGATTAACCAATCAAACCCACACGAACACAGGGAGAGCACGCAAACTCCACCCAGAAAGGCCCCACGTCCGACCCGGGGATCGAACCCAGGAACTTCTGGGTGTGAGGCGACAGAGCTAACCACCATTAACGTGCTTGGGGGCGGTACTTCAGGCGGTGAGCTTCCGATCCTGAGGCCAACTCCTTTACTGTTATTTCCCCTATTACTTACTGTACTATTAAAGGAGCTACTCCTTCTGCTTCTCCCGTCCTCGTCCTCCTCCCCTCATTTGTACTCATCAGCCATCACCAAGCTGTCCGTCTTTCCCTCCATAAAGATTTGCCAGTAAATTTTGCCCCGTCGCGCCCCAGAGGAATCGAAAAGTTGCAGAGATTCACGGCTCTCGCTTGGCAAATAGCCTGCGCTGTATATCACCGCTTGTCCCCTTTTTTCTGTTGCTGTTTACCTCTCTCTCCAATCCTCCCCTACCCTATGTCACCCTCCCCTTTTCAGCGGCTCTCTCTCTTTGTCTGTCTTTGGATTTGGGGTAATTAATGCCGTCTTCAATTGCTTTTTTGTTTCGAGTAAAAGTGTACAGAAAGTACCCGAGTTGCCGTTCCCAAAACGCTAATACTGACAAGCAGATGGTTTTAAAAATAGAAGAATAAATAGCTTTATTCTCCCCCGTTTGAGGTGTGGAGGTCTACTCCCAGATCTGGAATGTGTGTGTGTGTGTGTGTGTGAGAGAAGAGGGAAGGTTCGACTCGTTTATGACGAAGGACTAAAGAGCACGAGACGCAGGATGAAAGAAAGAGGGAGAGTGAAGGGAAGAGAAGAACAGACGGGGGATGAGAGACGGGCAGCTTAATGAATGAGGGTGATTAAAGCCGGGCCTAAACGCTTGACTGCTCTCTAGCGATCTCCTGGATCCATCATCCGAGCACCTGCCCGACGTGGAAAAACCTTTAATCCCGACCCTTACACACACACACACACATTGCGCTCGTGTGGAGAACGTCAATAGTTTCCAAATGAATTCCATTGATTTTCATTCTATTATAACCTTCATCTGATCCTCACACCAACCTCAGCCTAAACCTATAAACTATAAACTAATCGTAACCGTAAACCTAAGTTTAATCAAAACCCTAATCCAGAAACCTAAAACCAACTAATGTCTGATTTTTTCCTTAAACTTAACTATAATATAATCCTAATTTTAAACCTAACTATAATTCTAACTCTAAACCTACTCAAAGTCTTAAACTTAACCCTAACTATAAGCAAAATCCCCACCCATAAATATAACATTAATATGACAGTAAACTTAAAACCTAGCTGTAATCTAATCCTAACTTTAAACCTAACTATAAACTAATGCCAACTGTAAACTGTTTAAAACCCTAACGTAAGAATAACTAATCTCCAATGCTGTCCTTAATCCGAACTATAATATAATCCTAATTTTAAACCTAACAATAATATAATCCCAACTTTAAACCAAATTTTAATATATTCCTATCTTAAATCTAACTCTAATATACCCCCTAATTTTAAACCTAACTGTAATATAATCCCAAGTTTAAATTTAACTTTCATTTTATCCAAACTCTAATCCTAACTGTGAATCTAACTACAATATAATCCCAACTTTAAATTTAACTTAAATCACAGTTTTAAACCTTACTATAATCTAATCCCATAATTTAACAGTATTCTGTCCTTATTTCGGTACTTACCCTAAATTTAACCACAATCTAATCTTTACCACAAACTTCACCACAGTTTAACCTCAAATTTAAAGGGTCAATCTTACCGTAACTGTAATCCTACCTGTAATATAATCCCTGCCAGAAGATTAACTGCAATTTCCACAATAATCCAATAATCCTATTGCCTAACAATAATCTAATGATAATCCTACAAACAGCAATCCAGTTGTATTATGAAGTGGACTGTAATATGATAACTGTGACCCAGCACTCTCTAAATCTAACCTTAACCTTAATTCTAACTTTAGTCCAACTCTTCTTAATTTAAACTAAGTCTAACTCAGAGCCTGAGTTGTTTTCACCAGTTGTCAGTACCTCTTTTTGGGATTTTTACTTTCTTGTGTTTGTGCCGGTGTTTTGGCCTGCGGCGGAGAACTGAACACATGTAGGATGTCTTGTTTTTCATTTCCTCCCTTCCTCCCTACCTCCCGTCTTCCCTCCCTCCCTCCCTATCTCTCTCTCTCTGTCTTCCCTTCTTTCCTGAAAGAAGAAGCCCCGCTGTGTTTTTCGGACATTCCTCATATCTGGCCGGAATTAAGAGCCGCAGTGTGGAATGCGCCGGGGGAATGTCTCTGTTGTCATGGTGACGTCCGGCCCCACCCCAAACCCTGACTCTCGCCCAAAAGTGGGCGGGGCCTATGCCTTGCTTTACCATGTTTAACGTTTTCATCCGCTTCATGCCCCTTTAAGTCCGGATTTCCTGTTTAGCGAAGTTGACTGTGGCGTCAAACTTTTTTGGGAAGTGAACCGCAGCAAATATGTATTATTGATTTCCAGATCTTTTATTCATAAGAAAAATAACACTCACGTCGTTTCCTTGTCGTTGCTGAAATTTTAATTAGCGCATAACTTTTCGCTAGTTGGCGGAACTCGTACTTTTTTATTTCCTGCAGGATCTCTTCACATCTCAGGAGCATGAATGTTTCAGCGAACTTCATTTTCTGCCCGTCCTGGCATTGCTAGCTGGCGAAACCTTAAGCGTATATTTTTGGACGACACGATCCTTTTTGCTAAAAGCTCAACTACATCAGTTGTAGCCGCTACAGAATCTCCCAGTTTTACCGAGAGGCCGGTGCTGTTGAGTGCGGCGACTCAATAGAGGTTTCTGTCTTTATTTTGTCTGAAGCCTGCTGAATATTCATGACTAATTATTGTCTTTCTTTGCTAACGGGGCCGCTCTAAAAATAGACGGCGTGGTCAGAACTCACTGCGGCGTAAACGGGGAACGCTTTCCCGTCGGCTGATTCGACCTCGAATAAAAATGCTCTTTAAAAATGTAAAATTTGTGGCCAACTTTCCTGACAACATTAAAATGAAGTTTAATACGATTGTGGTTGTCTCTTGAGAAGTGGAGTGCGTCTGAAGAGTAACTTGCTTGGCTTTCCGGTGATTAGGGTGAAGAAGGAGTCTGACCCGAGTTCTCCTCCTCCTCCGTAGTCACTCTTTCCTCGTTCTCTCTTTCTTCTCTTGGTAGCACTGAGTTCAGACCGTTCCGCTGATCCGCCTCCGAGGTGGCACGTGACTCAAAGTCAGACTTCTAAAAATTAAAAGTAAATAAAACCCGTTTCCCGTCCTACGGCACTGACCTGCCCCCAGCGCTGTCAGAGAGCGGAAAAGAGAGAGAGGGAGAGAACGAGGGATGGAGAGTCTCAGTGGATGACAAATGGCCTGACCGGAGGAGAGTGATCTGCCTGGTGATCCACAGGAACATCAATTATGTAATGATGTTTATTCCTCCCTTAAATGGACCTACCTCTCACTCTCTCCCTCTCTCTGTCATCTTTTCTCTTTAAGCTTTCCAGTTCTGTTCCTGTCTATCCATCCGTCCGTGTCTCTCTTTCTCTCTCTCTCTCTCTCCCTCTCTCTCACATGTTTTCTCTCTCTTGCTCTATTTCTATTTGTGTTTTGGCCTATATCTAATTCTATCCATCCAGCCATCCATCCATCCATCCATCCATCAGCCATCTATCCTTATTTCCTTCCCTCCATCCATTTATTTATGTTTCCATCCAACCTTCCTTCCGTCTGTCCGTCCATCCATCCATCCAACTTCATTGCTGCAGGTTAAATTATCATAATGCACTTGCTTTCTATCTATCTATCTATCTATCTATCTATCTATCTATCTATCTATCTATCTATCTATCTGTCTATCTATCCGTCTATCTATCTATCTATCTATCTATCTATCTATCTATCTATCTACAGGTTAAATAATCAGAATGCACTTGCTATCTATCCATCCATCCATCTGTCTGTATTCCTCCTCTCCCAGAGCGCTCCCCCGCCCTCTCTCTCTCTGTGTTTTATGAGTGTGTTATTTACTGGTGAGTGGTGTGTGTTGGGGCTCAGCTGATGTTGGCTCATGTTAACATGCTGCACTCCCTCAGCAGCACTGCGTCCCTGGAGAACATAAACAACACGGTAAACCAGGAGCTCACCAGCCACCGCAAACCTGATGTCATTTCATTCAGCCTACAGCTGTTATTTAGCTGGAAAGATGTACACTTCACATCCATCCATCCATCCATCCATCTGTTCACCAACCCATCTATCTATCTATCTATCTATCAATCTATCTATCTATCTATCTATCTATCTATCTATCTATCTATCTATCCATCTATCCATCTATTCACCAACCCATCTATCTATCTATCTATCTATCTATCTATCTATCTATCTATCTATCTATCTATCTATTCACCAACCCATCTATCTATCTATCTATCTATCTATCTATCTATCTATCTATCTATCTATCTATCTATCTATCTATCTATCTGTCTACTTCTCTGTCTGTCTGTCTGTCTGTCTGTTTGTCTGTCCGTCTGTCTGTCTGTCTGTCTGTCTGTCTGTCTATCTATCTATCTATCTATCTATCTATCTACCTATCTATCTATCTATCTATCTATCTATCTATCTATCTATCTATCTATCTATCCATCCATCCATCCATCCATCCATCCATTCACCAACCCATCTGTCTATCTATCTGTCTGTCTGTCCGTCCGTCCGTCCGTCCGTCCGTCCGTCCGTCTATCCCCCACACACACACACACTTACACACCACCCCCGTCGCAGCGTCTGGCTTTAGGCCTCCATTGAGAGCATAGATCCCCTTCCTGCTGACCTCATCAGGCCGCTCCTGACCGTTTCGACTGGCGATCGCGAGACAATGCCTCTGCATTAGCCAGCCCTTGTTGCCGGGCATTAGCGCTAAGAACCCAAGCGGCGGGATGGTGCAAAAAGAAAAACGCCGCGACACCAAATCTGGTGGCACCGAACCCCAGTCTGGATTAAATGGCCCACGATGCACCGGGGTCGGACCGCAAAGTCTTGTGATCAGACGGGAAGTTTTCATTCCAAACGTTGTCATCTCTCTCTCTCTCTCTCTCTCTCTCTCTGTCGCTCTGGCTTCCAGCAGGTCAGTGTAAGTGAACAGTCTCATAACTGTGGAATGTGTGAGTGTGTGGGAGACGTGTAGATGCTAGATGTGTTCCGTACATTTGTGTGTGCGCGCGCGCAAGCGATAGAGATAGAGTTGAGCGTGTGCTCGGCACAAACAGCTCTGTGCTGAGTTGACAGTTTCCCAGCATGCTCTCCTCCCTCACAATTACTCATGTTCTTTTATCCGCATACCTCACTTTATACACTCTCACCCTACACACACGTGCGCGCACACACACACAAACACACACACACACACACGCGCGCGCACACACACACATACGTGTTACATTTGGAGAGCATGTCCGTAGTACTTCGCCCTCACTAATGATGGCTAACAATCCCTTATTTTCTCCCACCATCTGTCCATCTCTCTCTCTCTCTCTCTCTATCAGTGTTTCCTTCCGTCCTTCCATTCATCTGTCAATCTGTCTGTCTGTCTGTCTATCTATCTATCTATCTATCTATCTATCTATCTATCTATCTATCTTTGTTTCCACCCTTTCTTCTTTCTGTCCCTCCATCCATCCGGCCATCTATCTGTTTTCTTCCTTTGTTAATTTCTTCCTTCTTTCCTTCCTTCCTCCCTTTCATTTGTCCATCCGTCCTATTGTCCATTCATCATCTATCTGTTTTCCTCCTTCCATCTGTTCCATCCATCCATCCATCCATCTATTTATTTATTTATTTATTTATCTATCCGTGTTTACTTCCTTCCTTCGGTCCATACGTCATCCATCCATCCCCTCTTCATTATTAGAGGCTAAATAATCATAATGCACTTGCTGATGTTTTTGCCAAAGTACAATGAATTAAAACTGTCAATTGCAGTGCAAATGAGCTTCATCCCAGTGGTGATGCCAACATGAGGTAATACACACGTACACGCCAGTGTGGATCTCGTGTGATGGAGGCCACCTCCCGTTTACCTTCGCTGCCACGTCACCTCAGTTCTGTCAGAGTTGAAAAAGAGCAGCCCTGTCCTCGGGGTCTCGTGTGGGCTGAGCAAAACTTTAAGTTGCGGAATTTCTGAACGTGAAAAGTTCAGAAACGATGAAGTTGGAACTGAGATGTAGTAAACGCGAGTTGTGTAACGTCTCTGGTGGAGCCCTGTGTGGACGTGGTGGTGCTTCTTGCGGGGGTTGCGCGGTGGGGGGCCGGCGGGGGTGAACACAAATGAGAAAAGCATTTACTGATACGACACAGTGAGTAATGGCAATTTCCTGAGAGATAAATTGCACTGATATGGCAACGTGGAGTTTCACACACACATACCTTTGTGAGGTCCTTTCACTGATTTCCATAGTAACTAGACGTAAATAACAATAAATAAATAGCCAAAAAGTCAGCTGTCATGATCCACTAAGACAAAACAATACTCTTATCCAGAAATAACTTCCACTTTCTAATTAAAGGGACAGTAGTTAAGGGTCTTGCTCTTGCACCCAGTGGTGGTAGTGCTGGAGGTAGGATTCTAACTCATGACCTCTTGGTCCAGAGGTAAGTTTCCTCCTTGTGTTTTCTCTTTGACGTTTGGATATAAAAAGACCCAGAACTTAACCAAGTGTAAAACGTAAATTATAGAAAACACCCACAACAAGCCTTTAACCGCTCTCAGGATGACTCGTCGCATGTTTATTCGTCGGTCGCTGTAAAGCGTCGTGACGTCGTACGTGGTTCGTGGCTATTAATGTTGGTAAATATTTGCTGGATTGCAGAATAAGGCTCATTGTTGCAAATGAAGAATTCATCACCGCCTCCCTCTTCCCCGCCGTGGTCTGAATAAGTGACATTGTGCAATTGTTTGCCTTCTAGCACGACGCTCGTGAATAAAACAAAGAGTTCTTGATGTGTCACGCGAGCGCGTCGCTGATCTGGGGATAGAGACCCCACGTCATCCTTTGCTTATTTCTCTTCAACACCAAAACAGCAGTAAACGGCGTCAACAGGGATCGCTATATGCATGGTTACAAGGTTATAACTACTGACTAGCTGGCTAGGTGGCGGTGAGGACATTGACGTCGCAATCCTGGACTACCACTGAGGTGCTCATGCGCTGCCCATGTTAGCTGCCCACTGTTCCTTCAAGGATGGGTCAAATGCAGAGGTCACATTTCGTTGTGGGGAACAATGACAAATAATCACTCACTTTAATTCACTGTAAAGCTTTGACACGAGTGGGACTGGACACAGTCTGAACATCTGGTTGATTTTGTTGGGGTTACAATCTGAATGTAGCATCTTTAGACAATGTAAAAAATTCCAGACAAGGTCTCGGACACTTGTTGGACGCTGACTGGATGAACAATAAAGTTTTCTTTTGTCAGAGAAAACATTAAATATGCTTTAAGTGAACAATACATTTCGATACAAACGTTATCGTGATCAAAATTTTATCTTATACTAAACGTCATTTTCCTATCACATCAGAGGCATGAGATTTCCAGCTGTTCAGAGGGAATATTAGATTATCTCTCTACATGAAAGGGTTAAAATGACCGCATTAGGGACTGCGCTTCACTGCACTGTGCCATGCTGTTCTGTGCTGGGTTTTGTTGGCATCTTTGGCCTGGCCCCGGCCCAGCGGGTTGACTCGGGGACGTCCCAGCTCTCTGCTTCCCGTTCCAGCCCTTCAAACTCAGCCATGGTCTGACTGACCTCTGAGACTTCAAGCTCGCCGTATATTTCCTCGTCGCCACTTCTAGAGGGTTAATTAGAAATTGAAAGTTCATTTTCCTCAAGTTATTAGCAACTTCCCTTTATCTTCAATCGCTTTAGCTTGCGTTTCGGCTTGTGCATTAGAGAAGAAAAGAGTTAAAGAAACAACGATAACGAGAACTGAAGATTGTTCAGCGGCTGCAAAATTGGCCGGTCAGATCGGCGCGGAAGATCTGCCGCGCGCAGTAATTACGGCGCGCCGCTAAGCTGGCAGAGTTTTCAGATTTTCTCTCCTTTGTACCGTAAAGCTCTATTTTTATCTCCAAGTCCCATGCCCCCCGCTCTCTTTTATCTAATAGAAGTTTCCGGAAGCGGCCGTTTCTGTCACGTTCTGGCTATATTGGGCTGCCGTGTTTTGAGGACCCTTGTCATATCTGTGATTTTAACTGCAGGAGATATAAAAATGACCAGGAGCTTAAACCTGCAGTAGTTTGCAAGCAGTTGCTTGTATATTTATTGGCATTTGTGTCCACAGGGGGTTCACACATCACAGCAGGTCATAGGTTCCAATCCAGCACTGTCCTACCTCCAGCATTGCCACCAGTGGGCCCCTGAGCAAGACCCTTCGGGAGTTTGGTCTTTGCTACTGTGTTTGTGTTTCGCAGTAACACATGGGTGCGACTGATAGGGGCTTTGAAAACTTTCTAACCACGTCGAAACTCATGCTGGATTCTGTTTGGATGAATAACCGTGTTCGGTTTTGTTTAGTTTCGGGGATGGGATGGAGAGGGAAACGCCTCGGCCTGCTGTGGTCCAGTTGTTTGACCTGCATGGAGTTTTGGTTAGCAGTGGAAACAGGGCTCTGTGTCCTGCCAGTGCTCCATAGCAAAAGCAAGAATATCTAGAGTCAATAAAGCCTCTGGGAAGCAAATATGGTCAATCGCTTTTTAATTTGGTGCAGATGAAGAGCAACAGCCGAGACGGGATCGTGTTGCTCCTCCTGCGTTCTCCTGCTCAGGTTTGTGCGACTGACTTAGTGATTTTTCTTCTTTCCCTTCTTCCCCTGATTCTTTAGAGTAAACAGGCCCAGATTTGGATCTAGACTCAAGCACAGAATTTAGTGTTATTCACCATCTTACCTCTGCTTCATACAGCCACTGTCCTTTTCTCCTCTCCACAACACTTTCTCAACAGCAAGTATTTTCCATGACGTGAAAAAAAAACGTACTTACATCAAGGGCTTCAAGTCATGTTTAATGTCAGATTAAAGAATAGACACATTGGTAAACCCCCAAAAAACACCAGTACATATGATTTCAATTCAATTTCTATCTATCTCTCATTTCTCCACCCAAGCCCATCCATCCATCCACTAACCCATTTATCCATCCATCCATATCCTTTCTTTCTACCCACCAACCCATCCATCCATCTATCAATGAATCTATCAATCAATCAATCTATCTATCTATCTATCTATCTATCTATCTATCTATCTATCTATCTATCTATCTATCTATCTATCTGTCTGTCTGTCTGTCTGTTTCTCTATCTGTCTATCTATCTATCTATCTATCTATCTATCTATCTATCTGTCTGTCTGTCTGTCTGTCTGTCTGTCTGTCTGTCTGTCTGTCTGTCTGTCTGTCTGTCTGTCTATCTATCTATCTATCTGCCTGTCTATCTGTTTCTCTATCTATCTATCTATCTATCTATCTATCTGTCTGTCTGTCTGTCTGCCTGTCTGTCTGTCTGTCTGTCTGTCTATCTATTGATTCATACACAGATAAACATCTAATCAACAAACACAACACTAAAGGAGAATCAATTTTGTATTAAACTTAGTTAACTACAGTGTTGTTACCGACGCCTAACAATAATCTTCTCAATCACAGTAGCTCATGTAGAACGATCTAGAATCGTATAAAACGGGCTAGTGATATCAGAGTTCCCCCCCAAATAATCTGAGAATATGATTGGTCACTTCCGACTTAATTTTGGCTTTATTTTTGTGATTTGAAGATGCCAAAAAATATATACAGAGCATAAAAGTATGGTTAGCACCCAAGGGGCATCATGTGATCTCTGCTCTTTTTCCACTGCTTGTTACCCTCTGTGTGTGTGTGTGGATTAGTGTGTGTATGATGTGTTTTTCCGAGTGCCCGCTCTTCCATGAGCGCACCTGAGCTCCGAGGCCTGGCACTGAGGCGGTCGAGAGCAGCCGTGCAAGACAAAAGCTGCCTTTGATCGCGCTCCACTGTCACTTAACGCTAATCTCCCTCGCTCACTCGCTCCCAGCGCTGGCTGTGATTACAGACGTTTTGTAAGCGAGGTTTCTCCGAGCATTTTGGAAAGCTCCGGAATCGGAAAGATGCTGAACATCTTGATTTCCTCGCTGGTGGACGCTGATCGGAAGATGCACTGGAGGAGGAACGAGCGGCTGGCCTCGTTGGTAGAGTTTGGATTTTGTTTCTTTTTCTCCCGGTTATGGAAACCTTAATTTTCAGCTACTTTTGTACGTTGGGTTTCTGTACAATTACCTGTGCAAAGATTTTAATATTAAGATCTTAGAGATTAACACAGAGATGTTAAAATCTCCAGTATTTAAACTTGTTTGGCTTCTCTGTTTTAGTAAATGAGGGAACGATATGGACGCAGCTGTGGTAGTGAATTCCTAGTTAGCACCAGCTTGTGCATTTGTCCGAAATAAGTGCATTTTCTAATTAAAATTAATTAATTTTAATGGGTTATTTTGTTTCTTGCTACCGTTTATCATCTAGAAAGCAAGTAAGTCACATGGCCTCATATCAACAGCTCCTTTTTGTCTTCTTTTTAAAATTTCATCTGTCTGCCTGTTCCCCAACGCACCTGTCCATCCATCCATCCATCCATCCATCTACCTATCCACCAACCCATCCATCCGTGTGTCTGTCCGTGTCTATCTATGTATCCACCTATTCACCAACCCATCAATCTGTGTCTTCATCCATCCATCCATCCATCCATCCATCCATCTATCTGTCTGTCTATTTATCTATCTATCAATCTATCTGTCCGTCCATCCGTCCGTCCGTCCGTCCATCAACCCATCCATTGATTAATCTGTCTGTCGATCCATCCATCTATCCATGTCTGTCCATCAACCCACCAATGCATCCGTTCATCCATCTGTCTATCTATCGATCTATCTATCTATCTATCTATCTGCCCATCCAGAAAAATCCATCCATCTAAGAGATCTTATAGATTAACATAAAGGTCTTAAAATCTCTAGTATTTAAACTCGTTCTTCTTCTCTGGGTTAGTAAATGTTTGTGTGTGCATTAATGAGGTGTGCATTTATGAGGGAATGATGAGCAGCTGTGGCAAAAAGAATGCCCAGTTAGCACCAGCTTGTGCATTTGTCCTAAAAAAATGCATTTTCTTATAAAACTAACTGCTCTGAATGGTGCATTTTGTGCAAAATATGCCCAAAAACAAGACTAAAACTGTTCAGACTGAACCCTTACTCTGTACAAAGTGTTCATGTAAGTCCACATGGCTTCATATCAACAGCTTCTTCTTATTTTCTATTTTGTAAATGATTTTTTGCGATGCTTGAGCAACCCAACCTTCTGGATTGTGAAACCTTGAACTCTGGCTCTATTCCTAAGGATCTGAAAACCACCAGCATTAAGGGAATGTGACTTCATCATCTGAGGTATGTGAGGTTTAACCCACGTGACCCCGACGGGCCACGTCCCCCCCCCAAAAAAATCTGGACGGACGTGTACTGTTCTAGGATCAGCTGCCACGTCCGTTTGAGACATTTATTTGGCCAAACCCAGGTCTCAAAGCGGGGCTTGTGTTTCCAGACTTCCAGCCCTGGTCTAGCTGACCCCGACCCCTTTCTAAAACCCTTTTGGATCATCGCCTCAAGCCTGGGTGTCAAGTGGAACAGAATTTGTATCCCTGCTTTGGTTGAGATTAGGGCGGCTGACAAATTACGACCTACCGCAGCGTTACGAGAGCTTCTTTCGATCTTGCTGTTGGAAAACACACAGAGATGGAAACTTTTTCTTTATCAGGGAACAAACGATATGTTCGGCTCAATCTGGATGGCCTTGGCTTGTGTGTAATGCTAAGACAGAAGAAGTTATTATTTGTACACATGTTAGATAAGTGAAGACCTTCTGGGAACCAGAACATTCTTCTTTTCCTGATACTCCTTTTGCAAAAGCAGGTTTTTGCCTCTTTGTGCAAAGTATGCCACATCCTAAACCACATGCTACCTTATAAAATAAGTAAAAACAACAACCAGAAAAAAACTTGGCAACAAGTTCGCTTCGACGAGTCAAACTCGCCGATCGCGATCTAAACTTTGCTAAACTATTTCCTCGTCCTTGCCGCTCTTATCTCGGCCATCTCGATGACTGCTGCCATGGAAACGCGAATAGTTTGTTTGTGCAAAGGAAATTATACCGTTTTGTGCGCAGGTTTGCTGAACAAATAGATTCAAAAGGGGAGTAGAAATGTACAAAAGTAGGCTGCTCGTGTAGCCTTTGCGAGGCGACGTTTTACAGCGCAGAGACACGGGCCATTTTGCCGAGTCGAAAAAAACAATGCAACTCGAACTCTGGAGGTTCGCTCTATCCTGTGGGTGGAGGTCCGGAAAACCATAGGAAGTAGTCTGTATGGCAGCGGTGGGCCTTTGGTTTCCCATGCGGTCGCTTATAGACAAAAAAAAACACAATCCTGGGTTAGATTGACCTAAGCGTGAGTGTGTAAGGTCACAGTGCTCAATTTGAGAGAACAGAGCGTTTGTTTTTCAAAGGGGAAAATTGCACTTTCATGCACAATGCTGAATACATTGACGTATTCGACATTACATTCTTCGCAGATCTAAAATACACATAAACAAGAGTCGACATTAGCTTGAGGCTGTTCTCAAAAATCTCATTTAATGTGTGTGCTCATTTCTTAGTAACAACTCCCCCAAAAACAGGCAACGGTTACAGTTTGCACAAGGGAAAAGCCACTCGCTCTTCCCAGCTTTTCCCCATCCCATCCGTTCTCAGAGCAACATAATAGACCAGTCTGACAGGGGTCTTCACGAATTTTCCTCATTCTTATTCACGTAAACAAGAAAAAAGTGACACCTCTTGGTACTAGTTTCCAACCAGATTAAGTGTAGATTCATGGCACAAACTTGCGTCAGCTCTAATTTAAATTTGAAAATGGTTTCGACTGCTTCCCTGCTTTCCAAACATCCACCCCCTGCTATTGCGCAAATGGAACATTCCAGGCAGACATGTCAGGGTGTTTGTTTGGGCTCGCGTAACTTTTTGCTGCTCACTCCCTATGTAGTGTGCACATGTTTATTTAGGGTGCTCAAATGGCAAAAGGTATGACGTCCAAATTTCCGAGGTTAAAGTGGCACATTTACGAGAAAAAAAACACGTTTTAATTTGGGAAGAAAAAACTCTTAACTTAAGAAATGTACGATTTTTCGAGTTTATTCTGGAAATTTTGGACTTTTTTCACACAGTTTTATCAGTGTACAAAATCCGAGGAAAACTGAGTTTTTTCTCCTAAATTTGCCACTTCAATTTAGCCATTTCTGATTTAGCTTTGTCGGAATTTTACCACCATCATCAGCTCCAATTATTATTTTTTTTATCTTTAGTGGCGCCAACACAAATTGTAAAAAGTGATTGCGCATTAGGCGAGAGAGCTGATGAAAAAATTTAATTCTGTTCGCACTATTTGGAGAGTAGTAGACTAGCGGGTTCTGGTGCACTACGTAGGGAGTAGGGCGCCAAATAAGGCGTAGCCAGAGAGGAGAGACGCTTCGGAGCGGAGGACCGAGAGAGGGGGAGAGAAAAAGCGAAGTACGCGAACTGTTCCCAGGCTCGCAGAGGAACTTGCAGCGCATCTTTACCGTAATATTCATCCTCAGAATCACGCCGTTATTCGCATAAAAGGTCCGAATTCGACCGATTTTTCTCGCGGAGTAAAACTGGGAGGCTTCGGCCGCGGGAAGTTGGCAGATGTGTGAAACCGGACTGCGCTCCTAGATGATGAACTTTGGACTTTTATTCGCCTTCTTCACTTCGCCTGACATGTCGCTCATTGGTCCGGTAAAATAAAAACAGAGGCTGCTCTCTGGGCGAGGAAAAAACGGACACCGGAGAGGGATTTTGTGTCTTTAAAAAAAGAATTAAACTAAAAATTCCGCGATACTGACCGCAAAACTAAAACTTCCTACGCTGGGAGGGAGCAAGGGATCAAAATGTCGGCCAACGCTGCTTCCAGCAAGGTGGGGCGCAGTTTTAAAAATTATAATGTGTTCAAAATGTTCTGTTCTCTCTCTCTCTCTCTCTCTCTCTCTCTCTCTCTCTCTCTCTCTCTGTGTGTGTTGATGCTCGGAGCTTCTTGGAAGTGCGTTGGAGCTTTTAGTATGTGGTTTAGTATGTGGACACGAAAATGCAAGTAGAGAGACTGTTCTGTGAGATGAATGTTGGTACCTGTGGATGGACGAAAAGTTGGTGAATGTGAGATATTGATGGAAATGGTTAAAAGTAATAAAAACTCGTAAAACCTCACAAAACACAAACTTACTTTTAGTGTCCCGTCAAGCGTTTCAACAACAGCTTCATTTAATCGTCATCATCGTTTATTACACACCTCAACAAGAACAAACACCTACAAAATTAAACAAGGTCCAGTAATTTGGAGGCTGAAAAGTCTGAACATCTCTCTCTCCTCTGTTTGGAAACATCGCGAAGGCGTTGCTGAGAAATTACGCGTGTTTTTCTCCTCGTGACTCGTGTAAACGGATAATATTTTGGTTTCCAAAAGACACAGTCACGTTTTAGGACATTTTTAGCATTTTTATGTTTGCTTTAAACTTAATAAAAAAAGTTTAAAACAAACAAAAACAGAAAATAAGCATTTCAATGTTTAATTGAAAAACAAAAAAAAAGGCTAAACATTTTGTGTGTCCAGGCTCTGATTTGTGATGACTCGTCCTGACACTCATAATAGGAATGAATGACTAAGATTTGTGAGGGGAAAACAACAAATTTTGGTGGCTTTGAGAGGACCGGAAAACGAAAAACAAACATTTCAACGTTTAATTGAAAACAAAATTATTTGTGTGTCCAGGTTATGAGGTGATTTGTGATGACTCGTCCTCATACTCATAGACATGGATAAGATTTTTGAGAACATTAAGTTTGTGAGGGAAAAGCAACATTTCTTGTGGCTTTGTGCAGACCAGAAAGCAAGAAATAAACATTAATTAGAACAAAACCTTAAATGTGGCTTTATGAGGATGTTTCGTTTGTGAGGAGCAGCCTTCAGAAGAAAAAAAAAACCCTTGTGTACACAAGTTCAAATGTGTGTACAGTTTGTGGGCTGATTTTGTGTGGACCTTCTCCACACAATTTGAGGAAAAACTGAAGATTTATCCAATTTTGTGGCCTCATGAGGACTTTTTACGAGGGTTTGTCCTCATAAGTAAAAAATACACAAAATAGCAATTTAGCGTTTTCTGTTTCTATTCAGCAAGTCAGAACTTTAACTTTTGGTCACCAAAGGTCTACACTGAAGTTTGGGTTAGATGTAGTAGTATGTAATTTTAGTAACGTGTGACAGTGGAAGTTCCTCTCAAACGATTGTGATAGTAAGCATGCTATGTGTGTGTGTTTATTACGAGGAGGGCAGGTATGTGGAATAGATTCAGGTTTGGTCAGTTTGTGTTGTTGAGAGGAAACACAGGTGTGTGTATGTGATGTCATAAGCTGGAGGTGTATTATAGAGGTTTGTTCATTAAATACACACAGACTTTGTATTGCGGCCTAGAAAAATTCGAATTAAAAAGTAATTACTGTAAAAACAGCATATGTAGGGATTTGCAGTGAAATGATACATTGAAGTTTTCAATACTAAAAAGAGTGAAAACTTCAAATATTGGTCTTCAAAAAATTGACTGACTTATTTTTTGTAAGACTGGTTTTAGAAAAAAAAAAAGGTCACTAGCTTCCGCTACTATGCCACAATCCGAAATGGCCCTCCATCACAAAGGCGAAACGATTGGAGGCTCGAGTCGTCAGATTTGTTCCCCGTCTTTAACATGTCCCACACCCTGCTGGTCTTTTGAGGAACCGGTCACTGTCTGGCTGCTTTCGTTTGACCCTTGTTTGTGCTGGAAATTCTCCCATTACGCACGGATGATTAACTCCTCATTAAGACACGAAAAGAAAGGAAGTTCCTGCGTCCTGCTCCAAAACTGTTCGTTAGTTGGTGTTCCATCACGTCTGATCGTAAGGCAACTCGGAGAAACAAACTCGTTTATCTTTAAAGGCCTTTTACTCATCAGTGACCAAATTATTAGTCATTTTTTGTGGGGGAAGAAAGCTGGAAAAAGTCATGTCATATGTGTCCTGCATGTATAATTATATTATAATTATTTTGTACAGTACATGTGTGATGTGTGTTTGTTACTGAATTTGACATTGTACATTGCGGGAGCGCTGTGGAAAGGTTGTGGGAATGTTGTATATCACTCAGCGCTCTGGATTTACAGTCAGCCAGACACGTAGACAGCTTACATACCTCGTCTTAATTACGGCATGCTCTTATCACACCCCACACACACACACACACGCACAAATCTCCCAGGCAGTGTCACACACCCCCAAAATAGCCTAATCAGATAGTGGAATCCTGATAATTCAGTATGGACGTTATTGGAGCATGGCTTTGGAATCCTCTTGAGGTAGAACAGAGAAAGAGTGCTGTTTGTTTATTTCCCATAATGCCGTATGTCTCTGGTGTATGTGTGTTATTTCTATACGATATTAGTGAGAGCAAAAATTCACACCTTTCTTATGTTATGTCTTATGATTCCCCATTAAATCTTTAATAAATTTGAGGTGTAAATTCGATTCTGGCGTAATGGAGCGTAGTAAAACCCTAATGTTCGTATGTAAAGATCCTTTCCACTGACGTACAGTCAAATTGGACAACTTAAAACAAAGGGCATGCAATTCTGAATTGTGACGTAGACAAAATTGAGAAAGCAGATGTGAAGTTTAGAAAAGCAGGGGAGAGTAAAAACACAACAAGCGTAGTTGTTTCGGCTTCTTCTGCAGAGCATCCTGCTTCCTGCTTTCGAAGGAAGTCGTCGCATGTTTCTGCGGGAAAAGGAAGAAGTGGACCTTGTTTTTAAAAAAATTTCCTGAGTGGCGTTGGACGACTGACGTAACAGCGATTGGGGGTCGTGTTGGTGTAGAAACGAATAAAAGTTGTCGTCCAGATCTGCAGCTTATATTTGCTGATTCTTTTCGGCCCTGGTCACCTCTTTTCCTCCCTTTGTGTGTAGCACAAAAGGCAGAAAAATGTGCATATTAGCCTAAGACTATTAATAGACGCCGAGCGTTCAAATTCAGGAGAGGTTTATGGAATTCCAGCTTTTGTGTGGTGAAGAACTGGAGCCAGAACGAGGGACTGGGGTAAATTTTGGAAGAGGAATTTTACCCTCAGAAGTAGGAAATGACCCGGAAAGAAGTGTCAAAATGAAGTTGGTCGCTGAGATTTTTTTGGAATCCGCATTGGCCGGCTGCAGCGGAATCCGGTTTCAGGCGTAACCTCGGGACGTTGAGTTTTTGAACCTGTGCTCGTCTTGCAGCGTAACACGACTCTCCTCAACGTTGTGGTAAAGCCCGTATTTACACTCGAAGAGGGCTTGGTAGTAAACGTGTTACTCTTCTTCTCTTCGATTTTTGCTTTTGTCCCTGCTCCAGGCTTAAGGAAGGTCGCCGGTTCGAGTCCCGAACCCATAAAGGGTACCACTGAGGTACTCATGAGCAAGGTACCATCCCCAAGCATTGATCCCCAGGTGCTACTCATGTCAACTGCCCACTTCTCCTTCAACACAGTCTGCGCTTTGCACACCTCAAGCGCAGGAACGCAGCAAAAATCAGCACCAGTGACCGTTTGTTCCCAAATCTGGTGGCGAAATATGAAGCGAAAAACACAGTCGGTAATGGGTGTGCGGAAAAAAAACATTTTGCGATTCCTTCAGTTGATTCATGCATTCCAAAAAAACTGATTCTTATTTTTCAACCAACTTAATGTCACTATTTTACTTTATCCCCGACACATTCATTTATGTATTGAATCGTGAATCGTTTATGAATTGTGAACCGTTTATGAATCTTGAATCGCTTTTGAATCTAATCGTGGGCCCAAGAATCGGAATCGAATTGACTGGTGAGATTTTCTCTCCGTTCCTGCGCCGGATCCAGCGGTAAGGTCTAGCGGACGGAGGGAATGAGAGAGCGAGAGAAAGAACAACAAAAAGCCACCACTAATCGGACTCACATGCTCCGCGTTAGTGAAACGGGCCTTTAAGTAAAAACAGACTTCAGAGGAGCGTTGGTGCGAGGGCAAGAGGTCAGGAAAATACCCAGCCCGAGTCCAGATTATCTTGGGAAATATTATGGCAGAATGTTTAGTGAATCAGGGGCATGAATGTGGATCTAGTTGTAAATTTTGTGGATGAGATTAGATTAGTGAGTGTGCAGGATGTTGAAGTGTTGGATAGAGATGACAGGAATGCGAGTGGTGTGTGTTAACTATCAGTGTGTGAATACCGTCAAAAACAAACATTTTCCTGCTTTTGATGTCAAAACACCATTTTTAAGGGCTTTTGTTGTCATAAAAGTCAATCTTTTAGGGTTTTTAATGAAAATGTTTTGCTTTTTTTAGGGTTTTACATTTTAGGACCTTTATGTTTGATTAAATCTTTATTTTTTTATATTTTTATATTTCTCAATTAAAACATCTTGGGATTTTTTTTCAGGGTTTGAGGTCAAAACATTTGTCTATTTTTTTCTAAAAAAAAATTATTCTTGCATTTCTTCCAGTTTTCGAAGAACATTTTGTGTTTTTTTCTCGGTTTTTAATTTAAATGATTTATTTCTTTATAAATGATTCGACTTATTTTAGTTTACTACTACTACTTGGGTTTTTGTCTTGGTTTTCCTAGATTTTTGATTAAAATATCTTGGATTTTTTCCTGTGTTTTTAATCTGATCTAGTCTTTTTCAGGTTTTACATCTTTCATTTTTATCTAGATTTTTGTTCAAAAAGGCTTGTTTTTTCCTCCTAAATGAGTCCAGTACTTTTTTTAGCATTTGTTATTATAGTCTTTTTCCTTTTGGTTTCTAAACTTTTCTTGCGTTTTCAAACGTTTGCTTTCTAAACACCTTGAGAACAAATAACTCATTGTTTGCTCAGGTTTGCATTGTTTTTTCAGGGCTTGCAATCAAAACATTTTGCGTTTTTTACAGGTTTATCATCTTAACACCCTGTGTCTCTTTCTCGTATTTTTTTTTACATTTTATTATAAAGCATGATGCTTGCTTGTTTGGTACTCAGCTTTTTATATCAATGAAAAGCGAATGTTTGCCGTTTCGGAGTTAGGTCGGGGCGAGAGCAGGGTAATAACAGGCTGGTGTGGTAAATAGAGAAGCTGACTAAGCTGGGAGGGGATTACAGACCCCACGCAGGCGCTATTTAACCCAGATTCACACTGTCTGAGGTGACTGCGCAGGCCCTAATTACAGCGCTCGTTACTGCAGTGCGTTTTAGCGAGGTGCTGCTTTAGGCCCGCTCTGTTATGAGCACGTTCGGTGATAAACACAGTGATTATTTGACCGTATGCTGCATGGTGTGTTATTAGCCGGGGTTTATTTGATTGTAGGGATAAACGACGTGTGGCAGACGACTCTCGAACTCAGCACTTCTCTTTCACTCTCATTCTGGAGCTGGTTGCTGTAAATGCCTTAGCTCCTTAAACTTTCATCAGGTGTTTATGAATGAGTAATAACACAGTAATGGAGCTGTAATAGTGAAAGTGAAAAGTGAAAGTTCTGTGCACAAGGATTAGTCGGACAGGAAGGTTTATTAATACTGCAGATTAGATTGTAGATTTTGCAGGTTAATAACAACATTTAATGAGATTTTGTGTTACCATTATATTTAGATTTTTTGGGAGACAGATCTAGAAAGACGACACACTACTGCATTTATGAGTGTTCTAATGCACACAATATGAAGTGGGATGAACTCCAGTGGATGGAGTGATGGATAGAAAGATATGATGAATGGAAAGATGGATAGATGGTCAGACAGATGATGGATGGATGGATAAATATGATTGATGAATGGAAAAATGGATGGATGGATGGATAGATACATAGATTGTTAGATGGATATGATGGAGGGATAAATATGATGGATAGATAGATAGATGGATATTTGGATGGATGGGCGTATGGATGGATGAATGGATGGTTAGACAGGTATGATAAATGGATAGATGGATGGATGGATGGATGAGTGGTTAGATGGATGTGATGAATTGATAAATATGATAGATGGAGGGATGGATGGATACATAGATTGTTAGATGGATATGATGGAGGGATAAATATGATGGATGGATGGATGGATGGATGGATATTTGGATGGTTGGGCGTATGGCTGGATGAATGGACGGATGGATGGATAGATAGATATGAATGGATAGATGTTATGAATGAATGGACGGATGGATGGATAGATAGATAGATAGATGGATTGTCAGCAGCTAGTGGGACCGAACTGGAGTCACCCTCAGTTAGGAGGAGGATATAAAACTGCTCTTAACAGACTTAACTTGCGTCATATTTTTACTTGATAAATCTAGTTCTGACCAGTAGAGTCTTTACTCTGTGTGTTTCTGTGGACAAATTTCGGACTCTACACCTGCATACTGGGGTCAGAAATACCTTCAGGGTCGAATAATGTCATCACTGGTCTTTTTGGATGTCTTTAGTAGTAAGAAGTATCTAAGAAAACTGCTGTGTCCCAGCCTCTAGCGTCGGTTACTAAACAGTTTGCTGTTGTTTTTCTCTCCGCCCTTTTCCCGTCTACTGTTGGTGGCTTTTGTCCTCCCTAAAAAAACAGGAAGGAGTGCCCATTAGCACCACTGCGGCCATCTATGAGACTCTCGGCCGAGTTCCTTGAGTGCGCTGTGCTTTTCCTCAATGTGCTTCAGTTCAGAGAATATATATGTATATAAGAACGAGATGAGACGAGATTTGAACACTGTTTTAAAGAAAACTCCACTCATGAAACATCTCATTGGAACATCGGACTGAAAGACACAAAAAAGGACAGAAAGAGGAAGAAAAATAAGAGAGAGAGAGAGAAAGAGGAAAAGAGGAAAAAGATGGAGAGAAACGAAAGAAAAGGGATGAGAGAGATAAAACGGACATAAAGAATGAAACAGAGAGTGAGAAAGAAAGAGAGAAAAGAGAAGAAGGGAAGGTAGTATTAGCCTCCTGATTGGACACCAAATCAGTCAGTCGGCTTTCTCCAAGTCTGTGATTGGCTGGTTTTTGGGAAATGTGTAACGCCGTACCAAGTGGAGCAAGGCAGAGTTGAGCGCATGCAGACGGCAGGTTTTCGCTGCCAGAAGTTCCACTGTACGCCCAAAAATGATGGCATACGCAAGGCGGCGTCTCACCTTCAACGAGGAATATCGTCACTAGGGGCGAGGCGTTATGTTGATTGAATATTTCTCTGCTTGTTTCACGCGCCATGTTGATGAGTAAATGAGTATATCGCTAACATCGAGTACAAATTCTCACGTTAACGCTCTCTTAGCGCATGCACGTTTTGTATGGATGGATGGATGGATTTGAATCTGAGTCATGTGCAGGGGATTGTGGGATATGGCTGGTTTCAGCGTGAGTTCCGCATGTTTTTGGCCTAGTTCCCAACCCAGGAGAGTTTGCAGCGTGATGTCAGCTGGTAGAAATGCATGTATTAGTGGTGAATGTAAAGCGCAGGCTGCTGGAACCGTGCTAATTGGATGATAATTAGGTGGGAATTATGCAGCTGGTTCATGTGAGTCGGGGCTGTTCTCTCTGAGTCCATTCTGTACGCTCGTGATGATGATGATGATGATGATCAGGATGCTGGTTATTCACTTTCTCTTGTCTTTCTTCCTGCCCCAACTCTACTCTGTCCCTCTCTGTAGTTCGGTCTTACTCTTACTCCCATCAGTTTTTCTCTTGCTTTCTCATCCCCTTCCCCCTCTCTTGCTTCAGTCTCTCATCTATATGTCCATCCGTCCACCAACCCGTCCATCCGTCCACCAATTCATCCGTCAGTCCGTCCATTCGTCTATCCGTCTATCAATCCATCCATCAACCATCTCTATCTATCAGTGTATCTACAGTATATATCAATCTATTTCCAACCCATCCATTCTTCACGTACATTTTTCTATCCATCCGTCCATCCATCCTCCCATCCATCTATTCATCTATCTATCTATCCATCCATCCATCCATTAACCATATCTGTCTATCTGTCCATCCATCCACCACCCATCCATCCATCTATCCATTCCTCCATCCGTCTGTCTGTCTAACCACAAGCCGTTCCATCCACTTGTCTATCTGTCTATCCATCCATCCATCTATCCTCTCATCCATCTATTTATCTATCTATCCATTCATCCATCCATCAACCATATCTGTCTGTCTATCCACCCACCCATCCGTCCATCTATCCATTCCTTCATCCGCCCGTCCGTCTGTCTATCCACCAACCGTTCCATCCGTCCGTTTGTCTGTCTATCCACCAACCGTTCCACCCACTCATCTATCTATCTATCTATCTATCTATCTATCTATCTATCTATCTATCTATCTATCTATCTATCTGCCTATCTATCTGCCTATCTGTCTATCTATCTATCTATCTATCTATCTATCTATCTATCTGTCCATCTATTTGTCGATCTGTCTGTCTGTCCTTGTATCTATTCATCCATCCGTGTGTACTAGCGCTTTTATTCCACCACTAGGGGTAAAAGAATTCCTGAAATTCCTAATGTTCTAATGACACTCAAGTTGAGCCTCAAGTGCAGTCGTGAAGCAGCTTTAGACCAGACGTCGATCCCGAGTGCGGAACACAACCATCACCACACGTAAATCAACATGGATTACAAATGAGTAAATAACACATAATACACTCGAACTAAAAAGCACTTTTGACGTAGACCCTTTTTGGGGGGTGGACTTGACCCCGGTTCCCAACCAAAGCCCGTCTCTACAGTAAGACGTGTGAAATCTCTGCAGCTCGCGGTGCGAGTCAAGGGAGCGTAGATACAGCGTCCAGCCTCAGCTTTACCGAGTAGAAAGAGAAACACAGAGCAGGGCCTTGGCACTTATCAGCACATTCCTGCCCTGGGGTGTGTGTGTGTGTGTGTGTGTGTGTGTGTGAAGCACTGATAAGTCTCCAGCTCCTGATTGGGTCAGGATGGCGTTGGTTTAAGAGCTCCTGTGGCACAGCCAGAGTCTCAAGGCCTGGTTATCGTCCCTGACCTGCGTGTGTGTGCGTGTGTGTGTGTGTGTGTGTGTGTTCAAGGTCTAAGAAAACACACACCGATACAAAGTACATAGCTCCATATGTTTTTTTGTTTTCTGGCCTCTCCAAGGCTTTTGTTGGCTTGGACTTGTACATATGCTGAATGTTTTATCGCTGTGTGTGTGCCAGACAGCGGTCAGCTCTACCGCCAGGTCACTGTGCAGGGGTCAGGGTGAGGGGATGGGAGGCTTATCTGTGTGAAATACGAGAACGAAAGTGACTGATTGGACAAACACTCGTCCGTGAAGGAACTTTCTTTTCTTGCCCATGCTCATCAGCGCCTCAGTGGTACCTTTACCGGTCTGGAACTTGAACTGGTGACCTTTAGATCATGGGGTCAGCTCACGAATCTGTATCTCTTGGTGTTATGTGTCGATCGAGATGGTTTTCTTCAGGCCGATATCGATTACCGTTATTTTGAACCGATATTTGTCTGTTGTAAAAATCAAATTTGCTGTCAACGTATTGAATCACAAATCTTCCAATGCATAATAATAGTTGGGACGAAACCAGCTGACCGCTCTGATGTTACAGTATGTGCGACGTCTGACCAACGATATTGGCCTTCGATCGTTAAGTCGATGTATCGTTTAACCTCTAGCTATCCTGTCGTCTTCGAAAGAACGGTTTCCGTCTTCTGCCCTCGCCTCGTCCTCGCCCGCTCGCTGCTCTTTTCCCCGCCTTTGTCCATCCCCTGGGAGTTTGGAGAGAAGCTTGCGTGGCGCAGATTAACTTTTTAATCCCGGATTACAGGTTTTTGGATTTTTTTATTCCCTCAAAAATTCCTGTCAAAGGCAGAGTTCGCAGAACAAGGAGGGGAAAACCCCCCCCCAATTTTTCCCATGACCTTGTGGTGGACGGGATCGGCCGGGTCGTGGAATTATTGGTGGTCGTCAGGAATAAAATGAAAGTCGGATTGGGAACTAAATACGATTAGAAGTGTAAAAAGATCTGGTTTGAGAGTCAAGGCATGAAAATATTCGAGCTGTTTTCGAGCTGACAGATTAAGCGTTTTCGCTCGGAATTTTTGTTCAGTGCGCTCGTGTGTGAGAACGCGGTCTGTAGCGTGCGGAAGAGAGCCGACAGCGATGTGTGTGAGTGCGTGATGATGATGATGATGACGCAGTTCCACTCCTCTCTCACCTTGCTCGGGGAAGAGGACGAGAGAGAGAAATCCGCCGTTCTGTCCCGTTTACTACGATGACGTGTGCAAAGCTTCCGGATCTTCTCTGTTCTGGGTTTTACACTCTCTCGCGCGTGCGCTTTCTCTCTGCCCGTAGCTATTTTTACTCCTCCGGTTGCACGGCGCCGCCTAACGGGATTAGACGTCTCCGTCGCTTTTTCTCTACAAAAAAAAAAAAAAAAAC
Organism: Distichodus sexfasciatus; assembly: GCA_032718565.1. Lineage (NCBI taxonomy): Eukaryota > Metazoa > Chordata > Actinopteri > Characiformes > Distichodontidae > Distichodus > Distichodus sexfasciatus. Next base: position 586,901 of record JAVGVS010000188.1, read on the forward strand.
CCATAGCGCGTGGGATTGGCTTTGGAGTTTGGCTGAGGGGAGATTCACTCGAGTCGGATGGGGAACAGCTGGCCGGCTCGAGGCAGGAGTGTGTGTGTGTGTGTGTGTGTAAGTGTGTGTGGTGCTGTGCCCAGTGAGGGAGCGTAGCCAAGAACCCTACAGTCAAAAAAAGAAGCTTCTGAGGCTTCAAAACATGGGCCACTGGACACAAGGCAGTTGGGATTGGAGAGCAGAGGATGTGACGAGCATAAACTGGGCGATACGATAGGATATTGATTAGAGGTTGACCGATATTGGTGTCTCATGACCGATATCGATACCGATTATTGCTAGTTAACAGATATTTGGAACTGACATGCAGCTGAAACCCGTCTCTCTCCTCTCCTCCTTCTCGGAGTTTCACGCTGCGCTCGTGTGCGTGATAACAAAGCTTCAGCGCGGATTGGCCGCTACTCGTGTGACATACAGCCAATCAGAGACTGTTGTGGGCGGGACTTTAAATGAAGCAGCAGGTCAAGAGCAAACGGCACAGACAGAAGAGACAGTAGCGGAGCCACAGTAGCGCACCTCAGTGATGGGCAAAATTAAACACCGATACCGACAATCAGCAAAATGTCTGATATCGGTCTCCGATAATCGAACGATACTTAAAGCCAAAGTATCAGCGTCGGTAGCGGAACTGAAAAAGTTTGATCGGTACGATCTCTAGACGATAACTTTTTCAGGAGTACCCCAGTGGTACCTTTTACCGGTCCAGGACTTGAACCAGTGACCTTCGGATCACGGGGCCAACTACCTAACCGTGATGCTGCCAACTTCAGCAGTAAACGAATTTTGAATATCAATTTTGACAAAGTTTTCAGTATCAAGAGACAGTGCTGAAAAACCAAATCCAACATGGACACGCACACGCACACACACACGCCCAGGATCCCAACCCTAAAGGATTAATGTTAGTAAGATGGATTTGTGTGTGTTTCTGTTGTGAGTGTGTTTGTGTCCCACTGTGTATACGCCTGTGTATGATAGTACTGAGTACTGTCACTTGTTATCCTTCTGTGTGTGTGTGTGTGTGTGTGTGAGAAAGCCTTCACAGCAAAATCCCTGCCTGGGCACCGACACAGTGTAGAAATAAAGCCATAAATGCTCTTATGCGACTGCTGTGGATTTTTGGAACTAAACATTAAGGGTCGACCGATTATCGACCAGGCTGATTATCGGGGTCCGATATTAATCACTGTGCTGATTATCGGTATCAGTGTTTCATGTTGACCACCACCGATAGCGATGCAACGTTTTTTGGTATTTTATCTGTTCGTTTCGATACACTCAGGCGAACCGCGACAGTTCAGTACGGCCGGCATTAAACGCAAATATTTTAAACATGATAATCGTGCACGCGTTCTCAGGGATTAAAGTTGTCCGTCGCTACGACGGATTTCCGCCCATTGGGCGCTTTCAGTGACGGATTTCCGTCGATCGAACTCAAAGGCGTATTTGAGATAAATCCGATGAGAATTAAAATGCGAAAGGGGACGGGGCGCACACCGCCAAACTCGCTGTCTACGAAGTGACGTTATCAGTACGCAAGGCTAGCAGGAAATTTCGGATAGTCGGCTCCGTTAGCCTTCTTATGAGAATGTTGATTACGCAGGATCGCCGATCGGCTGCTTAAACGCGCGCAGTGTGTCAGTCTGAGTGTGGGGAGGGCTTTTGTGTTGTCCCAGAAGGCTGCAGAGAGACGCAGTCCTCCTCACTGCTGCAGGTAACGGATGTAAGATGATGCGCTTGTGTGTGTGTGTAGATGAGGGGAGGGAGGGTCTGCAGCGGTGCACTGCGTATAACGGGCAGAGTCAAAGACACAGGACAGCTCACACACACGCACGCACGCACACGCCCATGCTCATCCTCACGCACATACACACTCAGTCGGCTTGTCCGTTTCCCGCGGTTGACGCACGTTCCGGCGCGCTAATGAGGGGACGCGAGGAGACCCCCGGACCAACGAAGCGCTGGTGCGGGACGTGAGTTTCTCATTTATTTTCCGCTTCCGCTCTTCACGTCGCACTCGCGTCGTTGCAGCAATTGAATCTTCCTGGGAGGGAACGTGTGAGTGTGACCTTAAGGGTTTGAGAAAGTGTGTGTGTTTTAGGATCGTAGTTACATACATACTGTAGTGCTCTGCGATGCCTTTATAGGTGTGCGTGTGAGTGTGTGAAGACGTCGACAGTTTCGCCTGAGGTGTGTTAAGCATGGGAAATACTGTCTGCTGTGGAGTGTGTGTATGTGTGTGTGTTCAAAAAGCTATCAGATCAGACATTGATAGTATCGCTCGCATCTGCATCTTGTCCTGCTCACAGTTGGCTTTATAAGTGTGTGTGTGTGTGTGTCCTTTCCTGCCTCTGCAGTTCCGCGTGTGCAGGATTCGTTTTCGTTCAGAAAACATTGTATGAGACTGGGTGGGTGGGTGTGGGTGTGTGTGGTCGTGTGTTAAAGGTTGCCGATCGCGGCCAGACGGGGGTCGTGTCTCTGCTGTGTGTGTGTGTGTGTGTGTGTGCGCTGCTGCTGATTACGTGCTGCGGGAAGTTTGCCCAGGATTCGGGATTCCCAAAGCAGGAAGGAGCTTTCCTGTTTGTGAGGAGGGGTTTTTTGGGAGGCCGGGGAGGGGACTGTAAGAAAATGGTAAGACAATAAGATATATACACGTTAAAAGATGTGCGATACGATTAAAATCTCGATACGATACACGATACGAAATACGATTCGATATATCTCACAGTATAGTGTGTTTTCTGTCAATTCTATGGAACGCCAAAAGTGCCGCAATTCGCCCTAAAGGCGCAGTAAAAAATACGCAGTCTTTTATCGCCATTTTACTGCATAAAAACAGGGTTTGACCGCAAGCCACCAGAGCGGTGCAAAGAAGCAGGGTTTTCGGGATATATATATAAGCACCAGTATATTAGAGTGTGAAAAGCGTGTTTTACTGTCAATTTTGTAAAATATATAGGTGAATTGTTGCTAACGTAGTTGTGCATTAGCAACTAATGTAGTGCTGCGACGAGTATAAGATGTAGCTCTTCAGCCAAATTCATAAATAATCTCCTACTTTGAAGTTCAGCAAGTTTCATGAGGCGCTCTGATATCGCCGGTCAGTCCGCCCTCGATGGCCGAAGTGCCAAGGCGGCCGTTTGTTCCCGCGCAGGAAGTTGGATCATTTCCTGTCCGCTGGAACAATGGAGCAGGTCAGTGCTCGGGACTCGGAGTCTTCCAGCAGAAACGGAACCTGCAAAGCAGCCCTTATTGGCGTTGGTGCGGCATTGTGTGTGTGTGAGTGTGTGTGTTAATTGGCAAGCTGTCCATAGCCTCATGAATAATAGATCAGTATTGCAGCTCGAATTCCCGCACTCTTCTACCTTCCGTCTCCGCTTAGGGCCGGACGATACCACCTCTAATCGCTGATTCATTTTACCTCGATTGCGATTAACGAGCCCCAGTCCCGGCCCGGTCCTGCTTTCCACGGACAACACCAGCACAGTGGAAACCACTTAGCAGGAAGTGTGTTTTGATGTGGCTGCGGGATCATGGGAGAATAAGTTGCTCGGCGAAGAAGGGCGTGTTTACTCAGCCGTAGTGCCGTGGCTCAACAGCTTCAGTTCCTCCCTCTCTTTTATCTTGAGAACAAGAAAGCAAACACATTTCTCAGGTTGGCTTTACTGGCCAGAAACCAAACCCCTCGGTCAGGGAAAACTGGTTCCAGCCGGTCGTCTGCCTCGGACCCTAAAAGGAGGAGGAGGAGGCGAATAGAAGATGGAAACTGGGGTTTTTGGAAGTTTTCGAGCTGCTTTTGTGGCTAGAGACGACGTGAAAAATCTAAAGAGCTGAGGTTCTGATCATCTGATCTGGACTAGTATTCATTCAGCGTGGGTCAGAGAGTGTGTGTGTGTGTGTGTGAGGGGATGTGTGAGGATACCACACATCAAACTTGGAGCATGCATGCTGCTGTGTGTGTATTACTCAGTGTGTGTTGTTCTGTTTGTGGCTCTGTATGTGCTGCACGGTTGCACTGGATCTCTGTGGGTGTGTCTGTGTGTATGCATTTGAGCATACATGCATCTCTATATGTGTTACTATGTGTGTGTCTTTCTGCTTGTGTGTGTCTGTGTGTGTGTGCATGCATGGGGGTGTTTGAGCATGTGTGCATCTGTGCGTGTTTGTTACTGTCAGCGTTTCTGCTTTTGGGACTGTGTGTGCATGCATTTGAGCATGCATGCATGAGTCTCTGTGTGTGTTACCGTGTTGGTACTCTATGTCTGTGTGTGCATGCATGGTTGCATTGGAGCATGCATTCATCTCTGTGTGGGTTACTATGTGTGTGCTTGGCTTTGTCAGTCTGTGTGCATGCAGAGGTGCATTGGAGCATGTGCGTGTATGCATGCGTCCTTATGTGGATTACTGTGTGTATCTTTCTGTTTGTGGGTCTGTTCATGCATGCATCTGTGTGCATTACCGTATTTGCATTGTGTGTGTGTGTGTGCATGCATGCATGCCTCTGGGTGTGTGTGTCTTTCTGTTCGTGTGTCTGTGTGTGCATGCACAGCTGCACACGGAACACACTGTTTAACACACACACACACACACTTTTCTATCTTTCAATCACACAGCACCTTTGGTTAATAAGCAGATTTGAAGTAAGTTGGGAGGCTCATCTGGCAGGAACATTTTTCTCGGTTAGTCCCTGATCAGAAGGTCACCGGTTCGAGTACCGGAGCGGTAAAGGTACCACTGCGGTACTCATGAGCAAGTAAGTTTGTAATAATTCAACTACAGCTGAAAATGCGCAAGACAACTTTAATGTGATTTGCTCAAGTTTGGTAGCTGCGACATGAAAGCTGGAGATTCACATGCATTGAAGTGAATGGGGAAAGAACGAGGGATGATAATACCAAGAAAAGGACGAGTGCGGGTGGAAACAGATTGAGATGCGTGTTGAGTGAGGTGCCCTGAGGTGAACCGCGTTGACTGTCGTGCAAGAAAAATAGACGAATGAACGTGTCTGACTCCCAAATTCCATGTATTCTTAATGGTATAAAATGAATGGGTTCATGTGGGGAAAAGTAAACGACAGAATTTTTTCTGGATGAGATGAGAAAATGAGAAAAATGGATGAGAAAAAAACGGGTGTGGGTTGTGACGGTTACGGAGGTGCCAAGACATACGTGGGCCCTCGGATCACGTTGAAGATGACGGCTTTGTAAAGAACAAAGGGTAAAATGTCGCGGTAAAAGGTAAATGTTGAAATATTTGCGGTAAAATGTCGAAATTTAAACTCCATGTTAGTCTATGGGGGGGGAAAAGGATGGAAAAATGGACAGAACCCACCAACGAGTGTGGGTATCAAAAACGTGTGAACAAGCAGCCCACACCGCTGTAGAGCGCACGTTTTAAGAGTTGGAGCAAAGTTTCTAGCACCAAAAAACTGTAGGATAACAAGCCTCACCTCTTTCTGACGCTCATGTGATCTCTATTATGGGGATTTTGTTCCCCGCGGGGCCCCCGACGTCCAGCCGCCGGCAGGAATGTGGAGAGGGAGGGAGGGAGAAAGGGATGGAGGGAGGAGGGCGGCTGTGAACCGGGTCAGGTCCACTTCTCACACTGAGGTGGGACGGTGAAGAGGGGGATTTGTTAAAGGCCAGACGGAGGAGGCTGTTTAAAAAGGTAGTTTGGCATCAGCAGTTAAACACAGCAAATGTATACGTATATATATACATAAAAATATAAATAATCCCTCCATCTCTCCTTCCTCCTCCCTCCCTCTTTCTTCCTTTCTTCTTTCTCTTTATCTCATCCTCTCTTCCCCCCCTCTGTCCCCCTCTCCCTTCCTCTCTCTTCGTCTCTCTCCATCCCTCCTCTCTCGCTCTCTTTTTTTCCCCTCTACCTCCCTTTCTCCCTCCATCTCTCCTTCTTCCCCTCTTCCTCCCTTCTCCCTTCCTCTCTCCGTCCTTCTCTCTCCTCGTCTCTCTCCATCCCTCCTCTCTCGCTCTCTTTTCTTCTTTTCTCTTCTCCCTCCATCTCTCCTTCTTCCTCCCTGCCTCTCTTCCTTCCTCCTTTCCTTCTCTCCCTCTTTCCGTCCTTTTCTCTCCTCGTCTCTCTCCATCCCGCCTCTCTCTCTCCCTCACTCTCTCTTCTTCCTCCTCTCTCTCCCTCCTTCCTCCCTGCTTGGATAAACGTGCATCACATTGTGGTTATTTTTTGAATTTTTAATCATTACCGTTTCTAGTGTTCTTGTCCCGCGCTGCTCCTGGCTGTGCACACTCAGCAGGTCCGCAGCGTCGCCGGGCTTCTCGCGTCCGTCATGCGTGTGATGTGTTTGCTTTGGGAACAGAGCGATGCTGTTTGCGCTCGTCCTCTCCCGGATGAGACTCGTCTTCCCCGTTTTTACAGAGGTCGTGACCCCACGCAGGAGCCATAAAACATAACATCGAAAATTGTTCGACGAGTGCCGGTCGTGACCGTTACAGATATGTGAAGAGACCCATGGGCGACTTTGCGAAGAGCAGCGGCCGCGCGGTACAGCATGGAAATTTGAACTCCATGTTAGTCTACTGTGGGAAAAACGGACGGAAAATGGACTGAACTCTCCGTTGTCATTGTCGTTCCTCTTGCACACTCGTTTCCTCTCTCTCTGTCCGGCGCGTTGTGTGACAGTGTGTTGTGTTTGTGTTGCAGAGTGCAGCGATGGAGGAAACAGTGATATGGGAGCAGCACACGGTGACTCTGCACAGGGTAAGTGCAGGCTGCACCCCTTCATTCCTCTCACACTCGATTTTTTCCCTCCTTTTTCTCTCTACCACTCTTCGTCGTCTTCTCTCCATCTCCCCATCTCCTCTCTTTTTATCTCTACTGCTTTCCTCACGTCTTTCTCGCTTTCCTTTTTCTCTCCTCCTTGCTCTGTCACTTTCTCATCCCTTTCATTCTTCCTCTATCCCTCCCTCCGTTTCCCTCCTCACCCTCCTTCTTTACCTCTGTCCTTTCCTCCACACTTCCTCACTCTCACTCTCTACACCTCTCTCTTTCTCTCCCTTTCTCCCCTCTCTATCCCTCATTCTTCATTCCTCACCTACATCTCTCGACTTGCTTTGCATGCTTATTCTCTCTCATTTAGTCTCATTATGGGGGGCGTGTGTGTGTGTGTGTGTGTGTATCGGCCCGGCCAGCTGCAGGAAACGTGAGGACGGACTGACAATAGAAGTCTCGCACCAATGGCAGGAAGCATATGTGCAAGGAAGAAATAACAGCTCTTCCTCTTCCTCCTCTTCCTGTATGCTGAGAGAGAGAATAACCTCCCTGAAGTCTAACCCTCATTTCATACATAGTAGTGAGAAAATCAGAAGTCAAAAATTTCCGAATCGGTGAATCCAAACCTTAAATTCCGTCAATCTGTAATCAGCACCGGATGTAAAAGGTCGTTATTGTCTGTGTCTAATGGGAAACCTGGACCTGAAGTGGTCACACGTCGATAAACAGCGATACACTTTTGCTCTCTCTCTCTCATACACACTCTCACACACACACCGTCACCTCCATGCTCTTGCTGTGACCCTGCACTTGTAATGGTGTTAGTCACCGAGTCACTCGGCCTTGTCAGGCTGAAGAGTGTGTGTTAATCAGTGCCAGGAACTTGCTGTACCATGGACGTGTGTGTGTGTGTGTGTGTGTCTTCATACACAACTGTGAGTTGATTCTGTGGAATAAAGTCTGAATTAGAACATAAATGACGTAGTGGCATTGTTGACGAACTTATTTGAGGGATTCCTATAAAAGTGTGTGTGTGTTTCTCAGGCACCGGGTTTCGGCTTCGGTATCGCCATCTCCGGAGGCAGAGACAACCCCCACTTCCAGAGCGGGGAGACGTCCATCGTCATCTCTGACGTGCTGAAAGGAGGCCCGGCCGAGGGACTTTTACAGTAAGTGTCACCAAAAATCTCATCCACATCATACAACGATATATGGACGTGGGTGGAACAATGCAGACGCTCCCTAACGTTTCCCTTTAACACCATGGGATCAACTCTACCGGTCCACACGCGACACAAAGCATTAAGGGAGCGTCAACAAATTACTAGTTTAAGGGTGTGAAAACGTTCTCTCTATCTCTCCCCTCCTGTCTCTCTCTCTTCCTCCATATCTCTCTCCCTGTTTATCTATCTATCTATCTATCTATCCATCCATCCATCCGTTACTCCCTTTCTCTCTCCCTCCCTCCCCGTCATCTCTATCCGTCTGTCCCTCTCCTGGTCTCTCTCTTTCCCTCTCCCTCCCTCTCTCTCTTCCTTCTTTCTCCTCCCTCTGTCTTTCTCTCTCTGCCTCTGTCTCTGTCTTTCTCCCTCTTTTCCCCATCTCTGTCACTCTCACCTTTTCTGTCTCCCTCTTTCTCTTTCCCTACTTCTCTCTCTCTCTCTCCCTTTCTTTCCCTCTCCTGTTTCTTTCCCCCTCTCTCTCCTGTTTCTTGTAGCTCTCTAAGATATTCTTCCCGTCCCATTCACTGCCGCTTGGTTCTTTCTTGTCACCAGGGAGAATGACCGAGTGGCGATGGTCAACGCCGTCTCCATGGACAACGTGGAGCACGCCTACGCCGTCCAGCAGCTGAGGAAGAGCGGCAAAAACGCCAAAATCGTGAGTTATTACTGCAGATTAAAAAATAAAAACAGTGGGAGCGGGAGGTGTAGCGGCAGAGGACAAGGGTAGAATTGACCATGACATTACCTACTGGCTACGAGAGGTGTGTCGATACATCGGTATATACATCAACACAACGATGCAGTGATCAACGAGCATCTCTCTCATCCCTCCCTCTCTCATTCTTCCTCTCCCTCCCTCTCCCTCCTTCTCTCTCTTCCTCTTTGCTTCCGCTTTTCTCACCTCTCCCTCCCTCCCTCTCTCTCTCTCTCTCTCTCTCTCTCCCCCCCACTTCCTCTCATCTTCCCCCCTCTCCATCTCTTCCTCTCTATCTCCTTTCCCTCAATCTATCCTTCCTTCTCTCCCTCCCTCTCTCCTTACCCCTTTCACTCCCTCTCTCCTCTTTTGTCTTCATCACTCCTTCTCGCCTTACCCCTCTTTCTCCTTCTGTCTCTTCCTCCCTCCTTCCATCTTTGTCTCCCTCTCTTCCTCTTTTCCTCTCTCCATCCACTCTCCCTCTCTCTCTCTCTCTCTCTCTCTCTCTTCTCCCTTCCCCTCTCCCTCCTCTTTTCTTCCCCACCCACCCTCCATCTCTGCTTTCCCTCTTCAAACTCTCTAATAAATCCAATCATTTCCAATCCATTCCCCCCACTGCAGACGATCCGCAGGAAGCGGAAGGTGCAGATCCCGGTGGCTCGGCTGGGCGACAGAGAGACGATGTCGGAGCGCGAGGAAGACAGCGAGACGAGGACTGAGGTCACAGAGGCGGGGCAGAGCCAAGTCCAGGTCCTGGGCCGGGGGCGGGAGCTGGCCCGGGCCCAGGACCAAGCGACACGACGGGCGGGGCCAGGAGGAGCACAGCGCCTCGCGAGAGAGGAGCACCTCACCCAGATCCGACCGACGCTCCGTCACCTCCAACGTCCCGCCCCGACCTGCAAGATTCGCTGGTCAAAATCCACTTAAGAATGAAGTGGGAACCACTCTCTCTTTCGCCTTCTCTCTCTTTCTCTATGCCCTTCTCATACCTCTCACTCTCTCCATCTCTCACTCACTTCCCTTCTCTCTCCCGCTCTCTTTCTCCCTCTTCACCCTTTATTTTCCCCTCTCCTCTCCTCTTCTCCTCCTCTCTCTTTCCCCTCTGCCTTTCTCCTTCCTCTTCTCTCTGTATCCCTTCTCCCTCCTCTCTCATCTTCTCTCTCCATCTCTTTCTCTCTCCTCTTCTCTCCATTCCTCCCTCTCTCCTTCCTGCTCTCTTCTCCCTTTCTCTCCTTTTTCTGTCCATCCCTTCTTCTCGTCAACAGCTGCATTTTTGCCTGCTTTGATCTGGTTTAAGGAATCCTCTGAGTGGAATGTTCTTGCGCTCCTCCTCCCACCGCGTCGGCCGTAGGCGTGTTGTCCTTTCGTTTTCAGTGTGTAAACTCGTTTTCTCGTTTGCCTGCAGAGTACGGCCTGCGTCTGGCCAGCCACATCTTCGTGAAGGACATCTCCCCCGAGAGCCTGGCGGCCCGCGACGGAAACGTCCAGGAGGAGGCGCAGCCGTGCTGAAGGTGAATGAGGTGATTGAGGTTTGATTGGAAAGTCACAACTATGGATGTCTTTTCTCTCCTCCTCCTCTTGTTTTTCTGCTTCGTCTTTTTCTCCAACCTCTTCCCCCAGATCAACGGTACGGTGACGGAGAACCTGTCGTTGACGGACGCCAAGAAGCTGATTGAGCGCTCGAAAGGCAAGCTGAAGATGGTGGTGCAGCGCGATGCGAGAGCCACGCTCCTCAACATCCCCGACGTGGACGACAGCATCCCCTCCGCCAACTCCGACAGAGACGGTAACTCTCTCTGTCTCGTTTGCTTTTCATTTGTTCTGCTTTGGGCCTTTTTGTCCCTCGTGCCACTTTTGCGTTCTTCTCTAGCTTTTGTTTTCATAG